>JALGBA010003846.1:0-370000 GCA_023970755.1 Azemiops feae | reverse complement strand
ACCCTAAACAGTTTAGGAACCCAACATTAGGAGGGAGAATCTGTCCCAGTATATGCCTGGCTGAAAATTAAGACCTGCAGGGTGGTTCCTCCTTGGCATCTCAAGGTTAGGAAAAGTGCATTATGTGGGGGCAGAGAAAAGGACCTCTTCTGTTGTGGAACCCCAGAACAAATGTCCCTTCTTGGAGACCAGACTGACAGCCACTTTGCTTACATTTCTCTGACAAATAAAGACTTTTCACTCTATCATTTGGAACTTAATAACCTCAGTCTGGTAATGCCCTGTTGATTCTTGTCAACATCTGTGTCTCTTGATTATGTTAGTAAGGTAATTGCTGTGTTTCCCCTCCCCCCCTTATTTTATGGATTGTATCCTACCCCATCCTAAGGATAATGTGCTAGCTAGAATTATTAATAAATTAGCAAAGCCAACCAAGTGTAGCCACTAGGTGCTTGCAAAAAGGTCTGCCAGCAAGGCATCAAGGCAAATTCTCCTTCCTACAGTTGCTTCCCATCCATTAGTACATTGCTTTTGAACATATCAGCTGCATGTAGCCATAATAGTTAATGGACACTGCTGCGTTTTTGCTATACTTTAGCTTCTCCAGAAAATAAGGGGGTTTCTTCTAGCTTTGGAAGGTCCTTCCAATCGGATTTCTAAATGGCAAGGGTGCTGCAGCTTGTATGCCATGTGGGAAATATGGTTCCTCCTTAATGTCTGCCTATACGGTTTGCCACATCCTTCCTTGCAGTCACAGATTTGTAATAAGAAGACACCTCACCCCACCACTCCATGAAAAAGAAGAGAGTTATAATTTTGCATTGGTTACCAAGGGCAGAAAATCCAGAGTAAAGTGGGAGCAACCTAGGAGGAGCTATGCAGGATCAGACGAAGGTCCATCTATTCCATCCTCAGCATTCTGTTTCCAGCAGCAACCAACAGCAATCCTTTGCCTCCTACCCTTAGTAAGATCCAAAAGCTTCCAGGTCCTATTTTTGGCTTCAGTGCTTGCAATTAAAATAAATTCTCTTGAGAGATAGAGAGGCAATCAATGAACTGATCCTTTATGCTCAAAAAAATAATGAACTTTTGCATCTCATACATCTCAAAAGATGGTCCAAATTACCTGCCATCATCAGCCTTTAACGTTGTAAGACATTGCCACCCATCAGCTGAAGCTGGACTCTCTCCAGCTGGACTATCTGGCACAGATAGACAGGAAGGCAGGGAAACTCTGCAGGCAGAAACAAACCTGCCTGTTCCTATCTGAAGACAACCAACTGCTTTTGAAATGTCACAAGTCTGGCATCCTCCTACACTTTCAGAGATAGACTGTCTTTGAACATGGAAGATCTTCCTCAGGGAATCACATCCAACCGTTCCTTTCCTGTACGGAACACATACTAGACAACCCACCTCCTTACCTGCACCGGTGCCTCCCCCGGACAGCCTTCTAATCCTTCTGCGGGATACACTTCAGTGCTCCCGGGCACTTGCTCCGAGCACGGAGAGCTTCCCCGAGACGGGACTTCCAACTCCAGGGCTGTCTGGGTTCCTTCGGCCCCTCCAGGGCTCCCGGCACTTTCCGGCATAGCTCCCACCAAGAGGTGCCCTCCGCGCTCAGCTGCGCCGTCGCCGGTCTTGCTCCGCGCCCAATCCTGGAGGAGCTGCGCATTGGGCTTCCCCCAGCCCTGCCTCTTCATCTTTCGGCGCGGAGCAGCGGGGGCGACGTTCCCTTCGGACTCGGCTTGGAGGAGGCGGAGGCGGCGGCGGGGGCGGCTTGAGCGGTTACCGCAGCGAGGCTGGCGGGGCTGGGGGCGCGCGGGCTGTCGCTGCCACGGGACTCGGGGACCCGCGCTGGCATCCCAGCGCCAGCCCAGGCAGCGTGTGGGGAAAGAGCGGAGCTGCAGCTGCTTCCCCGCCTGAGTGGAAGGACCTGGAGCGGCGGCGGCTCCTCGGCGCGAGGGGCTCGGCACGCGCGTCCTTCGCCTGCTGAGCTGTCACTGGTTTGGCAGCAAGAGGAGGAGGAGCCGGCGGCGGCGGCGGCGGCGTCCCTGGCGTTCCGCTGTACAAAAGGTCCAGTTCTCCAGCCCGCTTATGCCCTCGCCGGCGGCGGCTCCTCGGCGGCCAGACGCCTTTTGCCGGCACCTCTCGGCTGCTCACTCCGCGCAGCCACGGCGCTCGCTCCTTGAGCTCCAGGCCGCCGCCACCGCCGCCGTCTCCTCGTTCTCCCCTGTGTGCTGTCGGACTACGGAGGTTTCGGCCGGACGGACGGCTGCCTCATGCTCAGTCGCCCGCGGGGCCGGCTTCGGGGCCAACCGGGCGCCTTGGCTTCCCGGCCGGCTGGAGCGAAATTCCTCGGGCTTGGAACGAGAAGCCGCAGCCGAGCAGGAGCGCCCGGCCCGGGTTCTTGCGAGCCCTCCAATAAGAAGTGGCTCAGGCGGTTTCCATGGAAATGGTGGCAGAATGGGGGCGCGCGGGCTGGTTATTGATTCCAGGTTCCGGGACTGCAGCAAAGCGCCGCCGCCGGGCGAGGAAGGAGCCTGGTGACGGGGACCAAGCGGGAGGCTGCTACCCAGACCGGCCCTCCCCAATCTCAGGGTCTCGGAGAGCCCTTTGCAACCCAGGCCACTATCGCTTGGCTGGGCTCTTATCCCTTGCTAAGCCTTTGGTCTTTGGTCTTGCCTAAAGTGAAGCGAAGTGAATGCAGCTCTGAGGATGGTGGTTTACACCACAAGCTAGCCTCTGATGTAGTTGGCTTTGATCTTGCATCTGCAGGAAGTGTTAACCTAGTCAACTGGAGTTTTTACTCAAGAATCCTGATTAACAAAAACGTAGCTTTCTACCGCGGATGAACCCAGCCGCAGTCTAATTCATTGGAGAAAGCAGGCCAGGACGGGCACGAGCTTCTGGGCAAACCATTAGCTTAATGTTGTAAGCTGTCCAGGGTTGCCTTGGGGGGAGAAGGGCAGCAAACAAATTTAATAGATAATAATTATTTTTTATCTCAAGTATAACCAGCTGATTATAAGACATTTGTTTTCAGGACTCCGGATACTGGCTCAGGCAATTGGCTGCCCTTGACAAAGGGATGTTATGAAAATATCACACACACACACTATAGTATAACCACAACCCATAAAAGGACAGTTTTCATCCTACAAGCAAAATAAGCTGCCATATCTTAAGGTTCTTAAGGGGAGGCTCTGTTGTGAGGAAAATAATAGAGGATTATGTACATTGCCTTGATCAATATGAACTTCAGGATATATATCTAATAAATAAAATTGAAATACACTGCAAATCCATTTTGGACAATATTGTTGACTATTGGCAACTTTCAAGAGGGTATATCCCATCCCCTATAATATGGTTGCGTTTTGTTTTCTTTTTATTGGAGGTTTGAGGGTTTGAACCTTGGGATTTCTCCTATGAACAGCCTCTTCAGGTCACTGCTTAGCATTCACCTTTCTCAATCTGTTGTCAAGTTTGGTTAAATGGTTAAGGCACCAGGCTAGAAATTAGGAGAGTGTGAGTTCTAGTCATGCCTTAGATATGAAGGCTGGCTGGGTGACTTTGGGCCAGTCACTCTGGCTCACCCATGATGGTGTCAGACTTGGGTAAAAAGCCTTTCAGTCGATTCCTGTTGCAACCAATGGATCCATATTCAGTGGATTAAAAAAACAACACCATCTTTTTTTAAAGTGGACCCTGCACATATGAGAAAATTCTAGGAAAGAAAAAAATACTGGTGTCCTCCAGTTGTGTTCAACTACAACAGTACAAATTTGATACTGATTTGATTCATATATGCTAAACCATAATGGGGTTTTGATTTAGCTTAGTGGGTTGTTTGAGTCCGGCTACCATAGTTAATAAAGAATAATTTATCATGTATTACAATGTGGAAATCTAACCATTTGTTACTCAAGTAAACCATGACACCATGTCATATACAAATAGCCAGTAGCAGTTGATCAATAAACTGGAAAGTTGCTGTCTCCTAAAACATGCCCTGTGAATTCAGCCACTAGATTTGAAATTGAACTCCATATATATGTCATAAGAATACAATCATTATTGTGGTATATGATATGAACCAGGCCATTATCATAAGACATATATAATTTCAGCACAGAATATTATCAGAATACAATTATATTTTGATAACCCAAGTTTAATGTTTAGGATGTTGTATGTACCCAGCCCTTGAGAATGAAAGAATTTTCAGAATCATTTGGGGAAAATTTGTGAGCATTTCAGGTTATGTGTCTTAACTACAGGATATCTCAGGCAGAAGTATAGGACTCACACTCACACATATATCACCTATAATATTTCATGGATCACAATCCATCAGGTGTATAGGACAGAGAGAGAGAGAGAGAGAGAGAGAGAGAGAGAGAGAGAGAGAGAGAGAGAGAGAGAGAGAGAGAGAGAGAGAGAGAGAAGAGAATTATCAGTAGTATGTAGAAATGTGGAAAAGCTTATACTTCTGTTCCTTTTCTGGACTATACTATTCTGCCAATGGTCCAGTGGTTTTGTAAAAGTTAGTTCGCAAAATCAAAAATTGATGGTGTTCAAGATGGTATTCCAGATGAGACAAGTTTGTTTCAGAATGGCACCACTCCCTGTATACCACAAATTGTTTCCCGTTCAGAAGATTAACTCCTGGAAAACTGCCAGACCACCCTAGAGCAACAGGATCAAAGGGAAGTTCTATTCTCCAAACAGTATATTTTGTTTACGCTGAGTTCATACCATTGGAAGGGGGATGAATTAAAGTGAAAGACTTTAATCGGGGGTCCATGGACCCCTTGGGGTCTGTGAATCGTTTTTAGGGGATCTGCGAACATGGATCTGAAAAATATTACAATTTATTTTTCCTAACCTCTAACTGAAATTTAGCTTTCAATACAATAATGTATGTTGGCAAAATGATTATGGTCTGCAGACTCCAAAAATGTTTGTTAATTTTAATCAATCTCACTAGCTAAAATTCTTATGCTCTTAAAAGAGTGTGTATTGTCTTGTTATTGATTTAAGAAATGAGTAAAAAAGTACACATATTACTATATATTTGTTGTTTTTTAACATTTTGATAACCATATTTGATCAGTATGGTTTCCTTTCTAATACAGCCCATATCTATGCATTTGGGGATGGCATATTACCCATTTAAATTCATTTTTTCTGAGACGATTACACCAAGCTTTCAGGGGCATCCAGGGCACACAAAAAAGTTAAAACCCCTGTTCTAGAGCAAGAAGCAGTCTGAAAGCGAAGATTATTTATTTGGCATATGGCAAAAATGTTAATAAGCACATCACAAGTACATTCTCAATGAGCAAATATGAAACTATTTACTTACAAATTCAAAGGTAGACTATACAGTCAATTCATGATGGAATTGCATACAGAAAGTCTCTGGGGTTTCCCTGATATGCGCTCAGAGGACACTACTCCACACCGCAACTACATTCCGATGACAAGAGCTTTCCCCATTTATGGAGGAGGCTAATGCACCTGCCATGTTGAGTCCTAATCCTATTGAGGATTGACCAGGTCTTACCAGGTAGATTGAATCCTTTTGGTTCAGCTGTAAAGCAGGAAATGTTGTGACACTCTGGAGGAGCAATAGAGGCTCATTCTTGCATCCAGGCCTGAAGCAGACTGAAGTTGTTATCCAATCAGTTTCTGGCAGTCCTGTCTGGAGCAAAGCCTGTTGTTTATAGCATCAGTGATATCTGCTTTGATTGGCAGCTGAATATTACTAATTATTTTCTTATACTCTTGCAATATAGTGTTTTCCCTTGGGTTTTCCCTTGGGTGGAGGAATATGGCTCAAAACTGGTAACCAGAAACTGGGAGTAAATCTTATTGTGCCTTATATGATGCTCATAGTGTGATTCACCGGTGTATTGATCAGTCTGTTATGGCTATTTATCCAAACCAAGGAATTCTGCTGTTGAAAAGACAAGGCCAAGAGCTGAAGATCTGAAGGAGGTGGTATCCTGGAGGTGCTCATAGTAAAAATTACTTCCTTTAAATTGTGGCTATTAACAAAACAGTTGCTGAATGTCATACTAATTGATGAACCAATTAGGCATTGTTGAATGAATTAACAGCATTAACAGCACTACACACAACATATGTAGTGTTGTGATTAATTTAAGGTATTGAATTTGGACTGGTGATATTCAGATTCAAATCTCCAGTGGACACAGAATTCACAAAGTGAGTTTGGCCCACCTCTCTTTTTTTCTCAGTCTAACTTACTTCACTTGTCTTATCAACCTCTCCTGGTCCTGTCTTCGGAGTCATTCTTCAATGAAGAAGACCACCAGGACAAGACATCTCAACAGTCAGATACTATACAGTATATGCAAGCTTTAGCAACTATGCTGAGTCAGCAAAAGATCCCACCATCTTTGCTTGGACCAAGCATCTGATCTAGATCATGCAGAGAGTCTTTTCTACCATGTTTTGAAAGCGCCTTCATCTTCTGAAGACATAAAGCACAAAATGGAAAGCTGTAGAATCCTCACCTTTATTTTTATTTATTTATTTATTTATTAACAAGTTTTATTAAATTTTTCAGTTTCTACATCCAGGTAATTTAGGAGCAACGTGGTGATAGGGTAATCAATAGTCCAATAACAGAATCATTCAGTATATGTCAGGTTACAACGTTAAAATTCCCTCTCCGTTCCCCTTAATTAATATCATATACAAATTAATACATTTCTAAATAAAGCTCACTCGATCAATACATTTATCAATAACATTTTAGTTATACATATCCAAGTCCTGTTTTGAGTTTTATTTGATTCCGATTACCATATTAAAATTTAATCTTTAATAACCATAATATTTAAACTTCGAGTAACCCTAATTTCCCTCATTTCATTACAAAATGATTATCATATCTAAAATAGATATATCATTCTACAAATTACCTTCTTACTTTTTCACAAATACATTTCATTTCTCGTCCTAATAGCTCCTCATCAACTAATAATATATCTTTTATTGTCAGAGACCGATTTCCCATTTACAATTCCAAACCATAATCTAACAATTTTCATTTCCACTATAAATCTAAATCATATATATTAAATCAATCTATATCTCTAAAAATTTCCGTTATTAAAATTCCTTCTCCAAATCCCTTATTATATAATATTCCAATTAATAGATTTCTATATAAAGTTCAATTAATCAATACATCTATCAATATTTTAATTATACATCCTGTTTTTAACTTTTGATTAATTTCAATTACCATATTAAAATTTGGCCTTTAAAATAAAATAGCTTCCATTGTCACAAACCTATTTCCTTATTACAATTCCAAACTATAATCTAACAGTTAATTTTCATTTCCATTTATAAATCTGGACCCTAAATATTACATCAATCAATATCTCTAAAGGTCTCCTTAACCCATTAAATCACTTTTTAAATCCCATTTTTAAATCTAACTCTAGCTTTCTTTTTCTGCCAACATGCCAGAGCCTTTAAATCCTCAAATAGATCTCCCTTCATTCCTGCACCTGCTATTTGAATCAAGGGAGAACATCCAGTTGTCAATTTTTCAAAGGAGCTGGCCCATTTATAGTTATTAAGTTGTTGTCCCAATAATTCAATCCTCCGTATTTGTTTTGGGGTATTTATCATTTCAATCTGGTCATCTTCTTCTTGTTCCAGTTTCGTCTGGTTAGTATTAGGAGTCACATCCAGTGATGTAGTTGTTATTTGGTTGTCTAGGTCAGGGGTAGGCAACCTTGGCTCTTTTATGACTCGTGGACTTCAACTCCCAGAATTCCTGAGCCAGCCATGCTGAGGGGAAAGGGAGAGGTTTCCAAGCTGAGCCATGCTGGCTCAGGAATTCTGGGAATTAAAGTCCACGAGTCATAAAAGAGCCAAGGTTGCCTACCTAGGTTGTCTAGGTACTCAATATATTGTATTTACTGATCAGTTCCTGCTACTTTTGGAGTTACAGGTATTTTAGTTGGAATCAATGTTTGGTTCTCAAAGTCCTCGATATATTGTTGTAAAATGTCCTCTTTAGTGTTGATTTGTTCCTCTTCTGTTGTTTTTTGGCTTATAAGTTGATCAGTTGCAGTCTGGATTTCAATTTGTGGCTTCGGGATAACATCTCTACTTTTAGCATTCATTAGCTCAGTGGCTTCAAGAATTTTTTCAAGTATAAGTTTATAATTAAGTTGTGGGTAAAGCTCCTCCATTTCTGTGTAATTAGAAATAGTTTTTTAGTGGAGGCTGTGTTTATTGAAAGTAGCCAAAATCCACCTCCACAATTTCTGAAGGTTGTTTTTGCCACCCAGCTGTTTCCACTTCTTATCTTTTTCTTAGATAATATGGAGGACAGATGAAGGCCTCAAAGTCAGAAAGTTCAATTGCTATACCAAGTTTGGCCACAAGATGTCCCTAGTAGACCAAAAAAGTCTTTTTTCAGACGTTAGTGACACAGTTAAACAGCAAAAAAGAAATATTTTCCAAACTTAATAGATAGAGAAAATGCTAGTTTTCTATCATAGAAAGTCCCAAGTCACAAGAAATAGCAAAAAAAAAAATAAAAAAAAAATCCGGTTATTTGGTTGTAAAAATTAGTTATTATATATTTTCCCCCCAAGATTTAAGATCCCAAGGTATGCAAACGCCGCTGTATTAAAAGCGGGGAAGAAGTTTCAGGAAGCTTTTACAGGAAAGTAGTTAAGGAAGAAGGGAGGTAAAAAAAGGGGTGTCACCCAAATCTCCCACGGTGCTTCTTTGTGCTTAGTTGTTAGTTTGACTTTCGGATGGTGCAACTTGATGATCGGCCATGTTAATGGCCGATCTTTCCTTTGTCGGGTCTGAGGAGCTGCCTCGGATCAGACGGAAGGGCTGCTGCCGTTCCGCGATCTGGCGAGGGTCCTCCCCAACAGTGGTCGCCCCTCCAGGGCGACTTTCAACCCTTTCCAGGGTCTTCCAACAAAGAGAAACCAGACGGCAGAGAGAGAACTCTTTCCGCGCGTCCGAAGGCGTCGCGATCCGGAACCAGAAGTCCGAACCCTCACCTTTATTGATGATCAGTTGAATCAAATAATGGCCCTCCATATTAACCTGCCAAGTGTAACTAGACTTGATCAAGGCTAGCAGTGAGATCAGATACATCTGATAATAGGGGAGCAACTTGGGCATGACAAAGCAGCTGGAACAAAACTGATCTGTGAAGGTCATCCTTGTTGCAAAAATATCCCTTGCATTTGACTTCAGCCCAACTTGTGATTTCCCAATTTCCTTACTCATTCACATGCTGATCCTCCAGCAGCTTGGTTTTGCATTCTACACTTGAACTGGATTTATAACTACAAGACTATCTTGAAGGATTTATCATAAAAATCAGGAGGCCAGGCCACTATCGATTGTGACATTAAAAATACTTAGCTTTGTCTAACCTATTCTATACAATTGTAAGTTCCAACTCACCTGTTTCATGATAAAATCAGTCTTTGTCTGCAGTTCCTTTATTCCTTCTTACAGGCCAACTTGAGGTCATTGCCAGAGAACTGAAATGTTCACTTACTGATGTTTAGCCTTTTATAGAAGCTTTGGATGACATCATCTAAAAATTCTAGCTGTGAGCAATAGATTTGCTGCTTTTTGCATTGCAATTTCTGTACCTCCAAAGACTAAAACATTAAATGGGAGATCTGAACATTCAGCCTCTAAATCACAATGACCCAACATCTCTCAGATGAAAAATAGTGATATGCCCATAACAGCAAGTTTCCTCTTAAGAGGGCAGTGCTCAAGTCTTCCCCACAATAAGCTGGCAGAAGATTCTCCTCTGCCAGATGTGTGACTTGACTTTGCAGCAACAGCTCCTGCCTAATTTTGAATGCTAATTGTCCTCCTGCTTGGTTAACAACAGATTGAAATCTACACACCATTTATGAATTGAAAGGCTGCACAATGCAGGGTGCTTGCAGTTACATACATGCACATTAAAAAGCCATATCCATATCCATCCGCTTAGAAGCATCTTCTAGAGATGCCTGAAGAATGATAATCATTCTTCCCTACTTAACAACAGGGAGCACAAAGGATAAGCAGGCATAAATGAGATCAGCTGGCATCTCCAATGCTGTAGCTAATGCCCACGTTTTCAATAATGCCCTGTCAACTTTTCCCCTAGGCCTACTCCAATACATTAAGGCATCAGGCTAGAAACCAGAAGACCGTAAGACCCGCCTTAGCCATGAAAGCTGACCGGGTGACTTTGGGCCAGTTCTCTCAACCCAACAACAGGGTGCTGGTTGTTGTGGGGAAAATAGGTGGAGGAAAGTGTGTTGGATATGTTTGCTGCCTTGAATTATTTGTAAAAGTAATAATGGCTGGAAATAATAAACAAACTTTAACAGCTGTCTGGCATAGAAATCTTAATATTTCAAGGATGTCCATGGAGCAGAAGGATGATAGAATAAAACCCTCGAAGTGGCAGCCACAAGCCAATAATTAAAGCCTTATCCCTTTTTACATGCCATGTAAGGACACACATTAAAATTGTGTAGTGGCCATCTTGACTGTTTTGACCCCCCCCTCCCCAGGCATGCCCCCTTTTTTATTTCCTTTTAACATGGAGACGAGTGATGGGAAATTTTATCTGCTAAATGGTGAGATAGTTGGTTGTCTACTTGGATATTGGACTGCTTTCCCCTTCCCACAGCCCCTTAAGTATGCATGAAGATTTGCCACAATGGAAGGGGAAACGGCTTGCACATGTTCAGAGGGACAATGTTCAGATCTTAAGGCAGCAACTTGGGAATGCTTAAGAGTTAAGCTGCAAATATTACTAGGCTAAGCAGAAATGCCTGTGGTTCAACATTGCACTTAAAATAGGTCAGTACTATTTCCAAATGCATAGGCAGAGGAGGCGCATTTAAAATGTCACACTTCCTTACCTCAGTCCTATTGCAACTTCAGAGTGGGGGGAAGGACACATTTTAATCCCAAATGCGGCGTGCTATGGATTTAGTATCGTTGCTGTCAAAAGGAGAGCACTCATACCCTCAATACAAAGATTGCATTAATAAAAAGAGGACAACATGCATATTATTTTGACAACAGAGCAAGAGCCATCAGACAAGATGAATCATGCCTCTGAAATTCAGCATACAAAGGAGTGCCAGCAAATTTGAAAGAAAATGAGAAAGGCTGGGCTGCACAAGAAAAAAAAAAATATCTAGGACTTCATTTGGGCCTGTCAAACTCCTACCACATGCCTGACAGTATTAATAAGACTTAACATTATTTGCCTCCCTTTTATAACCAATTTCTGCAGCAAAATAGGCCCTCTGACATCCTGCATTCTAAAATATGGAAGGCAGCTCACAGGCAGAATGAAGCCCCCCAAATACCAAGCGAAATAAATGTGTGGATGGACTTGGTTAGAGTGGTCATGAGTGCAGCACTGGAAAACCTGAAGGACCAGGTTGGGCTGGTTCATTCTGCTAAGAGAGAAGTTCCCTGAAGATGGGCTCCAGCACGAGTCCAAAACCTCGGAAGACTAAAACCTCTGGTCTCAGTAAATGACCCAGACTGGATCCTGCAACATTATCCTGGGACACGTATATTCACCTTCATTCATGGTTCATCATGGAGAAAATATGTCTATGTGCCACTGACATGATGCACATGAGCAATGCACAAAGTCTAATAGGTGTTTAGTAAATGATTTGATTGCTGATCTGCTCTTACTGTAAAGAAATGTTTCCTAAATTAGGAAGTTGTTCAGCACGCCTAATGTTAAATCCATTATTTTACATCTTGAGCTAGATAGAAAACAGAGCTTCTGATTGATATCCTTTCAAATATGAGATGAATGCCATCTTATCCTCCCTCGGTCTTAAGAAGACATATATTCTCAATTACTTCAATCTCTCTTCCTAAAAGTTGTTAATCTGTCCATGCTGCCCTTCTCTGAACTTCTACTTCTTCCAAATTCTTTGTAAAGAAATGGGAAACATAATCATAAATAAATGTGTTAGGCTTCTGCTTAGGTTAATAGACTTTTTAAAATCCTAAAAATAATTTAGGATAAGAACCAAGAGTTAGAGAAAAATCTCTTCAATTCCAAGTTCTGAAATTGGATAATTTAGTTTTGCACTGTTCACATGTGTACACTTGTATTAGAAGATGTGTTAATGTTTAAGGGCATAGATCATCAATGTATAGTCTGGGTGTATAATCTAAGTCGCAGGAAGGGAGTGTTGGCAACAGAGGGATACAGGCCTTATCCATGTTTTTGAGAATCCTCAACATCTCTATTTTAAAAAGAAGAATTAAAGAGAGGATTTAAAACCCTAGGTTTCAGGAAACAGGGAAAGTCCCTGATCAACTAAGGACTTTAGAGAGATTCATACTGACCTACCTGCCACCTTTTCCTAATTAGAAAGTCGTGATTTTTCAGCTCAAGCCATCACCCAGAGAGCTTAAACAAATTAAGATCTGGAAGTCAAAAAGTCAAATGTGAATTGACACCCATGGAGCAGACACGAGCACAGCATGAAAGCGCCAACATGACAGATCCCCTAAGGCAGGTGCTGTCAGAGGAAAACAAGGGTTAAAACGGAATAGCAGCGGTTCAGAAGCAAACCCTTCTCCTACACTGCAAATTAAAAGACACAAAGAGAAAGTATACCCAGTAATTATATTTTTTCCCATGTCATCTCAAAGGAAAGGGAGGGGACAGCAAAGCAAAGAGGAGCGGGCAAGATGACTCCCACTGTGAGCAAATATAACTCCATTAAAGGATGCACAGATGAGCCAAAAATCCAGATTCTGAAGAGGCTGAGCCCTGTTATTAGCAGAGACATAAAACTGTACAGACAAATCTTGCTCTATCATACAGTCATGAAAACCAGCAGTTTTCTTCTCCTGAAACGGAGGAAATATCTTCTTGCGCCAGCCTCTCCCCCAACACCAGATTTAGTCCCATTCTGTCAATTTTTCAAAGAGCTATTCTTCAGACAAATTGAGTCCTGAGTTCCCTTATGTAATTTCCGTCCACATTCTGCTGGGTTGGGAAGAATAAAAAAGGTGTTGCTATTTATATTGCATTTGTTCTTTGTAACTACCAAGCTAATGATCAAAATCCTGACTGTGGAAGAAACCTGCTCCCTAGATTTCTGGCATGCTAGCTGGATGTCAGAAGAGAGCTTTAATTTAATATCTTGTTTTTCCACTACAACTAGTGCTTGAGGCAGCCAACAATAACCCAGCATAAAATAATCAAGTTGCATAGAGAGATGATCACAATTGTATCAGAAAAAATATAACATTCGTTGTTCTCCTGCATATACTACTCACAAAATCTTAAAGCTGCAAGTAAACACAGAATTGTCAGTTCAAAGGATTTTTAATTCAAAATATTTCCTGTGTACAGGTAGTCCTCGACTTACACCAATTCATTTAGTGACTGTTCAGAGTTACAACTGGATTGAAAAAAGTGACTTATGACCATTTTTCACATTTAGGACCATTGCAACATCCCCATGGTCACATGATCAAAATTAAGACACTTGACAAATGATTCATATTTATGATGGTTGCAGTGTCCTCAGGCCATGTGATCACATTTTGCAAACTTCTGACAAGCAAAGAAAATGGGGAAGCCAGATTCACTTTACAACCGTATTGCTAACTTAATAACTGTAGGAATTTACTTAACAACTGTGGCAAGCAAGGTCATAAAATGGGATAGAACTCACTTAACAACTGTCTCAGTAACAGAATAACAGAGTTGGAAGGGACCTTGGAGGTCATCCAACCCCCAGTTCAAGCAGGAGACCCTATCACTTAGCCACAAAAATATTGGGCTCAATTGTCATAAGTCGAGGACTATCTGTATACTTCAGAGAACATCCCCAATTTTTATTCATTTTAAACAGAAATAAGAACTCGTGTCTAAGATAAATTAATTGCCTGATGTTTAAAATAGATCTGACACGTTTCAAATACTGAGTCCCACACACTTTCTTCTTTTAATGCTTTCTTCTACAAAGACTGGTATCCAACAATGCTGTATGTTCTTTTGATGTTTTTCTCCAATGTAAAGCCGTTGCCTTTCTGCCAAAACACTAACATGTTTTTTCAGCAAGGATGTGTGTCGTTTCCTTCTCCCACACACGTTCTACATTTTCCTTGAATTTTTCCTTGTATAATTAATTGTAGTTGATGTTTCTTGTTGGATAGCATGTCGTAAATATTCTAATTTTCTTTTTGGTATTCACAACAAGTATATTTTTTCTTTCATTTCATAGATGTTCGACCCATGATATTTTAAGTATTCTGTAAATCTGCATTTCAAAGGCATCCACACTAATAATTGTCATTTGAGTTATGACTCAGCTTCCGTTCCATATGAAAGAATTTGCCATACATAACAATAATTTCTGACTAGCAAGGCTCCGGTCATAAGTCCCAGAGCAAACATGTTTACTCATTCTTGAAAAGCTACTCTCACCTGTTCATCCTGCTCTTTCTGTCCATGCTGCAATCCCATCTATCATTCAATATGCAGCCCAGATAATTATATTATTGCATCTTCTGCACTTGTTTTCCTGTTGGCATAATATTTGCTAACTGAACAGTGATATTGGTGTAACACAGTGATTTATTACTACATTATAGATGTTTATATTTTCTCGACAATTTTCTAAAAATTATTTGAAAATAGCTTCAGAATATATATATATATATTAAATAAAAGGAGAAATAATGCAAACCTATTGGACAGAAAAGATCTCCTTTCCAATCCCCTATCCCCCTAATTAATCAAAGCCCTACCAAAATAGATGCTATTATGATGCAATATGGCAATATTGCCCTGAACATGGCAGTCCCTCCTTCCCCAATAAACAGCAATATGGCCCATAGTATCTATCTATGTGTATATATTCTGGAAAAGTGGCTGTCCCAGTGATCTCCTTCCAGAGATATCATGTAGATAGTCAGTCATACCGGTACATCACTTTTAGAAATTAGTGCAAGTTGTAGAAATCATCAATATATCTCATTGATTTACTGTACTGAAGATTAGAATGATCTCTTGGAGACATGCAGTTATCAAGTTATGCTAAAAAAAAAAAAAAAAACAAGCTGGCACTGCCTCCAAGTGGCAAGAAAAAAAATCTAAAGAGAACCAAAATCTTTACATCTCATAATTTTACAGCTCTGTTCCCACCAATTGTGTCTATTCATGCATCTCTTCCATTGTCCCTAAACATTTATTATATTTCCATATTTGAAATACAGAGAAAGGGCCTATTATTTGGCAATGCCTTCATATGCCATGTGACAATATGAACACTAAAGGAAGGCAGGGTGTTTGAATATTTGCCACCTTATTTCTAAAAATAATAAAGGCAGGATAGAAACAAATAAATATGGACTGAAACCAAAAGGGACTAACAAACGACTATGAAGGGCTGCTGTATATTAAGGTGGTTTGATCATATAATGAAAACTGTAAGAAAAATGAAAGCAGAGAAGATGGAAGAAGTGGCTGGATGGAGGTGGTAAGATCATTAAAAAAGTTGTTTACAGAGGAAAAAGCAATGCATGGAAATGATGACGGCGAGAGTGCAGATAGAAAAATAGAGGTACAGTAAATGTTCCTTCTGCTGGGAAAGATTGAGGGCAATAGAAGAAGGGGACGACAGAGAATGAGGTGGCTGGATGGAGTCACTGAAGCAGTAGGCGTGAGCTTAAATGGACTCCAGAAGATGGTAGAGGACAGGAAGACCTGGAGGAACGTTGTCCATGGGGTCGCGATGGATCGGACACGACTTCGCAACAACAAAAATGTTCTTCATTTGATTTGTATCCCCTCTTTTATTATTTTTACAAATATCTCAAGGCGACAAATATATCCAACATGTCTTCCTCCTATTTTCTTCACAACAATCTTGTGAGGTGGGTTGGACTTGGAGACTGGCCCAAGGTCACCCAGCTGGCTTTCATGGCTAAAGCAGGACTTGAACTGTCTTCCACTTTCTAGCCTGGTGCCTTAATCACCAGACCAAACTTATCTCGGACCTTCAAGTTTTGGGGTTACTGTTCTTACTCTGTCTCTGTGTTTTATAATGTTGCTCATTGCCAAAAGAATTAGGATGGTGGGTGTGAATGTATAAATGTAGAAGAGAAAGACTTGTGGCTTTGAGGCTTTATCACTCATATCCTTTTGCTATTGTTCAGTGACTTCATGACACAATGAACAGGATTTTTCCAGATTGTCAATAGCTGCTTCCCTGAAGCTTTAAGCTTGCACTGGTTTGTCTCCACCAGTGATGATATTAGGCATCTTGTCTCCTGTCTTCAATTTTTCAAAGCACTGGAGTCTTCTCCAGTGATTTGTGCCTTCATCTTCAAGGTAGCTAACCTTTTGTTTCGTAATTGTTTCCAGTGAGCAGTCCGATTCTGATCTAATATAAAATAACATTTCAGTTGGATATTCCACATAATATTTGGAGGGTGATAACAAAAAGGCCATTAAAAAAAAAAATTCATTAATATATGCCAGGCAATAAAATATCTTATATTTTATTGTCTGTGGAAAGTTATCACTATACATTAAAAAAAACGTCTGGCTGTTTGAATAACGTGCCAGTGAGCAAATTTCAAAGAACAAACAAGATAAAAACACCGAAATGGAGGGCAAAAAATTATTTTTAATTTCATGTAACGCAAATTACATTGCAATTAATATTATTGTTCCCAATATATTTCTTTCCTTCTTTCACACCAGATATTACCATTCAATAGCAATTTGCGATTCTGGAGTCATACGTAAAGCTTTCAGAGACTGTGTGCAGCACTAATAAGACGTTTTAGACCCATGTTTTAAGATATAGGCAAGCAACCTGTAACCCATAACCCTCAGCCATGTAATGCCCATCACGGAAAATATTACCTTCTTGTATTATTTATTGATTTATTTACTAGGTTTTTATCCCATCTTTATTACTTTATAAGTAGCTCAAGGCAGGGAACATACCTAATACTTCTTCCTCCTATTTTCCCCATGACATCTCCTGTGATTATCATCGTGCCACACAAATGGCATCAGGCAACCTGCAATCTATCTCTGCCAGCCTGCTGGTCCCCTGCTGAAGCTGCTGGTGTCCTGTTGCTCAGAGCAACTGGATGGTCCATAGTGGACTGCTAGGGATATGAGGGGAGATACATAAATGGAACCCTAAGCAGAATGAGCATATGGACAAATGATCCCCATCAGAAGCTCTCCTGTCATAATTGTTCCAGCAATAATTGAAGGGAAAAGAGGTTTGGGTGCCAAGATCCCAGTGAATTGAGAACTGATCACGAATATGGCCAATTTTTGCTGTATTCACACAGGTCTATTACAAACTAAGTTGCTTAGTAGCCCTTACAAGGAGATAGACCAATTTTTAAACGGCTTAGCATGTTGTCTGATCCCAAGCCATTTGGTTAATTTACAGTTCAGTGCATACCAAAAAAAAATGAGTTGATTCAAAGATTTTCTCGTGCAAAAAGCTGCCTTATGCAAAAATATAGCAAAGTGAGGAAAACATTTAACTAATATGGAAGTCTTGAATCAAAAATACTACTACATATTCTATGAAAGATAAAAGAGAAAATCTTATCTCTGTCTTTGATGGAATATGTAGTACTCCTCTCAGAGAAAATCCTAGAAATTGAGCCCAGGCAGGCTAGAACACCTCATCTACTACAGGAAGATAAAAAACTTTAACAGCAAAAGCCAGAGTGCAGATTTCTGATGCTATAACCAAATTTATTAAAAACAGCTAATAGAAATCAGAAACACTTGGGAATTAATGGCACCTCTTCCTTAAGTCTTTCCGGAAACAACCCTTCATATCTAGCTCAAAGCCAGAAAAATGAAGCATCTAGTAGGCAGCCCCTGAGTCCTTAATAAAAACCCGACCCATGTAGAGATCATCCTCCATATCTTTAGAATAGTCCATATGGGAAAAGGAAGCTGGAAAGACACAATATTTGAGGAACCAGATATTCTTAGGTCTTTATGGCTGTATCCCGAGATTTGTAGACCACTCCACGGCTCTTCAACTCCCGTACGATGCCTGCAACAACAACAAAAGTATCTATTAATTTAATGGACTTGGATGAAGTACAGGTGATCCTTGCTTACCACCCACTTGTTCAGTGACCATTCAAAGTTACAATGGTGCTAAACAAGAAGACCCATGATTGGTCTTTAAAGCTACGGCCATTGCAGTGCCCTTGCTCAACAGTAAAGAGGCACAAATTTCTAATGCAATTGTTGGATTTTTAGAAATGAGAAAAGATCTCCAAATCCTAGTCCTCCAGAAGAGGATTCTGTAGATCGGGGTCCCCAACCCCCGGGCTGCACAAATAGCAGGCCAGTGCACACGCTTGTGCAGTCTGACTTGCACAAGCAGTGGGCTGGCACGCACCCACACACAGCTGAACTTGTGTGAGTGGCAGGCTGGTGCGCACCCACACGTATGTGCTGGCCTGCCGCTTGCGCAGCCCAGTTCCCCTCTCCCCACCAGGGCCGCCAAGCCGAAAAGGCTGCTGTAGATTACCTTGGGGCAGACGGCCAGTCACTGACACAGCATACACGCCTGGCTTGAAATTACCTAAGAAAGCAGGAACAAATATGAATTATGAGGATTGCAGTGTGAAATAATATTTTTATTTGTTTGTATCCCTCCTTTATTATTTTTACAAATAATTCAAGGCAGCGAATATATCCAACACACCTTCCTCCTTCTATTTTCCCCACAACAACCCTGTGAGATGGGTTGGATTATGAGAGAGTGACTAGCCCAGTCACCCAGCTAACTTCCATGGCTAAACAGGACTTGAACTCAAGGCCTTCTACTTAATAATATGGCTTAAGTAACATAACTTTCAGGAAGGGTATCCATGTCACGCACTCACTTTCTACCTCAGTCTAAGTAACTTTAATCAGTTGTCAGAAAGTTTGTTTAAAATATAGTTGTTATAAAATGCACTGTATAGTTTTGATACTTGTACAGCACAGTACTGATTGAAGATAATTAACACTCTAACATTTACACAAATGTAGACAACTGAGGATGAAAAAAGAAATAATATACCAATACTGATTACAAACTGAAATATCAATAATCATAAAACTATTTGCCTATTACATCCATAATTAATTATAACATTTAAAAACTGCTTCAAAATGTTCAAAGTATTTGCTGACCAGTAAAACATTAAAAATTTTGGTCTTAAGCTGTTTACTTAGCATTAAGGTTATCACTCTATTGTTACTTAATGTTTTTTGTGCATGTTGATAAAGGAAAAAGGCAAAGCAAGCTTGAAAACAATTGAAATACCAGAACATTAAAAAAGAGACTATTCAATTTCTAAATTACCTCTTTTTATGCATCTGCTAACTTACCATATTTGTAAACATTTGGTATTCTTAAAAGTCAGACTACAAATGCTTATATTTGCCATGCTGCATGATGAATGTGTGGAAACCATTTATGCTCAACTTCTGTTGTGTATATATACTGTTAATTTTGCCACTGCTGTATATTTTCCAAGTTTAAGTTCCCACTTAGCTATTATCAGAATTATATTTTTCTTCAAGTATTAAGCAATATTTATTCTTGCTTTGTGAGCACGTCATTTAATTACATTCCTTATACAAAGTTAAATGTTAAATAAAGCCATAAAAAGTTCAAAATTGTACAAGGGTGCTAAAACCCAGATTTAGTTTAAAAATATTTTAGGATTGTTTCAAGTGTAAATACAATTCCAAGAGACTGAAAATAATTAGGACCAATTAAAGCTAGTATCTGAATCATCCTGAGCTCTGCAGAACAAATACAAATGCAAATAATGTAATATTTTTAAATGCCATGCTTTGAGTTGACAGTGTCAAGTTCAAAGAAATCAATTTGACTAACGCTAGTAGTGTCCTCCAAAAGTGTAACTATGAATCTCCCTGGGTTTTGAAAAAAAAAATTTCTCACAGGTGAAGCATATTCCATGGGCTGATGCTTCACTCCTGAGTCATAATGTTGTTTTGTTAACCGTTATGTTATTGTGAAGAAATTCTTACAACACAAAATTGCTAGCAAATTTCAGCTCCTGACGTTTTCATCTCTGCTATTAGCCTGGGAGGAACCCCTCTTGTAGAAAATTTCTAATACTGAAAAGCATCAATAATGTGACCTACATGTTCCAGTAGACAAAAATTTCCCTTTCAGTAATCCACTACTTGTCCTTAATTTATTCATCATTCTTTCTCAAACTTGAAAGCAGACCAAAATACAACTTAATTGTATAATTAAATATAAGGTGGATGAAAACTTACTGATTCGTTGCCACTTGGAGACCCAACTGTCCTCGGGACTCATCATTGCAATAATGCTGCAAGAAGACAAATAAAGTCAGAAAACTGGGGGGGGGGGGAGTAAAAAAAAACCCAGACAAAACTGAATTTCTGTATTTTGGGGACACCCTCTGTTTCAGAGGTCCCTTGCATTATTTGTCTCTAGTGTTGACAAACCTATTGCAGAATTAGCTTGAATATCTTCTTCATGAAGCTCTAACTAAAGTGGTGTTGAAATCAAGAAGAAATGAATCAGTAAAAAGGAAGAGCCATTAAGTGCACAAGAACAGAAAGATATAACAAAAGAAACACCAAGTGAAAGGAAAAGAGAAAGAGAAGGAAGAGGAGGAGGAGAAGGAGAAAAAAGGAAAAGGAGAAGAAGAAGGAACTATATACAGAAGATGTGAATGACAGTTAAATAGAACCTGGGGCAGGCTTAGAAAAATTAAGAGATTTGCTTAGCCAAAACAGCAGCAATAAGATTTCAGCCTCTCTGGGAAATATTGTTACTTCAAAATTTATAAAATAAAAATGGAGGATGGACAACAAAAGATGGAATTTGAGGCACTATAAGAACTAGAATGGAGGACTGGAAGGGTGAATGGAGGTGACAAAAGACTGGAAATAAGGAAAAACAGTAAACAGAAGATCCTGGATGCTGGATCAGGACTTCTGACCAATTGCCAACCCCAGGCTACTGTTTGGTTAACTGAGGAGCTATTGGAAGGAAGTAACTAAAAAATTCCCAAACAAAGTAGACACAATTGAGTATTGGTAAAGAGTTCCAACTAAGTTTACAATGAGATTTATTGAAATGACATTTTTCTCTGTACTTATTGTGTCTGCAAATTCCTGTATAGCAGACGAATTATAAATTATCTGGGAGTCCTTTACAGAAAAAAAATGGGTGCAACTGAACACCTGCAGGGATGCAGGATGAATGAGCCAACCAAATTTCCAGGTTTCGTGGCAAACAACATCTCTTGTATCTGCTGTCCACTGTAGCAAGCAAAATAATGTCTTCTGGTGTAATCTGAGATTCTTTTGCTCTTATGGAGCCAAAAGTGATGGTTGGGTCTTCTGTAGTAGTCTGAACTCTGCCACCTGCCTGATCCATGTCCTCTTGGAGTCCTCAGATAGTTAGACAGTGCATGGCTCTATGAGAAAACCAATAGCTCTCTGAGAGACTTGTAGTGATACTTGCTTTAAAAGAGGTGGGGGTATACTCTTTCTCTGAGAGGCCTTCCCTACCTCAACTATCTCTGACAACTTTCATCCAGTTTCCTACTTTCTCTTCCCAGTAAAGATTATAAGGAGATATTGGTGAAGCAGCTACAAAAGTTTCTGGACAAAACCAATTATCTGAAAACCCTCCTTTATGCCTGGATATCCAGACCACCCCCTCTTTCCTGTATTTTTGGAGAACTACAAAATATGGCTCTTCCAAAAGGCATATGTGGATGAGTAAAATGGTAGCTTGGTGTACAGTGGTACCGCAGTATTCGACTGCTTCACAACTCATCGAATTTGGTACTCAATTCTTTCTGATACAAAAATGTTGTCCTGGTAGTCATTGTTCGTTTGGTACTGTGATAAGAAAAGGAAGACGGCCATAGAGAACAGACAGGAAGTTGGCCATGCTGGGAAGGTCATTACAAAAGGAAGAGGGGACGGCCGTAGAGAGCAGAAAGGAAGTTGGCCATGCTGGAAATGTTGCTCACATAGGAAAAGGGACAGACAGGAAGTCCTTCCTGGCCAAAACAAAGGGTCATGTGATAAGTCATGTGGTTTGTTTGGCACTCATCATTTTTAGTACTTGTCACACCTCCCGGAATCAATTAACGCTGAGTACCAAATACCACTGCAGTTGTTAAGGCATCAAGCTAGAAACAGGAGACCAAGACTGATGCCTTAACAATTGAAGTGGTACTTCCGGGAGGGTTTTAATAAAATTAATACATGCAGCATGCTGACTCTGTAAACCGCTTAAGAGAGGGCTGTAAAGCACTGTGAAGCAGTATATAAGTTTAAGTGCTATTGCTATTTAAGATAATAATAACAAAAGTAATATTAAGGCAGGACATAAAACAAGACATAGGTCATAAAACAGGACATGAGTCTTAAATGCGTGTATTAGTTAGAAGAAGTTAGAAGAAACAAAAAAGGAAGTGAAAAATGTCAAACCACAAGTTCATCTGTCGGTCACATATGAGTGTCAAGCTTGAGGCTCTGTTGCAAGTAACCACATATGTCTCGTTTCTATGTCGTTTCTACGTATCTATGTCGTTTCTACGTATCTAATTATACTAGGGGGTTCCCAAATCAGTAAATATTAATAGACATAATAAAGAACCATATTTTGGGTATATAACAGAATGAGCCAGAAGCAATTACAATAGCAGAGAAGTTGCCCAAAACAAAAAACAGGAAGGGAAAGGAATAAGCGATAAGGAGCACAGACTACACTAGAATTAGAAACAAAGTTTCTTTGTTCAAACTGTTGTCTTGTACAATTCCCAAAGAAAAAAAAGAAAGTTATACAAATTACTATGTATAATCAAGGTCAACTTGATAAATGAACTATTGTTTATTCCTAAAAGAGTAAGCAGCATGTATCAGTTTTTGTCTTCTTCTCTAAGAGAACACACAGTAGCTACAGATCAATACAATTTCAAACAATTCAAGCAAATGAGGAACTTATAGAGATATGGATTGATTTATAAAATATATACTTGATAGAGTACAGGAAATAGAATATAGTTGGGAAGCATTAAAATATAATAGTTGATATAATATGTATATTCTAGAAATAATTATTGTTTTATGGGAAATTGGGAGACCCGAAATGTAACTTATGTGTTCATTTTAGGCTAAAGTGGAAAATGGTAATTGTAAAATAGTTAAACTTAATAACAGGATTTTGACTGATATAAGTGAATTACTATTGATATTCTTTTTACAATGATTGAATTTTATTTAGAAATGTATTAATACTAGGTTATAGCTTGAGGGAAATAGAGAAGGAACTTTTAAGGAATTATAGAATTATTTATGTTTGATTATATTGGGGGTTTTTTTGGGATGATTGATCACCCTATCTCCACGTGGATTCTTAAAGCACTTTGATGTAAAACCAAAAAATACTAATAAAACTTGTTTAAAAAATAAATAAATAAATAAATAAATAAATAAAATAAAATTTCAAACAATTTGTCATCTGTTTCTTATATTCAGGGGGGAAGGTTTTTGCTACAATATTCTCTTCCAGTTAGCAGTTTTCCTAGATTTTTTTGATAAAGATCACTTTCAACTTTTTAAACGGAGAATTTTTTTTTCAAGAGATCCACAGCTTTACTAAAATATATAAACCTTATCGAGGATTTGCTTTCTTATGGGTAATATCATGCTCCATAATAGTTGTATTAATTCAAAATCTATGTAGATAACCGCCCCTATTTAATTCTCATGAATCCAGTCATACTTTTCCTGTAGGCCAAGGGTGGATAACTTACAAACTGCAGACCCTACAACTCTTTTTTGAAGTTCTGAACCCTCTTTCCTTCACATAAGATCATGCTGCTGAAATTTGTTGACAAACTGCCAGTGGTATCATTTTCTGAATTCATTTTTCCCAAGTAAGAAGGTGATAAGTCTTCATTCAGCAAATGACAATTGGGACCAGCAACTTAATTGTTAAATGAAGTAGTCACTAAATGAAACCACAACTTTGGCAATAGTCTTACTTCAGCTTTCTTTTGCTCTGCAGACCTGCAAAGGTCATAAGGAAGATGA
Source organism: Azemiops feae (assembly GCA_023970755.1). Lineage (NCBI taxonomy): Eukaryota > Metazoa > Chordata > Lepidosauria > Squamata > Viperidae > Azemiops > Azemiops feae. The sequence goes on along the minus strand of JALGBA010003846.1, from coordinate 345,783 downwards.
GGATTGTTAGCAAAGTTACTTTTTCATCATCATTGTTAACTGTAAGGCAGTTGCTAAATGAGTTCTCCTTGTTATAATAATAAAACATGAAACACTGAATGTGAAAGATTATCTGTCCCATTGCTGACTCTGCACAATTGCAAATTCATTCAGGGATAATAACTATAAGAAGAGTACTTTATTTTGCATCTGAGTTTGATTTCTAGAAACTATAGTCAAAATGCAGCTTGGGGAAGAGCAATTCTGCATTTCCTATCTGCTGTATTTAAGTCACAACAAAGTTAAAATTATACAAATGAGATTCAAGGGATATTATGTTTGCAATATGTATAATCAGTGACAAGATGGATAACTTGCAGGAGCAATTTGTATTACTGGCACATAATCTAAGATCATTCCTATAGTAACTTTCCATTGCTGAAGAATTCAACAATACCCTATTTAATTTTGCATACTAAAGATTAGACATGGCCTTTACATTTTTTTAAAGGGGGCTGATAGTTATAAAATGGATGGGTCAGATTGTGCAGATGGAAGAAACTTGGTTTTCTGAGTACTTATCTTTTACATTATTATAATACCAAGCTAGAAGGTCAGTAAACAAACTTTTTTTTAAAAAAATATCAGTGGCATATTTTCTAAAAAGGAAAAGCTCTGCTAAAGATTATTATCTAACCAATTTATTAAACAATAATTATAACTAGCAACAGCAAAAAAAATGCTGGATTCCAGGTCTATATCTCACCCTCAAGGTTTATCTGAAAACAACTGTGACAATTATGTGGGGAGCTGACACAGGCACACTTACCCATCGAACGAAGAACTAGTACAATCGTAAACCATCTCACGGTTCCCCTTCATCTGGAGATAGGAGTCACAGTTGTCACAACCATCAAACTCAAACTGATCAATAGTCTGGTGAAGAAGAAAAAAGTTATAACAGAAAAATCAGAACTATTGCTACTAGAGGACAAGCACATTTAAATTAGGAGCATCCTCTAAGGTTCCAATGTATCTTTTTTTTACAGTCCTGACCTCAATAATGGGAAATACATTTGCTGCAATTACTTTTTAAATTAGCTTTTAAAATTAAACACGATACAAAGAAATCAAAGTTGTTTTTTTCTTCACATTTAATACTGGGATTTAAGCCATCCACTGAAGTTTGAGATGGACAAGAGGAAATACAGCTTATAAGGATAAAAACAGCCCATGGAGGTAGTGATGTGTGACAAGTTTTTATGAAACCTCAGAAGCGAGTTATGTCTGAATAGTAGTATTCTGAGTATCTCTACCACTCTTTAACATGTGGTTTATTATTTTGATTTACATGTGTCCTCCAAGTAGGTAGCAGCACTTAATCAACATTAGCTGAATTGGAAAAAGCTGAATTGGTTAACACTTGGCTGGGAGACCAGCAGGAAACCCCAGTACTATAGACTAGTTTAAAAATTAAAAAAAATAAGAAAGCGAAGGCAAAGCACTTCTACATTATTGCTAAGGAAAGGTCAACCTATGGAAGTTTTTACCTTTATCTATTCAGATCTATGTTCAAATCGGTTGAAGAAGGGAAAACTATACTTTCTACATAAATAATTGCTATTGAACATTTATTAGAGGAAGGCTTTATAAAGCCAAACACAAATCTGACTTGTTACTCTGGAACTCATGATGCTTTCTTATCATTTCAGGTTACAATCCAATTTGTTACATATTATCTGAAATGATGAATATCAGTAAAAACACAATTACCCATATTTGCAATCAGTGTAGAGGAACAAGAGTAAAGCACTTAAAAAGCTAAACACATTCAACAGTATTCACAGCAAGCAAACTAAAATTCTAAGCAAATAATTTTAGAAAGTATTTATTGAATGGGAGAAAGTGGGGGGAAGGGTACTGCTGTATGTCAACCTATCTGAGAGACAAGCTCTGAAGTGGGGGAAGGCTGCCAAATATGCCCCAGCTATTGCTGGAGCTACTTCGGACGCATTATACGAAGACGAAAAGACTCCTAATACTGGGAAGGATGGAAGGCAAGAGAAGAGGAAGACCACAGCAAGGTGGATGGACTCAGTTACAGTGGTGATGGATGCGCCGTTTAAGTAGAATAGAATATCTTTATTGTCATTGTGTAACTCACAACGAAATTAAGTACGCACAACGAAATTGAGTAAAGACCAGGTTAGGGACAGATCGTCATGGAGAAAAATCTACCACGGGGTGGCCAGAAGTCAAAAACCACTTGATGGCACATAATCAACTGCTGGAACTGAGAGAAAAGGAACAAGAAACCTCTGGTCTATTTGGGTGGGATGACTTTCACCGACAATGTCACTCAAGGGATAGCCTCCTTCTCACAATCGGATATTTCAAGAGACACCACCATAGAGACAAACAAGGTGCCGGGCTAGGAAAGCCATCGTCGGCAAAAAACAAAAACAAAAAAAACCCAACGTGGTCTCCCAGGACTTACCACGTCCCCGACCCCACCTAGAAATATACTGGGCGCAGTACTATTCCGACTAGAATTTTTTTTAAAAGGAATTTCCGCTTCGCTAAACGGAAGGCACACCTTGACCAAGGAGCACAGCAAGCAAGCCCTCAAGTGCCGCAGATCCTTAGGTACCGTTTCCAACGCCATGACCACCACCAACCGGCAGCATACACCTAAGGGAAGAAAGCAGACAGCCAAACACACGTCACTTCCCTCACCAAAAGGCTTCCACTATAGTACTGTGTGCCGCTCTGGGAGTTCTCTCGTTTTACTCCTGAGACGCATGCGCACAACACTCTCTCTCTCTCTGTGATGAACTGGTCATTCAGCAATGGCGCGTTGCGTTATTCGATGCTGTTTTGTGCGCAAGCGCCCGAATAATTCATAAGCTCCGCCTCTAGAAACTGAGCGATGGTTTTACCGATTGTAGTCACGCGAGGTTTCGATAAGGGAAAAAGATCTTGCCGCCAAAATCGAACTTCCACTTTGATATAGTCATAGTGTGATTCTTTTTGCCTCTGACAAGTGTACACTATAAATTGTTTTGGAAAGAGTCATTTAAATATTTTTAATTCTATTTCGTGTGTCATTTAATTTGTTCGAAATTAACTTTGGCATTAGGTAACCCGATTTTTTTCCTAAAAATATGCGATCCTGAAAAATATTTGATGGCAATTGGTGCTATCAAGGTACGTTAAATATCGATTTGCCCTGGTTAAGTCTGTCTATCCTGTTAAAAAAAAAAATCACAAGAAGTCCTGCTGATGAGAATCCTTCCTCCCAAAGTGAGAATGATAGGAATGAGAGACTTTGAGAGTCCATCCCCAGCCAAGGGGGATCATCTTGGACAATGATTGTTCAAGTCTTTTCTTTAAAACCTCCAGGGATGGAGTGCCCATAACTCATGGAGGCCAGCTGTTCCACTGCTATCAGAACTGTCCTTATTTTCAGACTGGATCTTCCTCTGACAAGCTCCTACCCATTGCTTCTTGTCCTACCTTTAGGTGGTACGGAGAATAAATCAATGTCCTCTTCCCTGTGGCAGCCCTTCAAGTATTGGATGTGGAGCAGTTAGCATGTCTTCTCTTGTACTATGGGTACAGAAGCCGTTTTCACATTAGAAATTGTGTCCTTCATTCCTTCCAACATACACCACTAACTTGCCGCATTTGCACGTCATTTTCCCATCATTTTTCCCATCCTTAATATTAACACTTGACTATAATTTTTTTCATGTTGATATGTGATTTGCAATTGTTCATTGCATTCCTTTCAATCGCTCAGGGTAATATCTCGGATTTATAAAATGGCACTGGTTGGCTACGTATATTACTTATCCAGGGTGATCTGTTATTTCTATATGTGCATGTTTATCTATCTCACAGGTAGTTTCATTGGAATGCAAATATTAAAATATCCATGATCAATAAAATTCAAAAATAATAAAACAAAGTAGATAATTTTAAAAAGCATATCAAACCTCAAATGTTCTCTGGAAAAGGCTGCCTTCCACAAGGCAAGTAAGGTCAGGCTAAAATAACTGCAAGTCATTCCAGAGAACTGGGACTGATATAGAAAAGAGACATCTCTGTGCTTCGGTATCCCTACCTCCCCAAAGTGGCAAACCATCAGTTGTTTTTCATGGTAAGATCAAATGGGTTTGGCCAATTCTAATGGATGATTGCAGTTTTGAAGAAAAGTTGGTGCCAAGCCATTTTAAGAGCATAGAATAACCCAAAGCACATATTCCGGTAGAGAAAAGTTCCCTGAGGATGGGCTCCAGCACGAGTCCAAAAGCTCTGGTCCTGGTGATGCCCCAGATTGGTCTTGCATAAGAGTTTTGATTAACACCAGCACTCCAAAGCCTCCATGAAGCTAATCCAGGGCTCATAGCACAACAGTAATGGGTTCCCATTGATGAACATACACAGGCTAATGCAATTTGGACCAATGTAGCTTTCAAAGCAGTCCCTTTGTAGAGTACATTTCAGTAGTATAGTTGATGATGGGGGCATGAATAACTAGCAAGACCGTCTCGCCATACATAGGGCCACAACTAATGCATCATGTGCAACACTGTAAAGGCTCCCTGGCCATACCTCCCATTTGCTGTTGAAGAAGGAGCAGCAACTCCAAGTCTTGAAGTCAGTCTTTAGGGGTAGTGCTTCCTGACCACGAGACAACATTGGAGCCATACAGACATCCTAATGGACAAATAGGATTCTGTCCCATCCAGATCTTCAGCCTCTAGTCATCGAGAAGATCTCAGTAGCCTTGCCAGTTTGGCCCAGGATAGAGATGTAAAGCTAAATGTTATGAACAGACTGATGCTGCTGCATCCTGAACTGATGTTTCAAAGGTGCTTTTTCAAAAGGCAACTGGACTTTGTTTTTCCTTGAAGATATTTCGCTTCTCATCCAAGATGATCATCCAATGAAGCTTCTTGAATGAGAAGCAAAATGTCTTCAAGGAAAAACAAAGAAAGTCCAGCTGCCTTTTGAAAAAGCATCTTTGAGATAACCATGACCTGGATGACTGAGAATCTCCATAGAGATCCTGAACTGATGGATAACCTCACACACTTGTTTCACAAAGGGAAAGAACCAACCAATGCAGCACACCTGAAGGCAACAGCCATTAAGCCAACCACTCTTCTGCCACCACCACCTGGAACCCTGAGGAAGAAGTCATTGCAAAATAGTGTTCCCAATCACAAACTCTTGAGAATCAATCCAGGGTATAATAATCAATGCTAGTGGTGGCGCACTGGTTAGAATGCAGTATTGCAGGCTAATTCAGCTGACTGCCAGAGGTTCAATCCTCACCAGCTCAAGATTGACTTAGATTTCCATCCTTCCAAGGTTGGTAAAATGAGGATCCAGATTGTTGGGGGCAATATGCTGACTCTGTAAACCGCTTAGAGAGGGCTGTAAAGCACTGTGAAGTGGTATATAAGTCTAAGTGCTATTGTTATTATCTGCCACATATTTCATGTTTCCTCCACTGGAGGTACTACAGAAAGCAAGAAATCTTTCTTAAAATCTAATTGCTAGATTCCAACCCTAAGCAAAAATCTGGATTACCACAGCTTTAATATTCAATGGCTCTATAAATTTCCCCATTAAATCCTGCCGGTCTCCAACCTTTCAAAATAAGAGTCGATCACAAGTGCATAATCACTGCAAAGAAGAAACAAAATGAGAACCTGGTTCAGATAGAAGATCAGGGTTATCAACTGATTTTGACCATATCCTGCAATGTATGGGAATTTGTTTTCCATATATACCCCAATGATATGAATGGGGCAGCCTCATGGATTATGCTGTTTTGCAGTCTCCTATTGTCACAAAGTTGCTTTTCAAGAGGCTGGAATAAGCTAGGATTATCCCTGTACAATCTAGGAAGTACTAAAGGAAACCCATTCAAACCATACCCAGATTTCCTTCCAGTATTATTTCTCATGTACATTACAAGTCAACATATAAATATTTTTTAAAAAAACATTTCTGACAAATAAACAAGAAGAGGCATCTCTTGAACATAGGCACCCATGATTTTATACAGAAAAAAAAATAACAGCCACATGAACAGCTTTACACGTGGATAAATATATTAGCAAAATAAATAGGTTTGAGCATGTCCCCATATTCAAACAATCTCTCTCTTAGACATAAATATTTGGTTTTGCATATGTATGTACATAAACATAATTTCTTTTCCCTTTTGGTTTATAAAAGTACCCAAGTGCCTGAAAAGTAGATTCAAAAAAATAATTAAAAAGTATAAAAATAAAATCCTTATTCACATTTCAAAGGGTCTGAGGTTGCCAGGAGGAAGGAGCAGAACAACTGCAGCTGAAGAAGTTTGAAGGAAAAGGTGCTGAAAGGAAAAGAACCATTCAACGTGTTCTCACTGACTCACTGTTTCCCTGTAGAGTGAGTTTTTTTTCATCCTTTCTATGGCTTGTGCTTTGACTCCAACTGAAACAGAACTACAGCCAAACTGGTGCCTAGTCTTCAGATGTTTTCTGACAGGTTTCGGAACATCTAAATGAGCGCTATTTTTGTTCCTGAAACGTTTTCCAGTGCTTAAATCTAAAAATACAGCAAGGTTAATTCCAGGTTTTTGTTTTTTTTACTGTCTCTTATAAATTGCCACTAAATTGCTCCATTTGAGGTACTCCCAGCATGCAAGAAATTGTGTATTGACCTGAAAAGACTAGTAGTACTTTCCCCCAAATGTGTAACTTTGAAGTGTGAGAGAGGGGTTGGGGCCATGTCTTAAAATCAGTGAGAATAAGATAATGGGACAGGGCTTTTTTTCTGTATAATTTTCCTGGATTTGTTTTTGTTTTGAGGGGAGGGAGGGCTGAGGAAGAAGAATCCTTGTGAATGTAGGGTGCTCTTCCTGTTGTGTAGTAGAAAACATCCCACTGAACCTCATCAATAAAGCAGTGGTAGCTCCATAGAACACACAACCTGTGACTTGGGGCACCCCTTTATGAAAAGAACTGGTTACTCTGTTCCTGTTCTGTACCCAAGAGGAACATAAATCTCTTCCAAAACAATGTAAGTCTTTATCCTATGATACAATGCTTTCTTACCTGTGGTGCTTTTTAATACATTTTAGGACTGAACCTCCTATTTTGCATAAACTTGATTAAATATGTTGTTTTCCTGCATTTACAACTTTCTAACACCTACATGCCATGAATCTTCTTTATCCATGAATATGTCTCTAAGTTCACATCCAATTTTTGGATGTACAAATCATCCATCAGCAATTTCTGTGGATTTTCAGGGGTTTTTTTTTAACCTGCATTAAGAAAAGCTTAAAATCAGCTAGATCACTGATCTCTGTCTTAGCAATATCACCTGTAATACTTCCTCAATTTAGTATTCTCCAGATGGTGTAGGATTATAATCACCAGAATTCTCAGGCACACTATCATACCGGTACTATCAAGCCCAGGTAGCTCAGCAATTCTGATTTAAATCTTGGAAAGCACTACAGATCAGGAACTGATCATCATCATCCTGGAAACACTATGGTTTGAATTTGCTACTTTTTGCATGCCAAACGTGTTCTTCCTCTTTCTACTGCCGGTTCATTAATATCACAGCTGCATATAGCCTGATCAACACTTTCCTTACATTATTTTATCAAATATGAAATGAATAAAAATAATAAATTCCAAATATATATTTTGAATTTCCATTAACCTTATAAAGTTTTAAAGATATATCTCTGGCCAATTTGGTCCTCATTCATTAGTTGCAATGCATTATGAAGAAATGCACACACCTCTTGATTTCCTTGCTCATCTCTCAAAAAGCCTGCAATCTCTGTTTAACCTTTGGCAGGTTCTTTAGAAAGGAATCATTTTAATCATAAATCATTTTCATTTTATGTCCCATTCAAAATTTTTAGCCAAAGAGCGAATGTCTTTGCAATGCTTCAGGAGTTAATGGTCTTATATATTCAGTGAGATTCTGAGTATATCTAAAATAAAAATGTATATCACTCTTTATGCCAATTCAATTGATAGTTTCTCCCCAGAGAATCCAGGACTATTAGTTTGGTAAGCATGCTGATTATTCCCAGGCAGATTTAAGTCAGTGCATGGATCTACCTAAAATGCCAGAGTGTTTTAAATAAGAAAAATATCCATAGCTATGTCTCTAATTTGCCACATTCACAACAGTACCATATTAATATCCCACTGCTTGATGTTTGACTATAGGTTACATTTACCAATTAGCAACTTATCACAGCATTGTTATTCAGTTATGTCTCAGGATGTTTTATGCATACCAGTTACTAAACAGCTTGCCTTGTATTCACTCAGAGCAATGAAAAAAAAAAAAGATACCTGAAAATATTAACTCTAATTCCACAAACGTCAGCTCTTTGTCTTCCACATGTAAAGTGCAGCATGACTGTCTTTAGATTGGAATTGTTACCTATTCACAATTGGATACCGAGGAGGAGGAGGAGGGAGGAAGAAGAGGAAATAATATTGTGGGCTATGTTGTAGAGTAGCAGAGTGCTGGATGCGAGGATGAAAGAGCAGGGTTTAAATTTTAGATCAGGGCTACTCTGAGAAAAACTAAAATCTTGGGCCTATCCTGGCAAAGACACTAGGAAATATCTGGGCATCCCTTTTGGGGCTTTGGGGGAGGGGTGTAGTTTATTTTTTGACAATTTTAAGGAGCTAGTAGAGATTCTTGATCCAAATCCAGCCTCTGAAAACACTCTCCCCTCCATATCAGTACCAATCTAGGGTTGAAAGGTGTGTAGAGAACTGGGTTTTCGTAGTTAATAGAGGTTCTTAGCTTATGACATCCTAAAATATTCCTATCTACCATGTTTCAACTCAGTTTTCTAAATGGTCCGAAATAAAATAACCATTAACTAGTGCTATGGGGTCTTTTTGCTGCTCAAGGATCAGGCATTTCAGTTAGTACAGACAATAGCTGTAATTCACAGCAAGCAGATTTGGAATTCTCCCATGCTAATATCGGATGTAGCAGACAGTATTCAAAAGGGAAGGAGATATGCACCTTCTAGACTTCTTGGCAAATCGAGCTGTAACAACATTCCTATGAGGCAGAACCAGAGTGACCTCCAATACCCCCTTTGCTGAGGATGGGGAAGAGAGTTTGGATCTTGCAAACTACATCTTGAACCAAGACTCACAGACACATCAGAAGAAAAAAATTAGCAGGAATAGAATGGAATAATTTCTCTGTCTAATTTCAACCTGCATATCATATATGCTCTTGGAATGGGGTGACAGTGTAGGGTTGTTCCTGCCGTTCTATTTTGCAGTTAAAAAGCAAATGTAAATGAACTTTATGGTGGTTCTTTTTCCCCCTAGAAATTTTAAATGATTACACTCCACTCTCCTTAAGGAACAACAATATGAACAGTAAGGATCCTCCATTGCAACAAATGAAAAAGTCTTCAAGATGGCAGCTTCCAAAAACAATGCAAGTGACATTGGCAGCTTATAGTTCTGACAGGCGGGTGACCACTTGTGGGTTGAATTGTCTGGACAGAAAATTTAGTAAGATTTATGTACTGCATTGCCAACAAAAGAGACATGAAGAGTTTGTAAGAAAGTCCATTCTCACTGAGTTTCTGGTCTCTTCTCTTAGGCTGTCTGACAGAGTGAAGTTCACCTCACATCAAACTGAATGTTCATACACATTGGGGATATCTTCTGTAGATCCTGTAATTAAAAAAAACCAAGCAACTAGATTGAGAAAATGGATCTCTTTTTATGTTGATCAACTGCAACTTAAATTGATACTGAGACTTAAATAAGACCTTTAAGTGAGATTACATCTTCATTAGATTTGTTCTTACAAAGAAGTTGCAAAACAGATAAATTGGACACTGAAGACATGGCATTACAGTAATGTCAAGACTGTTCTCATTTCGTAGATAGAAAATTAAATGAAGAGAATGCATTTATGGCATATTTCAATCATTTTCAGGCACAATTCAAAGTCATAAACTTTTTGAAACCTGAGAATATTAAGGTTATTCCTTTTCTTTCCAATTGTACAGTAAACCTGTCACCATTATCAGAGGTAAGTTGGATTCTGAATAGCCATAAAGTTTGTTTGTCACAGTTTCCAAGGTTTAAGGCCATTCCTAGTGATCCAGTTTCAAATCTATCCATCCATTTTTGAGACAGCAGTAAATTATACCCAGTATTTAAACTGATTTAACAAACTCCTTGTTTCTGAATATCTCTAATGACCACGAAACCTTCCACCAATTACAGCACTTTTGTCATTGGTTTTGACAGACAGCTAGACCTACCAAATGTTGATATTTAAATTTATATTTATACTCGATATATGTTTTCTTCTTTGTTATATATTTATAATAAACAGGTAGTCCTCCATTTATGATCACAATTGGGCCCAGAATCTCTGTCATTAGTGAGGGAGTCATTAAGCAAGATGCCATGTGACCGTTTTGTTTAGGGACTACAATCCCAGCTCTCCTACTTGCAGTATTTAAGCGTCTGTGGGAGTTGTTAATCAGAGCCTGATCAGGTGGGGCAATCTTTCAGCACACTGAAGGAATGGCCTCAAATCGGACAAAAAAAACAAAACAAACCCTAGCCAATATTATTGCTCTGGAAGACTCAGAATGCTGGCGTTCACGAACATTTTTCCCTCCAGAAGGGCATACGATAGGGTTCACTAAAGCGCTAGCAAACTATATTCTGAAAGGCTCAGAATGCTAGTGTTTGCTAGTGTTTTTCCCTCTGTAGGGGTGGAGACGATGGTGTTCGCTAAAATGCTATCAAATGGCAGCATTCTGAGCTTTTCAGAATACTGGCGTTCATTAGCGTTTTCACCAATTTGAAGTCCATTTCTCCAGTGCACAGAGAGGAGGGGAATTCCCTTGGCATGCTGGGAGAATGGACCTCAAATCCGACGTCCCCTTCACTTGCAATCTTTCCTTCCAGCTTCCCCACTGATGTTCTGAGGAAACTGGCAGAGAAGATTGCAAATAGCAATCACATGATTCCAGGGCACTTGGCATCAGGTCATGAATGCAAACAGGTTGCCAAATGCCCCAAATGCAGTCATGTGACTGGGAGGAGGGGCAACGCAATGTTTTACAATGGTTGAAAGTTCTGAGGGCATTGTGATTGTGAATGGCAATTAGACCAGCTGTAAGTCAAGCACCACCTCTATTGCAAGCTACTTTATACAAAAATGTATACAAGATAAATTTTATACAAACAGTAAGTTCACAGCAGAGGCAAAATTTCAGATCGAATAGCATAATTGAGTTGGAAGCTACTTTGTAAATCATTTAATCCAATGCCCAAACAATGTAGATGAGTCTCCTATATCCATATCCACCGGAGTATGCTTCCTTTATCAAAAAATGCTTTAATAAAAAGTTTTCCATTTTGCAATACTTAAAAGTATTGCCATTGGGAGAGCAGGTTTAAGTGCTGATTCCTAGAGAGAAGGTGCAGGATGAGTAAAACACGTCATGCTTGAGTTCCCACGAACTGAAGGCGTTGGCATCTTTGATCAAAAGTTCCCATCCCATTCTTATTATATTGAATACAACCCTCTCAAGCCAGGATTGTATTAAACTAAATTCTATTCCCAGAATTCTATGGGGGAAGTTCTTGACATACATTTTAAAGACAATTGTTACAAGGTTTTCAAAATACATATTGCAGATGGAAAATAAGAGGTGAAATGATTCCTGGAAAATAAAGATATATGAGACTCTAAAGGTTCAAACTTACCCTGAAGGTTTTGCAGAACTCGATTATTGAGGTAAGAGCTTGTGTTGCTTCCTGTTGCATCCTTGTCTGAACATTCTTCTGGAAATGTGTGTTCACAATCCAATTGTTTCAGCGTGTCCCTCTTTTCCTGGGGCTCCATGGTAAAACATGGAGTTAGGCAGTTTGATACCTCCGGCAATGCTGCAAAATTATGCGCAGGGGGACCACCTACTAAAAGAGGTTGAACTTCTGGGGAACCCTGGTTTCTAGATAAACCACCAGGATGGCTAGCAATTCTGCATTCCAGGGTTCTGCTGGAGTCCTCGGGGGAAGTCTCAAGAGGACACTTCCATCTCCTTCTACCTGGATGGATTTGCACATGGTGTTTCTGAGTACCCCACAGTCCAATAGTTCCAGCCTGATTACTGGCTGTCATGCTAATGTCAGACCCATCTGCCAAATACAGCTCAGTATGTCCTTGCCTAGAAAGATCTAGCATTTGCATTTTCTCTGTCCTTTTTTGTACTGAGATGTTTTGTGATGCCACCTTTGTCCTGGAATATTTCATCTTGCGTGGATTAGACTCTTGGTTTGGCCTGCCATTTGGACAGTTGGAAGGTTTCTGCCCATAATGGTGATGCCTGTGGTGATGGTGATGATAGTGGACATGATTACTGGCTAGTTGTGCTCTACTTGTTGCCATTGTGTCTACTGACTGAAGCTGTGAATCCCTCCCAGATGAAGAAGAATCTTGTTTGTTTTCTGTGCTCAACTTCTCTGAGCCACAGAAGGTGAACGGATCATAATCACTGCTCAGGGAGCTATGAAAAGTAGAGCAACTGCCATGGATAGCCTGAAGACTGATGTCAGTGCAATTCAACATGGAGTCACTGGAACTGCCATGGCAAGGACCTGAACTGGAATCACTACCAGGGCCATCAGGAAGGTATCCACTGGGTTCTGTAAGATAACTTTCCCCAGAGCCACTACTGTGATGGTGGTGATGCCTCCCATGGCGAATTCCTCGATGTAAAGGAGCAGCATGATTTATCTGAGCTGCAAGGGGAGCCCTGAGACCTTGGCAAGATGGCTGGTGTTGAAGCAGACACAGCCTATGAGAGGCCAGGGCTGGCTCACACACTGGTGACTCCAGGTGATGCTGTGAAAGTAACAGGCTTCTGCTGAGAGGAGCTTGGTGGCCACACCAAGGCTCAAAGCCAATTGGCCTATAAGGCAAGTAATGCATAGTTCCAAAATCCAACTGGGAGAGTTCAGGAGAGTGGAAGAAAGGGTGGCCACGAGAGCCCACTGAAGAGCAGTTCCTGGGGGGCATTTGAGGGACAGTTCGTGAGAAGTGGTACAAGGCACGCCCCGGTCGTTGCCGGAATAAATGAGGCCTCTGTCTAGATCCAGAATTGTGTCGGTCCTCACGAGAATGCCTAGATAACGTAGGGGGAATCCGATCTGGAAAAGAAAATTAACTTTGAGCAGAGACTTAAGCCCTTGTGAATCCTAATCATGCAGTATGTTAATTAAAAAAACCTTCTTCTCTAAGACTAGCAGCCATCTTTTTAGCTAAATGAGTTTGCAATGTCTCAACACATGGAAGTAGAATGCAGGGTCTCACTGTGTTTTGGTAATGACCAACATCTTCAACTTGGGCAGCCAGCCAATCTGTTTTTTGATGAACTAACTATTGCAGCAGTTTAACTGCAACATGTCTGGAGCCTCAGTATGAACTCAATGCTATAGTAATACAAACAAATGAAAGTTTATACTGAGCCAGACCATTAGGTCATCAATCTTAATATGGTTCTGCGCTGATATGTGATGCCTCTCACAATTTCAGCCAGGGGTCTCTCCCAGCCCTACCAGGAAATACCACAGCACTATTAATCTGCAGCAGTGCCTGAATAAATACCTGATAAAGCAGTAGCAGACAAATCAGCAAAGAACAAAACTATCAAATTGGGAGCAGTTAATTTTACTAGTTTCTCTTTATGGAAGCTGGATGGCTGTTTCCTTTTGGTTTTTTTTACAGTTTTAGAAAAGATAAAGAAAAATCTGGAGTAGTCCAGTCTAGGTTTATCCTATCCTTTTCTGTCTTATCTATTCGTTCATGAGGGATTCAGAACCAAAACAAATAACCAAGATGGTGTAACAAGAGAAACCCTGTTTTTGCAGAACCATGCTACAATGCTGATCTTGTATCTAGCAATTGGAACAGAGGCTTAATCTTATGTTAATCTGACTTCCATTTGGTATGGAGAGGTGTTAAATTTACAGTCTCAATCTTCCACCATCTTTTGGCTGCTTTAATGCTTAATTGGCAAGTGGAAAATTCTTTTGGCCTTTCTTCAGTTGATTATGAGTTTGAAATCAAGGCAAAGAAAGCAAGAATGGTCAAATGTTTAGGGCCCAAGTACAGCTAAAAGCCAGAATTATTTCTGACCCACAAGAGAGAGCTGGTAAGAAAGTAACAGGAAGCTACATGGAGTTGCTTATCTATTTAATAGTCCTTTCTCATGATTTACCACTTACAGAAAGACTGAATTTGTACAGGTAAAAATTGCAGAGTGAGGTGAAACAAGATTTTGAGATAAGACAGAGAATTCTTTGTATTAGAAAATTAAAATTAAAAGCCTAAATGTTGATTAATATCTAAAAAAGAAGTAGGCAGTTTGAGAAATCTGATAAATACACCACAGCCATTGAAACAGCATTGAAGTAAATATTCTATATAACATGACCAATTTACAGGGTCTGCTTCATAGAAATAATTTACTTTTTTAAAATATAATACTCAAGAAGATCAGTCTATAGTAGTTTTATAGACAAATGTACACACAGAGATTAAAACTTCTATACTTGAGCGGGGTTCACATAGCTTATAGAGGAGTTATGTGAAAATACTTCGGTTTCAAATAATCTGAACACTGCTGGGAAATATCATCTTCGTCTGCCATACAAGAAGACTGTTTCTGGACAGTCAAAGTGGATAGAACAATGTGGGTATTGCAAAATGTGGGTGTTTCATTTTGCTGATGACTGGATTACAAAGCTCAGGAATTTAAAGTAATTCACCTATTGAGTATTACATTAGTCCAGAATCCAGGGCAAATTTGGGAGGAGGTGGGCAGCTTACAGTCTATGATATGAGGTCACATCCTGCCTTTACCTTGGCAAACAGGATTTTTGGAATGGTATACAAAGGTAGTAATATTTTTGGAACTGCCTTCACAAACTCTTCAGGAACACAGACTATTTAATACAGCTTGTTTGGCAGCAGAAAAAAAAAGATGTCTCATGAAATTTACTAAGGATGCCCTTTCAGTCTTTTAGTTAAGACATTAACTAAGTATAGAATGCTTTTTTTTTTAAAAAGGTTTTTTTGCTTTCCTGAATGCCAAGCAGAAAGGGATCATTCTAGGGGACAATACATTCTATAATCTGAGGGCAGCCATAGAGAGGACCTGCTTTTATTTTCTCTTTTCCATATTTTAATTTTTTTTCTTATTTTTCTTTCAAATGTGTATACTTTTATTCTATTCAAAAATTCTAATAAAATTTAAAAAAAGATCTGTTTTCTAGTGTATGGCTTTCTCTGATCTTGCAGAGACTGCATCTTAAACAGAACTTTCTCCAGAAGTCCTAATAGTATACATACAACAAAAGAAAAGAGGAATAGCTTTATATATCAAAGAGACAATGAACCCCAAACAAATCTATGCAGATGAAGAGGGAAGAATATTAATGGTGGAAATAATATAAATCAAAAACAGATATTGATGGTAGTAATATATGCTCCTAATAACAAACAAGAAGAATTTTAACAAAAATTACACAAAAAAATAGTGGAACTGGAATATCAAAACATTTGTTTAATGGGAGACTTTAATGCAATAGTAGATGGAATGCTGGACTACAGAAGTAGCAAAACAGGGGGGAAAGGAAGGAATACCCTACCTAAGTTTTCTTTAAAATGGCAGAAGAAATCTGTATACAGGATATATGGAGAGAAAAGAACCCCCAAAAATCACAATATACATTTTACTCAAACAGGCACAAATCATGGTCTAGAATTGATATGATATGAATATCCCCTGAATTAAGCACGATTATATATATATGGGCAGACCATAATCCGATAAAGATGATTTGGAGAGGAGCTAAGAAAAAACTAAGATGGTCTCTGAATCAATCTTTACTGAAAGAGAAAGAATTTATACAAATAGCAACAAAGGAAATGGAATTTTTCTTTAAAATAAACAAAAAAGAAGAGACATCGCTTCAAAATGTGTGGGATACAGCTAAAGCATACTTTAGAGGTTTGGCTATAACTTACATGGCGAAAAAGAATAAAGAAAAAATGCAACAACAAACAAAGTTAAAAGAGGAATTTATAAAATTGGAATCGGTATATACTGTATAGTCTTAGGACTGATCTAGCATGTCTGGTTTTAACTACTACTCTCAAGAGATTTTTCTGCTCACTCTTACCAACAATGTTGAACATGCATAATGGACATGTTTGGTGCTGCTGGAGCCAAGGGTCCACACACTGCCGATGGAACTCATGGGAACAGGTGATGATCCGTAGTTCCTGTAAAATAGGAAAAAGCAATGGGATGGGAAGGCAGTGATCTAGATTCAAAGGAAGAAACAGTCTTGATTTGGGTAGGTCAGTCTCCTATTTCTTGTGGCATATCTCACTGGAAAGGTCTGGTGGGAATGTGGTTAAATCTCTGAGCTTTAAACAAGTAATGAGGTTTAGGAATCAAAGTCTCGTGAAAGCCTTGTGTCTCCCAAACCTCACTACTCATTTGAGGTTTCATATGTTTTTTATCTAGTCTAAGGGGAAAAAGTTACAAAATGGTGATTTATAAAGACTAAAATAAGATAGTTGAATGATGGGAAGAATTAAAATAGGCATTAGTTCACAGTTATAGAGTATTTTGACATTGCTCCTTCTCCTGTTCACAGGTGGGGCCAGACTGATCTCAGTGGGGAGGCAAAGGTGGTCAGGGTGATCCAACCAGCATTATAGCACACATATGCCCCTTTTTCTACATGCATTATATCATCATACTACCCAAAAGATACAGAACTTGCAGTACAATGCTGTTTTCATCATGTGAAAAATGCACTAAAATGCATTTTACATTTATTTTTCAAATTTATGTAGCCCTCCACATAACAAAACATAACTCTGGGTGGAGTACAACAAAGTTTTAAAAAATTATAATTAGATCCAATAATATATCCAAGAGCACTCCACAGTGCATACCAAGGAACTCTAGAATATAGAATGCACATGTAAACAGCCATGTTTTTTTTCATTTCATCCACAGATTGGCTAGACTTGGTTTTCACCTTACTCTAAAAACAGGAGGCTTTGGCATTCTTCTCATTGCTATAGTCTACTGTGAAGGGCCTGCTTATTTGACCTGAGAATCTACATGAAAACTCCCAAACCCAGAAAAATATGCTTACCTGCCCCTCACAAAATTCTTCCAAGCAAATTGCACATATAGGAGGAGAACTGCAGGTGCTAACAGAGTCCCCTGTTGGAGCATGCTGATGGGGGCCTTGATACCTCCGTATGGCCAGCCGGTTGATTGCTTGTATGGTCGCTTCCTGCACGTTTGTCTGAGGAAGAATGAGAAAATAGAGGGAGGAAATCTTCCAAGGCCTCACCTCCTGCACAGCTGGTATGGGTCACAACAATCAGCATTTCCTTTCAGTTTAAATAGATGACCAAATTAAAGGGGTTTGTGGCAACCTAGTTCAACCAAACCTCTCTTGCTTAATGCAGGAAATTCTTTAGGGAGCTGTATCTTCCTACAGTGTGCTGCTAGACCATTGCTATGGCAACAGCAATGGAAACCCACCTATACAAAGTCATGAGAATTTCAGGAGAATCCTGAGAACTCTTGTAGCAGCACAATGTATGGCAGATATGGTTGGGAGGCTGCAGACAACTCGACTCTTTGATCTGCTGCTGGGAAGCTAGGCTGAGCCAGACTAGGAGGAGAATCTAGCTTTCCTTGTATAGTAAATGAATATTACAGAGTTGTTGGGTATATAAATGTATAAATAAACAGCTAAACTCACCATGCAGCTACTTTTTTCAAAATCCCCATAATATGCTTCCATAAAACCTCTTTACATGTCAGATCAAAATCTAATTGTGCCCATCTGTCCCAAAAGCCTGCCTACCCTTGAAATAAAGCAACCTACTGCTCAGAGTCTCCAGAAATGGAGTGATACACGTTTAAGTACAGTATTAAATAAAGTACTATTAGAGGGTTTGGAATGATACAATATCCAATTCTTGTGCTTTGTGAGTTTTTGGTGCCACTGTAAAATATGTGTCTGACATCCAAAACCTATAGTTCAAATTCCATGGGGACATAGGTTGCATACAAAGACTCTCATGATATTCATGGATCACCAGGACCCAAGTAAAATATTAATCATATTATCAGAGAGAGGAACATTTTCTGAAGGATTGAGAACATTTGATATCAGATGGAGTACTACTAAATAATTCTTACCTGATTTCTGCCTGGCTGACAACGAGTGCGAACAATGAAGATTATAACAATGACCAGTACTGTACTGACAACGGTGAGGAGTATCCAAACATCATAGTCTGGCTGTTGGGAAGACCCAAGAGATTAGAGCTCTGTCATTCATTCCAATAGGCAACCTCACATGATATGCCAGAACAAATCAGAATAGTGTAGTGATGAAGCGACAATTCAAATCTCTATACACCCATACTGGTTTACATTATATTATCCTATAATTTAGTCAATAATTTGATTAAACCATACAATTTATCTGAGCAGGAAATCAAACAGTATCATGGTAACAATCAGTAGAAAAGTAAGAGACATAAATATTGCTAATGCAAAAAGGAGTAAAAGAGAAAAGGTTAGATTAAGCTGGAATAACTAGAAATTCCACATTAGAATATTAAGTTTCAGATGGTGATGATTAGGCAGAAAATAACAGAAATATGTAGAAATATCAAATATGGATACATATAACCAACATAAAAATAATACAGAAAAAAACATCTGGGAAGGAATTATAAAAATATAAAGGGGGATTAAGGCTAGAAATATGAGGGATATCAGCAGAGAAGAGAAAGGAAAAAGAATGAGAAATCTGAGTACAAAAGAAACAAACAAGGAAATAGGAATGAAAACTATTAAGAACAAATCCTACTCCCAATCAACAGATTTACTACAGAAGGGGGGGGGGAATCTGATAGTATTATAACTAAACAAGAATGCAATAAAAGCGCACACATTAACAAAGAAAAGTCTATTAAGATAGGACTGAGTGGTTCTTGTGAGTAAGAAGCTTGAAAGCTAGACTGATAGGCGTCTAGATGAAAGACATCTAAGACAACAAATGCAGACAACAGGACATGAGGCAAAAAGATGATTGCAACAGGTCTATAACAAATAAGTTATTGAGCCACACTAGGAAGGTGGAATTATTACATAAAGTGAAGGAATCTAGGTTTAGGGCTCTAGTTCACATAATCAAAAGAGCCATTTCTGGCACAGCAGCAAGAAAAAAAATCACCATAAACTGGGGTTGAAAAAAGCATACGAAGATAATACAGGTATTCCTTGACTTATAATAGTTCGCTTAGTGTCTGTTCAAAGTTACAACAGCACTGAAAAAGTGACTTATGACCATTTTTCATACTTATGATCATTGCAGCATCCCCATTTACATTCGGATGCTTGACAACTGGTTCATATTTATGAAGGATGCAATGTCCCGGGGTCATGTGATCATCATTTGCGACATTCTGACAAGCAAAGTCAATGGGGAAGCCAGATTCACTTAACAACTGTGGCACGAAAAGTAATAAAATGGGGCAAAACTCACTTAACACATTTCTCACTTAGCAACATAAATTCTGGGCTCAATTGTGATTGTAAGTCAAGGACTACCTGTACAAAAAACATGAAATATGCAGATTTGGCAGATTTGATTTTTTTAAAAAAATAAAAAAAATAAAACTGACATTTCCAAGAAAAAGAGCAAGAAACAATCTCAGTTACATTTCTGTTTTGCTTCAAAGGTAAATGCCCAAAGCAGAGAATAAAGACATTCAACAAGTAGTTTGAGGAAATCCAGGACCATTAACCAAAGAAGCAAAATAATACCTGAAAGCAACAGGGAAAAAAGGAGAAAGAGTGAATCAAACTCTTTCACAATGCAGATCTGCACAGTGATAAGATTAGTGACATCTTTTGAGGGCTTTGATGGGAAGAAAAAAAAAAAGTTTAAGTTGGGAGTTACCAAGGTGCAGGTAAAAGAAGATAGTAGATAGATAAAACAAACAGAAACCTCCTTGAGAGCAGCTAAATGTAACTAAAGGCACGAAGAAAGGATGAATACAAAATTATGAATATCAGCAGCATAAATATCACAAATATGCCTTGGCTAAATTTCCCCAGTCAGCAGTTTGTTACATCTAAGTTGGCTGGAGAGGGATGGGTGTTATAACCAAACACATCTGGAAGGGGAATTAATTTGAGAAAAGTTATCCCAAGCTAAAGAGGAGAGAAAAATGCATAAGTTGTCTATGATAAAACAGAAAAAAATGAGGCTAGTTAAAGTATAGGTACACAATCAACATTACTGTGATAGTGACTTCAGATTTTCATTAAGAATCCAGGGTGGGACAAACTCAGGTGCTTACTTACCCAAGCTGGCATTTCCTTCACCTCAATCTTCACATGGGCTTCACGGTTATTGTTCACCACTCTCATGAGAAGTTCAGCATTGTGGCCCCAGATCAGAACAACAGGATGACTCAGCCCTTGAGGCTTCCTCAACTGTGAAGAGATGGAATATGAGCTGGGCTCTGTGGACCATTCTACAAACACTCATTTGGCTTTGGGAAAACATGGAAATCATTTCCTTAGCATGTTTCGGCAAAGACTGGATTCAAGTGTCATCTCTACTGCGGAGATGGCTATCTTAAAATCTCATTAAGTCATATAGTATTGCCCAGAAAGCTGCTTGCTTAGCAGTCAGCTTAGTGATAAGAAGACAATCCTAATGACCAGGTGAGACCATCAAGTTGCCTTGATGTCTAAAGCATGAAATCCAAATGATACTCCTTTCTGATTTAGCTACTGAGCCTTCATACACTGAGTTTGTTTAATGAATTTATAAGGCCACCCATCTATCCAATGAAACTCTGGACAGCAAACGTAAAATACAAAGTATCAATAGTTGTAACACACACATTCACACACACAGAGCCCAGGTCAACGTTTCCTCATTAATATCTTAGGATACCCATCCTATACATCTGTACACTGGAGCTTCAGAACTAACAGCCTGGCCCGAATGCCTGAAGGAAGAGTTAGTAAGGTTAGGAGTGATCCATATTTTGGGATGAAGATGTTCCATATGGCAGGCACCCTGACAGAAAAGACATGCTTCCTAGGATCCACCAGGTGAAATTGCCTCACTGAGGGGACCAGGAACATGCCCATTCTACCAGATCTATTGGGTCAGGCAGAAACCGTTGGGGAGAGGTGATCCCTCAATAACTCTGGCCCCATTCCATGCATCACTTTAAAAATGATAACTAGCCCCTTGAAGTGCAACCAAAAGCCTACAGGAGTCATTGCAGAGCACATAGCTGTGTGTTATGTGGGTGTATCATGGTGCATGCAATTCTGCACGTGCCACTGCATTCTGGACCAGCTGATGCTTCTAAATACTTCTGAAGGCAGCTCCATGAAGAATGTGTTGCAACAGTCCATATGCGAGGGTGATTAATATGACAATGAGAAGTGCCTCCAATCCAAGAATGGGCGCAAGTGGTGCACAAGAACTTTTTGTGTGAAAGCCCTCCTGGCCATAGGTGCCATCTGCTCCTTAGGTACAAGCTGCAAGTCCATGAAGACCCCCAGATTGTGTATCAACTCTGATTGAGGAAATGTTACCCCATTCACAGTTAGTAGTGGAAAACTGCCAGATATGGGGAGTTATAGAACACACAGCCACTCAGGATTGTTAAGATTGAAATGAAACTGGTTCTTCCCCATCCGGTCCTACATAGCCTCCAGGCATTGGGAAAACACAAGAGCTTCAATACACCACTTGGACAGCCTGAGGCACAGATGTGCAACTGAGTGGCATCAGCATACTGATGAAATTACATCCTATGCCAAACCATATGCAGTGCTTTCATATAGATATTAAATAGGACCCGGGAGCGAGTCAAGCCCTGTGGCAGCTGAAAAGCAGGTGGCCTAGGGCTGGACTTTTCCCTCCTAGCAACCCCAACTGGAACCCCCAGGATATCACAACTGATGGTATCAAAAACCACTGAAAGATCAAGAAGGGCCAATATGGATATATTATCCCCATCCCAAGTCCACCAGAGATAATCTGCAAACATGATCAATGCTATCTCAGTGCTATATATAGCCTGAACCCCAACTTCAATGAGTCCTGTTCCTCTAAATCCACTTCCTCCAAAGACATTTGAAGCTGTATCTCTACTACCTCCTCAGCCGCCTTGATTGGGAGTTGGCCAAAGTTGGTAAGAAGATAGGTGGCTATATAAATGTTTTAAATAAATAAATAAACCTTCCCTGTTTAGAGATTGGATGAAAATTGTCCAGTACACCTGAGTACAGTGATGCTCTCTTAATGAGGGGCAGACTACTACCTCCTTTAAGGCAGGTGGAACCATTGCCTCCCACAAGGAGACATTTACCTTCACTTGAGCCCAATTACATGTCACCTCTTGGGACGCTTTAACCAGCCAGATAGATCTAACACACAGGTAGCATTCCAAGGACCCCGTCCACTTCTTTGGAAGTAATTGGATCAAACTCAGTCCAGATAACTGGACAGCACAACTCAAAGCAGGACAACTCCAAGTAGATTCAAGCAACTTTATCCATCAGATGCTGAATGTAATTCTCACAATGAACCTGCAAAGGATCCTCCAACTCTACCTTATCCAAAAGAGAGTGAGTCACTTAAAACAGGGTCGCTGGTCAGTAATCTGCAGGCACAGTAAGGATGAAGAAATAAGCACATTTCACCACCCTTATTGCCACAAGGCACTTCTTAACTGTGTTCAATCTTGCTCTTTGTCTTTGACTTTTCCTGTACATATTAATTCCAAAGCATGGTTTTTTTTTTTGCCATACCGACTATTGTAATCACAATTAGTGGAAATTTCTATCTTGTTAACCCAGTGTGAATTGGGGAGACAAGAACAAAAGCAAGTGTCATCACAAAATATGTGGATTTAAGATGGTATTTGCTGATGCAAATATTCAGTCTTCAAAACTACAAGACAGGGAAAGGAGTTAGACCAGATAATTTCAAAAATCTCTCCCAACCCTTAAACTCTATGATTCTATGACTTAAGGCATTCTGTTTCATGGGCCAGGGATGAGATGAAGACAATGTCATGGGGACAATAAAAAGACATCATAACAAGTTTGTGCCATGTTTAACTGCAAGCAGGGAATAGGTCCTTAAGAGACTCTGAGAAAGCAATCAGAAGCCCTACTATTGTTGTGTGCCACTCAGTCACCTTATAAATTTGATAAATAATTAAATCTGATTAGCTTCACTGTAAAGACAGGCTATTACATTTTTTAACAGGATTGCAAAATGTCCTTGCTTATCAACAATTAGGTCATTTCTAGCTCTGAGATTAGAAGACAACCTGAAATCTACACCATCAAGAGGTACCAAAAGAAGATAAGATAAATAACCTTTATTGTCATTTTTATATTGTGGGCACAATGGCACACATAAAAAATGAAATTTAGTTGCCCGCTCTCAAAGTGAAACATATACATGACACACACCTAAACATACTATGTACAACATATATATATAGACCCACATCCCTACATATACATAGCAAATAAATATTAAATACTGTCCATCTTGAATATATAACGCAAGGAGGAAGCTTGAGAGTTCGCAAGGTTAATGCTGTATGGAATGAAACTATGGCTGAATCTGGATGTTCTGCTATGGATACCACGAAGCCTCCTCCCAGAAGGTAACAAGGAAAACAGGTCATGAAGAGGATGTGTAGTGTCCCAGAAAATCTTGCGGGCCCTGCTCAAGCAATGCTTCTGTGCTATGTCCTGGATGGTAGGGAGGGAACTGCCAATGATCTTTTCGGCCATCCTCACCACTCTCTGCACCGCCTTCCTGTCTGAAGCAGTGATGCCTCCAAACCAGACTGTGATGCTGTATGACAGGATGCTCTCGATTGTCCCCCTGTAGAAAGTGGTCAGGACAGGGGAAGGAAGATGTGCTTTTCTCATGCGGCGCAGAAAGTGCAGGCACTGCTGTGCCCGCTTCACCAGTTTCTCACTGTTTAGCGACCAAGTCAGCCTACTCGTTAGCTGCACACCCAGGAATTTGATGCTGGTAACCATCTCCACAGGTGAATCATTAATGCACAAAGAAGTGTGGCTGTGCCTGCCTTTTCTGAAATCAACAATGATCTCTTTGGTTTTTCTTGTATTTAAAACTAGGCTGTTTTCCTTACACCAGTTCACCAACCCCTCAACCTCCTTGCAGTAAGCTTCCACCTTGTCATCCTGAATAAGGCCCACTACTGTTGTATCATCTGCGAACTTCACAATATGGTTGGTGGCAAACCTAGCACAGCAGTCATGGGTCAACAGGGTGAACAGCAGCGGACTTAAGACGCAGCCCTGAGGAGAACCTGTGCTCAAGAAAATGGTATTAGAGGTATTTGTTCCAACTCGCACATATTGGGGCCTGTTGGTAAGAAAATCCAGAATCCAGTTGCACAAAGGAGTGTTTAAGCCTAAAAGGCCCAGTTTGTCTACTAGATGCTGGGGAATGATTGTGTTAAATGCCGAACTGAAGTCGACAAACAGCAAACGCACATGAGTATTTCTTTCCTCCAAGTGCTTCAGGCTCAGATGGAGAACGGAAGAAATAGCATCCTCCGTAGAGCGATTTGGTCGGTAGGCAAACTGAAGCGGGTCAAATGCTGGCGGGAGGCTAGATACAATAGTGTCTTTTATCAGCTTCTCAAAGCATTTCATGATGGTGGATGTCAGTGCAACCGGACGGTAATCATTGAGGCCTGTAATTGTGGACTTTTTTGGCACTGGCAAGATGATGGCCATCTTAAAACACGATGGGACCACTGCCTGCTGCAATGAGAGGTTGAAAATATCAGTGAGAACACAAGCCAGCTCCTCTGCGCATTCCCTGAGGACACGTCCAGGGATGTTATCTGGGCCTGCTGCTTTCCGAATGTTAACTGTCTGCAGTGTTTTCCGGACAGAGGTGACATCAAAGCTAGGCACTTGCTCATCAGGATGGGGCACAGCTTTCCTAGCAGGAGTACTATTTGATGCCTCAAATCTACCAAAGAATGCATTCAGTTTGTTTAGGAAGTCTGTGTCATCCTTACATCTCGATGGAGCCACCTTGTAATCCGTAATGGCCTGGATCCCTTGCCACATTTGCCTGGTGTTTGTTTGGTCCTGAAAAAAGTTCTGAATTTTCTGGCAATGGGCTTGCTTTGCACCTTTTACGGCACTTTTCAGATTTGCTCTGGCTGTTCTAAGTGCCAGCATGTCCCCAGATTTAAAAGCCACATTCCGTGCTTTCAGCATCTTGCGGACCTCATAAGTCAGCCACGGTTTTTCATTCGCCCTCACAACAAAGCTTTTCAGGACACAGACATCTTCTATGCACTTTTGGATATATGCAGACACCGTGGTGGCATACTCCTCAACATTTGTATGTTGGTTATCAGTAGCTGCTTCCTTAAACATGCCCCAATCTGTACATTCAAAGCAGTCTTGTAATGCTCCTATTGCTCCCTCTGTCCAAATCCTCACCTGCTTTACTGTAGGTTTCACTCTGACTAATAAAGGTTTATATGCTGGAATAAGCAGCACTGAGAGATGGTCAGAGGAGCCCAGGTGAGGGCGGGGGATAGCTTTGAAAGCCTTCTTGATGTTGGAATAAGCAAGATCCAGTGTATTGTCCCCTCTGGTTGCAAAGTCCACATATTGATGGAAATGTGGCAGGGTAGCTTTCAAATCCACTTGGTTAAAGTCTCCCACAGCAATAAATACACCTTCTGGGTGAGTAGTTTGTAAGTCACTGATGGTATGGTGGAGAACCTTCAGGGCCTCTTCTCTGTTTGCATCAGGGGGGATATACACAGCTGTGATAATGGTAACAGAGAATTCTCCAGGCAGATAGAAGGGTCTGCATTTGATGGTCAGAAGCTCCACATCTGGGGAGCACAGACTTGAAACCACCTTGGCATTATTACACCATCTGTCATTTATATAAAATCACTGAAATCACTGAAAAATGTTTTCCTAGTATTCAATTTTAGTGGTGAAATAAAGTGAAACAATATTTTGTGAATCTGGAGTGATGGAATTGGATTCCAAAGAGTACTTGGGTCACATCCACTTGCACTTAAAAAAAACCCCAAGCATTGCTTAGCTCCACTTTTCCATGTTTCATCATGGCAGAGTGCCAGGCCTAACATTAGGAAATATGAGGCTACCTGGCCCAGATGGGATAATCTGTATATCACATGAAAGGGCAGCTACAATATTTTTGTTTTTACAGGTCACCTGACACAGGAGGAAAGGGAGTCATCTAAAAGCCAAAATAAGGGAATATTAACAGTGCTGTCTTTACCCCCAAAAGCTTAGTTGCCCTCTTCTCATACCCATTTCTATGCTGGCGACCAACATGTTTCACATGTATGAAAAGAAATGGACCCGATAATTCCCTCTGGAGGGAAACACAACACGGGAATACAGTCCGAGGAAATAGGGCTACCAGGGATGAAGAGGCAAGAGAACCAGGCTGTACATAGTCAGTTCATATGAGATTCTGGGATTTCTGTTTGCCCACCTACTTAACAACTGTCCCAATTCATGATGGCACTTCTGAAGACATTGCTTTTGTTAAGTCATCTACTGGCAAATTAATAAAAATTCAGAAATATTTAAAAAGAAGGAAGTGAGAGAAGGAAGTGCTGGCCTCTCGCTTTTTAAAAGCAAATCTGTTAAAACAAAAAAAGAACATTTCCCTTTCTCTTCAGAATCTCCTTACCTGGTCAGCAGCACTCTGGTCATCTGTAATATCAAACAGAACAGCCCGAGCTCCCCTCTCCCCTGCCAGTTTTGCCTGCAAAGAGAGGAAAGAGTTCAAGAGAATATATGTGAATAACTGCACCATCGTGCCGCGTAGCCCTTCTCATTCTTTGTTATCCACTTCAGTTACTAGATTGGACATTTATTCTGTGGTCCCCATCTGTGGGAAAAGAAGGCCTTGTTTGTATTGAGTTACCTGTGTCTTTCATAATTGGAACGCAAGCTACTGGACTCAGGAGACACACACTTCATAAAAAGTTGGTTCTTCACTTCTAAACGATGCATTTATTTATCTACATATTCATTTACAGAAAACAATCCCAGTTTGAGAAAAAGAGGATGCATAGATTTAGAGTTGTATAATATCACAATTGAAAAGGAAGAAATGGCCACAAAGAAGTGTGTGATTTGTAGTATAGGTAGTCCTTGACTTACGATCACAATTGAGTCCAAAATTTATGTTGCTAAGTAAGAAATTTATTAAGTGAGTTTTGCCCCATTTTATGACTTTTCTTGTCACATTTGTTAACTGAATCACTGCAGGTGCTAAATTAGTAACATTGTTAAGTGAATCTGGCTTCCCCATTGACTTTGCTTGTCAGGTTACAAAAAGTGATCACATGACCCCAGGACACTGCAACTGTCATAAATGTCAGTCAGTTTTCAAGCATCCAAATATAAATCACATGATCATGGGGATACTGCAATAGTCATAAGTGTGAAAAATGATCATAAGTAATCTTTTTCATTGCTGTTGTAACTTTGAGCAGTCACTAAATGAACTGTTGTAAGTTGAGGACTACCTGTACTCAGTTGCAATGAAATTGGGGAGTTCTAAATGTCTTGGGATCCGTAAATTGTATTCCCAGCCCAGCCCAGTTGTTCAGATATCTAGAACATTCAAGCAGCAGCAATTTTCCTCCGAGCCTGGAAGATGTTCCCAGTAGATTGTGCCCTCTATGGGCCAAAGCAATGCACTGCCCCCTCTGCCTTGCTGACGGACACTCATAATGGAACAACCGTGTTTCCCCAAAAGTAAGGCCTACCCCAAAAATAAGCCCTAGTTTTGGGGCGAGGCACACACCTACCCGTGTTTCCTCGAAAATAAGACTGGGTCCTTTTTTTTTTTGCCTCCAAAAGAGGCACCAGGTCTTATTTTCGGGGGGTGTCTTATTCAACTCCGGCACCGACAGCCCCGCCCAGCAGGCCCAATTCTTCTGGGGCTGAAGGAGCAGCTTCATTCTGCAGCTGCATTCCGGCCTGCATTTTGCAGTCAGGCCTTTCCGCAAGGCCTATGCAGCCGAGTACCGAGCTATGGATTGAATCCATAGCTTGGTTCATGACTGCAGAGGTCTTGCAGAACTGAGCTATGGATTGAATCCATAGCTCGGTTCTCGGCTGCAGTGGCCTTCCGGAAAGGCCTGTGACTGAGAAATGCAGGCCTGGCTGCAGAAGACGCCGCAGAAGAAGTGAGCTGGCGAGGAGAGGCCTGGCTGCAAGATAAGTGGGTGTGGGGCATGTGGAGCAGCTCCACACCCCCATCCCCGCCCTAGCTTGTTTTTTAGGTGTTTGCCTTGCCCCAAAAATCAAGCTAGGGTTATTTTCAGGGTAGGCCTTGTTTTCGGGAAAACATGGTAAAAATCAAGCTAGGGCGGGGATACGGATGTGGAGTTGCCCCATACGCCCCGCACCCACTTACCTTGCAGCCAGGCCTCTCCTCGCCAGCCCACTTCTTCTGAGGCGTCTTCTGCAGCCAGGCCTGCATTTCTCAGTCACAGGCCTTTCTGGAAGGCCACTGCAGCCGAGAACTGAGCTATGGATTCAATCCATAGCTTGGTTCTGCAAGACCTCTGCAGCTGTGAACCGTGCTATGGATTCAATCCATAACTCGGTACTCGTCTGCATAGGCCATCCGGAAAGTCCTGACTGCAAAATGCAGGCCGGAATGCAGCTGCAGAATGAAGCTGCTCCTTCGGCCCCAGAAGAAGTGGGTTGGCTGGGCGGGGCTGTCGGTGCCGGAGTTGAGTAAGACATCCCCCGAAAATAAGACCTGGTGCCTCTTTTGGAGGCAAAAATAAAAATAAAATAAGACCCAGTCTTATTTTCGGGGAAACACGGGTAGACTGGGGCAACTCACTCCCTATAATATCTAATCTGAATCTTTGATCAGTGCTTTCTGCTTGAAAAAGGAGTGATCCGGTACCTCCACTTTTTTAAAAAAATACAGGCATATATCAGCTGTCATATTATGTTTTTCTAAGCAGTGTACAACTTTAAAACAGCTTTTATTCAGCTTAAAAATAAAACTAGCAATATATTAAAATATAGAAACCACATAAATCAGTGGTCATGAGCAGTGGAGCAATATCATGAGATGCAAATGTTAAAATGAGTCAGCCTGCTTTCAGAGTAGGTCCAGACTATAATTAGGACTAGGGATGGGCCACAACACTGGCACATTGAAACCTGCATTTTGGTTCAATTCTTGACATCTCCCATTAAAGACTTTCTTAAACTAGAACTGGAGGAAAGGTCTATTGCTCTGAAAGGATAGCCCCTCTCCAGCCTTTTATCTGCTGCAAAGCCGAGAATTACATCCAAATTCAAAAGTAACCAAAAAAGTGATTTGTGACTTGTGTGTGTGCATGCATGTGTATGTATATGTAGCCTTCATATGCACAAAGATACTGATTCCTGGTTTCAGCTCAAAAGACAACAATGCCGCAGCCGCCAACAAAAAGCAGACCCGCTCTGGGTCAGCAAGGTGTGATCTTGCATCACTTTGGAAAAACTCAGGAGCCATCCAGGACTTTGACTTTCCATTCCCCTCCTCTCCAGCCCAGCCCAGCCCTGCCCTACTTGGAGGAACAAAGCTCTCCTCTGTTCCTGCCCCACACTGAAAGCAGCCCTGCCACCCAAACACCGCAATGCACAGGCCTGCTCCCACTTCTCTCTGGTCTACCTTAAATTCCCTTCCCCACCCCTTCCGCCCTAGCTGGCTCACCTGCTTCCCTCCCCCACATCCTATTGGCACTGGATACCTGCCAGGCCAAGCAGGCCCCAAAGCCACCCGCTGGCTCTGCTTCAAAGCCTAGGATGTGAACCGCAGCCCTGCCTCACCAAAGCCTGAGGCTGTATGAGCCATTCAGCAGGGGCTTTTCGCCAGTTCTAAGCTTTGAGCTTTAGTGCGGGCAGCCTTCAGGCAGGCACATGAAAAAGGCAAACAAAGGGGCAGTGGGCACTGCCAGGCTCAGCCTCTCCCTGAAACAGGAATTTGGGAATTAGTCCCTCAGAAGACCTAACCTGTCCTTTAAGATCTGATAGTTAGAGGTGAGCAAAGGACACAGGCAAACACTTGAAAGAACTCAGTTTCCTTATCGCTCTTAAGATCTAAGGTTGAGCCCTAGCTTGTTCTACAATTAACATATCCATGGGGAAAGCATGGGCACTCTGTTTATGGTCAAAGACTTAAATGAAGCAGGCACAGTTCATGTATGCTCAAAATATAAAGGGGACAGGCATACTCTCCAAGTGCATTAAGAGCACCTACCTACAGGTAGTCCTCAACTTACGACCACAATTGAGTCCACAATTTCTACTGTTAAGTGAGACATTTGTTAAGTGAGACATTTGTTAAGTGAGTTTTGCCCCATTTTATGACCGTTCTTGCCTCAGTTGTTAAGTGAATCATTGCAGTTGATAAGTTAGTAACCCGGATGTTAAGTGAATCTGGCTTCCCCATTGACTTTGCTTCTCAAAAGGTTGCAAAAAGTGATCACCTGACCTTGAGACACAGCAACGTTCGTTAAGTATGAACCAGTTGCCAAGCATCTGAATTTTGATCACATGATCATGGGGATGCTACAAAGGTTGTAACTGTGAAAAATGGTCCTAAGTCACTTTTTTCAGTGCCATTGTAACGGTTACTAAATGAACTGTTGTAAGTTGAGGATTACCTGTATTTAAGTCAACTGGATGGTCTAAACAGAGAACTCTCTGCATTTTTCTTCCCTAAAGGATATACAATGACTCTTCTTTCTCCTTCCCCTAGTATTCAGACAGAGAAGTTTAACTCTGCCCTGATGATGGAATGGGTGGGTTTGGGCAGTAAGGCCAAAGCATAGGAGCTCAGCCTTTTTGTGAAGAAATGCTGGCAGAGTGGGCCTCTCCTTAGCCAAGCTAAGCCAATAGTGACTTCTTGGCTCTTTTTATTTCCTCTTTCCCTTCTCTGTAAATTCATCCCACCCCCATTTATAATTATACACAAAAACTGCAAGACTAACTTCTTCCATGTCTGCTGGAGTCAAGATTGCCAATATCTTTCCCTCCTTCCTTACCAATTCTCAGAAACTCACTGGCTATCAGGATTGATGCAATGCCAGAAAATGTGCCTTTGACGATTTTGCAACCTGTTCTTTTGGAAGGTGACATTTTTCAAGTTGATATAAAAGCTGTGTGGTATCCAAAATCATGTCTCCAAAAACCCTTACAATGTTGCTCAGAATTCAGAGATTTGTCACTTGATAATTGGGGTAGTAAAACAGTCTCTGCTGCCCTTCATCTGGTTCCTTACATTACACTAGGAAGTGGGTAACCTTTGGGCTACAAAACGCCCCCAGCCCCATCTATGGTCCCAAATTCCACAAAATCTTATGCAATGGTCAACAACCAAATCACAGGAGGGCAACATTTGCTTTGCAAAACAGGAAATCATCGAATAGGTGAATTAAGAATGCAATAAGTTTAATAAACCCAACCCCAAAATTTAAGAAAATAGGGATTGAACACTGTAGCCCTAAACTTTCTGGTGACATTTGTATGTTTCTATCTTGCAAATGTCAAGAGCAAAGACAAAGGCCCTCAGCTACAGTCTTATCTGCAATCCATTTCTTGACTTGTTTATATGCTGGCCTCTATAATATACATGATTATTTAAACAGGCTAGGTTTAAATTTAAACAGGTGGTCCTTGACTTATGACCATAATTGAGCCCAAATTTCTACTGCTAAGCGAAACAGTTAAGTGAGTTTTGCCCCATTTTATGATCTTTCTTGCCACAGTTGTTAAGTGAATCACTGCAGTTGTTAAGTTAGTAACATGGTTGTTAAGTGAATCTGGCTTCCCCATTGATTTTGCTGGTCAGAAGGTCACAAAAGGTGATCACATGACCCCAAGACACTGCAACCATCATAAATATGAGTCAGTTGCCAAGTGTCTGAATTTTGATCATATGACCATGGGACTGCTGCAACAGTCATCAGTGTAAAAACCAGTCATAAGTCACTTTTTTCAGTGCTGTTGTAACTTCGGTCACTAGGACTAGCTATACTATTAGATTTGTAACTCCTCTATTGTTCATGCAATTTAAGAAAGCTTAGAACAAGTTCCTAGAATTGATCTGAACATGTTCATCAGAACTTTATCTATGATACCCAGACTACGTATAACCTTCTAAGGCTTTGTATGCCGTTTTTCCAAAATCTGTCATTAAATTATATGATAGAAGAGGGAAATACTAAATATCTGAGCTGCGTATGCTTTAAAAATGATTTAGAGGAAAAGATTCACACCTCACATGAACACAGTACCCTTCTGCTACTCATTAAAGTGTATGTAATCTTCAGGTTTTCTGAAAGATGCTGATGTTTTAAGGAGTCAAATCAAACCAATGTACATTTAATGAAACTTTCAAAGCAGTGGCATTTTTTCAGGCTTCAGGCCTTGAAAAGTGATGTGTGAGCTTTAATGAACAAAAGAGAAGAGCTGCCCTTGCAAATTATTTTTGAAGCATACAATGCTAACCCTAATCATAAACCTAAATGTATAGTATGAAATCTAATTAACTAACTCTAATTAAGATATATTTAAATTAAGTTCAATGCCATTTCTATCTTGTTTTGAAGTGCAGGCACCAGCACACCACTCAAAGGGCAAGTTCAAATTTACACACACACACACACACACCATCCGCACATCCCTGCTATTAATGTACTTTTGGAGTACAACTTTGGACTATTACTCTCCATGTTTGCTCCATTGAAGTAACTGGGTCCTCCCTCCCCCACCCCAAAAGAAAAACCACTAGCAAGAGTCTTTTTTCCTGGATGAGATCAAATATCCATTTAGCCTAGTGCTGGTCAGTTAGAATCTCTCCAAACTAGGCAGGAAAATTAAAAATGTCCTTTCCAAAGGCCTGAGGCCCTGGGATTCGAAGTCAGGCCTTTGGAGTATATCAATACTCCTCATTCTTGACAATTTTAAGAGGCATGGACTTCAACTCCCGGAATTCCTGATGGCTAGGGAATTCTGAAAGTTGGAGTCCCTGTCTCTTAAAAGTTGCCAAAGCTGAGAAACAGCGGAGTTGATTATGAGTCCCTTTGAGTATTGAGGGGGGAGGATTTGCCACTAGCTATTTCTGTATAGTCCCTAGCACCTCTAGAACTGAAGAATCACAGTTGTGGACAATTCTGGCATGGAAATGGTTAACACCTGCCTCTTTTGGAAGGAAGGAAAAGAGGAAGTCTGATGAGCAAAGTGCAGAGGCTGGAACACTCTCAGCAGCTGCCTTTGATCTCAGCGTCCTTGGAAAGCGTGTGTGAGCAGGTATCCGCCAGAATTGCTCCAGCAGGCTGGCTTCGCAATTGCCAAGCCTGCCTTGAACAGGGAGGTCAGAGGTTAGCAGTACAACTTCTCAGCTGTAAGATCAAAGGCGCCGCAGATCTCAGGCTCCAGGGTTGCCCTGGGAGGTTGGGAACTGAGAAAGCTTAATTTCTCCTGTAAAGGTGCTCTCAAACTGGGAAACTGGTTACGCTTTCTTTAAACCTTTCCAGCATTTACATGTGCATGCACATTTGGGATGAATTCATTTCACCCTGCAAGGTCCCTTCCAACTCTGTTATTCTAATTCTAATTCTGATTTATCCTAACAGAATCTAAAAGACAAAATGATAAAAAATCTTAATGGTCAGCAGTGGCCTTGTCTTAAAAATTATACTAATCCAAAAAATGCGGGCCTTACAGCACTTCAGATTCTACAAAGCTTTTCAAGAATCTTTGGTCTGAGAGATGAATTCACTAAAAGAAATGTAGCTCTCATTTTCAAATCAAAGAGCACTGTGCAAATTTGCTCATTTCCTGAATATGGAGTCTAAAGAATATAGCAGAAATTGCATATGAAGTCATGTTTAACAGGGATGACTAGCAAAGAGTCCCATTTGTTCTGTTGAAGCCAGCCAGCAGTTCTAAGTTGAGTTCAAGACACAGGCTAATCAGTATTTCTCCCCTCCTATCCACTCTCATTTAGGAAATCCAGTATTCCCTTGTATCATGCTGAGTATTTTGGGGAAGCAATAATTGACAGAAAATCACATTTCTACAACCAAATTTAACAATAACTTTTTTTATTTTGTTCAATTGTGTCCAGTTTTGGGAAACAGTCAGAAAACGTCCCTGCAGTTTTTGTGGCAAGGTTTTTCAGAAGTGGTTTTCCATTGCCTCCTTTCTAGAGCTAAGAGAAAGTGACTAGCCCAACATCACCCAGCTGGCCTCGTGCCCAGGTAGGATTAGAACTCATAATCTCCTGGTTTCTAGTCTGATGCTTTAACCTCTATATCAAACTGCCTCTCTTTGCATTAAGTTAAAATAAGGTAAATGCATTTCTGGCAGATGGATTGATAGATGGATAGGCAAGTAGGTGACAGAAAGCCAGACACATATGGAAATCTGACATATGCACACATTTATTGTGTATACGGAATCTTTAAATACCATTTCCCAAAGGCTCTCCTCCCCTAGTGTCATTCCCAATAGAAAGGTGAGGCCCAGCACTAACATCTCAACTGAGATGATCTGGAATGGCAATTTCTGAAATGTCTTGTTCATGCTTCATCTTTCCCAATGGAAAAGTGTGTAAGGAAAAGAAATTAGAGTGTATGAGAGACTGTAACTGTGTCCATTTAGTTTGGGCCTTACCTATTTGAATGTAAAGATACTTGGGAGCTTAATTTTCAATCTAACCAACCAAGGAGCTGATCAAAAAACTTTCTGAAGAAGTTATTAAGTCTGTTCTGAGCACATATACCTTATTGGCCAATGACAGGCATGGCCGGAGATCCCGCTCAGGCCTTTCCAGTTTGACAATGGAGACAAATCCTGGGACTGTATGTTCATCCTCGCTGGTATTACACAAAGACAGGGGATGGAACTGGAAAGAGAAAGGAAGGGAAGTTACTACTGATAGGACAATCATAGAATCATAGGGCTGGAAGGGGCTTCAGAGGTCTTCCTAGTCCAACTCTCTGCTCAAAGCAGGAGCCTTATACTATCCCAATCAAATGGCTGTCCAGTCTGTTCTTGAAAACATCCAGTGATTGAGCACCCACAACCCCAGGAGGCAAGTTATTCCATTGATTAATTGCTCTCATTGTCAGAAAATTTCCCCCTTCTTCTAGGTTGAATTTCTTTGATAAGCTTTCACCTATTGCTTCTTGTCCAGCCCTCTGGTGTCCTACCTAGAGAATAAGTCAATCCTCTCTTCTTTGTGACAGTCCCTCAAGTACTGGAAGACAGCTATCATAAGAGCCCTGGTGGCGCAGTGTTTAGAGTGAAGTACTGCAGGTTACTTCAGCTGACTGCCAGCTGCCGGCAGTTCAATTTTCACTGGCTTAAGGTTGACTCAGCCTTCCATCCTTCCGAGGTGGGTAAAATGAGGAGCCAGATTGTTGGGAGCAATATGCTGACTCTGTAAACCGCTTAGAGGGCTGTAAAATACTGTGAAGCGGCATATAAGTCTAAATGCTATTGCTATTGCTATCATGTCTTCCCTAATCCTTGGCTAGACATATCTAGCTCCCTCATGAATTTAGCCTCCAGACCCTTTATCATTTTTGTTGGCTTACATTGTAATACAGAAGATAGACACTGCATTATTGAGGAGGGACTGTGGATCAACACTTGATGAGCAGCTGAGCTGCAGGGTAAAATGCTACAGAAACTTTTGTCAGTTTCAGATAAATATTTACATTTTTTCATTATTGAGCTTAGGCATTCTTCCATTTCCTAGACACAAGCTTAATGAAAATGTTAAAATATCTTCTGGATGACCTAAATGGCATATCTAACTCATAATCCAGCGTAATTCACAATCTGTCCAAATCATGATTTTCAGGTAAAGTTGCATTACAGCTCAGTTATCATTATGCTTGTTGGGAATTCCGAGGATCTGTAGACTCAATACACCCAATGAGCATAGATTACAAGAAGATGCTCTGCAGTGACCAGTCAGATATATGACCAAGAGGTAAAAGATAGATACACTGTGCTCTACATACAATTACCCTTGAAGAACATTTAGTAGCTGCCAGTAGTACAAACATTCTGCTGAATTATTTGTTAATATAATAGAAAGTTTCCAGGAATGCATGGGACTTTTCTTCTTTCATTGTACCACTAGTCAGTTTACTTCTTAGCCCAGTTGAAGATTATCTAGCAAAGGTCCTGGCTAAAATTGGGTACAAATTAGTCACTTACAAGGGCACAGTATCTAGATCGCTTATCTAGATTTAAATCTTAGCTTTCTTAGCAAGTCCCACTTTTAAAGATTATACCTTCATAATTAATTTGTTAAAAATGCTAAGGAAAACAAACAGGACTAAAAGAAGGAACCATTCCTGTTTAGAATGGAAAGCTGGCAGCAAGGAAAGGATTATTCTTGCAAGATTACAGTTGCTCCATAAACAGAGAGGTGTTTCCTTTGAATTCAAAATGCCCTGAAGCTTTGTTCATGCGATCTTGAATCACACAAACATATATAAATATAACATACATACATATAAGTGTAGGAAAAATAATTAATTTAATTTCATTCACAAGAACTTCCTTTTGGAATTTTAATGGAAGACTGTTCCATAAAAAACATACAGAGACTTGCTGAATCAAAGCAATGTTCACCAGCATTCCAAGTCATTCAGTGGCTGGTCAAATTGATTTTGGTCCTGTTTCCAGTTCTACAATGCTTTTTAAAGTATGGTAGCGATCTCACTTGCACTCAGATTGTTAGGAACTGGCAAGTTTTTCCACAGGGCCAGAGCTGTTACCATTGTGGACATCAAATGGAGGAACTGCTTAGAATCTGGCCAGAGAGAGAAAGAGAGAGTGTGTTATTGGGAAGTTGCTCCATCTCCAATGCCACTTGGTTGCTTCCAAAGGGTGTGGGCTACTTAAAAATTGCCATGCCTAATGGCTGGGATGGAGATGGGGATAGAATGTCCCAATCACAAAACTGAGCTTAAAAAAATAAAAATAAAGGTAGTAATTGATCAGTCAACTTCAAGTGAAGTGAAATTATTTTAAGAAAACCTTTGCAACTGGATGATCAAGGGCAATTAAACAATAACAAAAAATGACCATCTACTGGAGTCTGGAGGGGGTTGTTCTGTCAACTGGCGTTAACCCTTACTTCAGCTGGTCAGGGGAAAGGCTTATGGTTAATGTAATGCCTGTTCTTCTGGGGAAAGAATGGCCATCTGCGCTGTTGCATCTGTTGTCTGATAGACCAAAGGTGAGCTCACACCTGCTGCTAGCTTTGGCAAAGGATCAAGGGAGAATTTCATTGAAAGTCTGATAGCATCTCTCCCCCCCTCACACACACACTGGTTAAAAGAAAGCTGGCACGCCTGTTTAACACAACAGCTTCTCTGTGTGGGGCCAACAGTATGTCTGATGGATCAAAGGAAGGAGTGTTGCATCTCAAAGACATGGTTCTTCACCTCCTAGCCATCATGGTATATAGCCTTAATAAGGCAAAAAATGCAAACTTTTTGCTGCTGCATTTCCAAAAATCTTCATCACTGCACATGTAATTCTATTCAAAATTTTAGAGAGACTGTGGCTGTTTAGAGTTGAGGGATCTGTGGTTCTGCAGATGCTATTGAATTACAACTAGAATTCTTCACCATCAGCAGTTTAGGCTACTAGTAATTCAGAAAAATCTGGAAGGCTATAGATTCTTATCTTTTGCTGCAGTTATTTTAATGTACAACACATATGTGGACATTAACTCTCAGAATACAGAGGGAAATGTCTCTTCTCAGCACTGATGCTATACACTAGATAAAATTAGATTCTGGATTTAATAATCTAACTAAGCAGACCCTAGATTACTAGTCCAGAATCCTGTCCTAAATGCACACCCATTGCTGATGTACAAGATTATCATCAGAGGCTAGGGAACTATATGCCACAGAGACCGCCGATTTTGTGCCCTCACCGTTGCCAAGGTGTATTTTGAACTCCTAATAACCTACCGTGGGACAATGAGACTTTGTAGCCTATATTTAATGAGAAAAACAAACACCCTCCTGACTTCTACATTACTGGAAGGCAGGGTAGAAGATTGGTGTTTTTTTTTTTTTTTTTTTGAATAAGTGATTGCAATATAAAGCAACCAGAAGACAGGAAAGCAGAAAGGGAAGGACAGAAATTCAGTGGAAAAGCATGTGTGATTTCCCCATAATTGGAGACATCTAACAAAGGGGGCTGCCAATGGCAATTACTCAGACTGAAACAAAACATATTTCGTCTAGAAGAGGGAAACAATCTGACCAGGTGAAAGACCTGCAAATAGTTGGTGAAGGAAGGTTGGGCAGCTTCCCCAGCTCAGTGCTACCTTAGTATATTGCAACCTTGCCCTCGATTTCACTGGTGAAATACTATATGGGCGATCTACCGTATACTGAAGACTTCCCCATTCTAATTTCCAGAAGTTTTAGGACTGAGACTTTCAGAATTTCCAGCCAGATGCTGTCCCAATTCATCCAACATGCTTAGCTTGGATGCGGAATAAAATCCATTTTCTGTGCTTCCCCAGTACATTGCATCACAAATAGAGCAAACGTTCTGGGCTCCCACAACACACCAAACCTGGATGCAGCATAACCAGGATTAGCGAGCTGCGGAAACAAAGCAGGGTGTGTTCATCTAACCTTTTTAAGCATGTCGTGTGAACACAACCATCGAGGGGGCGCTAGGCTCGAGAAGCCCGCTCCACCCCGCTGGCCTTGAAAACCAAAGGCTCAACCGAGCTGTCCGGGCCGGGCGAACCGAGGGCTCAGAAAACGGGCACGAAAGACGCGCTCCCGGCGGTGGGAACGGCGGCGGCCCTCGTGGATTTCGACCACGTGCGAAGCAAAGGAAACCTGCTCAGTTCGCTCCAGCGCGGTAGGTTTGAAGGTCAGCCCTTCGCAGCGAGGCTCTTTGTCTGGGCTGGCCGGGCTTGCCCGTGTCCCGCGCGGCTTGCCCGCAGGCCCTTGCCTCCAACTCTCGCCACAGCCAGCGGGAGCGGCCAGCAGGGCCTCCGAGGCTGCCTGTGGCGCGGCGAGATGAAAGGCGGGCCGCTAATGTAAGAGCCGGTGGCCTCCCCAGTGCCGTTTGAACTGTTTACAGATCGAGTTAACTATTACAGGCCGTGTGTATCTTGGCCGCCTGCCCGAATTCTTCCGCGCCCGTCAGATATTATTAAACAACCCTTTCGATGCTCGCCTGGAGTTCTTCCAACACACCTCAGAGAGCTGCCGACACTCCAGGCGGAGCCTTTGGTTGGCACTCTTGTTCCCGAGGCCCAAACAAGAATCATGGTCTCGGCCCCGGGGAGGCGGGGAGGGGGATTTGGCTGGCTCGCGGCGGCGAGTCAAAGGGAGAAGAAAACAGGGAGGGTCAGGCTTGGTAGACACGGAAAAAGCCTCAGGGTGGGCATAGAGCCTAAGAGCACCCCTCACCTCAGCTCCCTGGGCAAGGTACCCCCGGCCCCGCATCTGCAGGGGACTGTAGAGTTGAATGGGTGATTCTGGGCTGCTCATTGTGCCCTGGCTATTTCCTGGGAGGAAATGGGAGAGACTCCTATGGAAGCCATGTTGAGGAGAGCCAGCATGTTAATGCAAATCCTCCTCAGTATTTCGGGATTATTTGCCACCCCTAGTTATCTCGGCAGTGCTTTTCATAACAGTATATCTCAAGCTGTGCCTTTTATTAAATAGGACAACTTACAACAATTATGGCTCATGGCTGAGAGTCTCTATTTCTGCTTAGGTGACCTGTGGCACAAGTACTGACCAAATGGCAATTTATTAGTGGCCATAATTGTGTAATAAATCAGAACTGGCTGGATGAACAGAATTCACTCAGTCATAAGATGTGGTTTTTAAGCCACCATAGATAGGCTTGGAAAACCAATTCAACCACTCTGTGGCTCAGCCTGTCAAATGCAACCGATAGTTCTTTTGCCCCTGCATTGATCCAAATTAACTTAATAAAAACCTAGTTCAACTGTTAATGAATTATTAGAACCAGTGTGATCTAGTGGCCAGGGGAAAACCCAGTCAGTGAGGCCAGTATTATCTCCATTTCAGAGACTAGATGAGTTTGAAAGACATTTCTATTAAAACCACCAAGCTCAAGATAGATGAGAGAAGTTTTGTGGTATTTTGGGTGTCACCTCACTTTTCTCCAATGTATTGTGTTTTCAAAGAACTTGTTGGCTTAGTTGAGGAACATAGTCTGTCAATTTGAGCCCTGGATAGTATGAATCAAGATGGAGATTTCTTGGAGCATATACAGACTGTCTTTCCTTTAACACGATGTAAATATATACTCCTCATTGTAATACACCATTTTTTGGGTAAAAGAAACCAG
This sequence comes from Azemiops feae, assembly GCA_023970755.1. Classification (NCBI taxonomy): domain Eukaryota; kingdom Metazoa; phylum Chordata; class Lepidosauria; order Squamata; family Viperidae; genus Azemiops; species Azemiops feae. Next base: position 305,120 of record JALGBA010003846.1, on the reverse strand, counting down.
AAGCATATTTTTAAAGCTAATTAAACCCATCTCAAAATGTTACATAGTGGACAAATTATGATCATTGCTCAGTAGTAACAGAAAAGTTCCTCATCTCAGAGTTGCTTTTTCTCTTTTTTGGTTTTGGGTCACCAGTTCATTAATGACCTTCATCAGTCAGCATTCCAGATCTTTTCAAGGTACAGGTAGTCCTCGACTTACAACAGTTCATTTAGTGACCGTTCAAAGTTACAACAGCATTGAAAAATGTGACTTGAGACTGTTTTTCATACTTAGAACCATTGCAGTATCCCCACGGTCACGTGATCAAAATTCAGATGCTTGGCAACTGACTCATGTTTATGACAGTTGCAGTGTCCCAAGGTCATGTGATCACCTTTTGGTGCTTTTGACAAAGTCAATGGGGAAGCCACATCATTTAACAACCATGTTACTAAACAACTGCAGTGATTCACTTAGCAACTGTGGCAAGAAAGGTCATAAAATGTGGCAAAGTTCACCTAACAACTGTGGCTTAGCAATAGAAATTTTGGGCTTAGTTGTGGTTGTAAGTCGAGGACTACCTATACTCCCAAACCACATGACCAGGTAGCTGTGTCTTTCTGAAGAGACCCTATTTTGTTTATTGCAGATCATTTCAGGGAGTGGTATTTTTTTAACTGTGGTTGTAGTAGCAGAGGTACACTAGGATTGTCATGCTGAGTGCTCTAACATTTTCCCCCAAGGGTCTTTGCTCCCACTTCCCTCTGAAGGGCAGACTGCTTTTGGCTGCAATCCAGCCTCTATAAATGCAGGCTTGAGAAAGCCAATGAGCTTTGAGGGCTCAGCCCCCCATCCATGCACAGCAGCTGTTTTTTTTATCTGTTACCCTTCAGGTGGGTGGATTTCAACTCTCAGAGTTCCCCAAGAAGCCCTACCGTCTACTGTAGAGAGCAAATAATTAGAGCAGCCAGCCAGAGAGACATAATTCAATGATTGTGCCCCAGATCATTTAGCATTTTGATACAGTACATTATCTAAATTGTGCTAGAAATCCTAGCAACTGCCATGGCTGCTCATAAACTGATGCATTTTCCTTTTTGTAGAGTTTCCCTACCACCATTATGTTCAGAATCCCCATTTAAATAAAGTACTCCCAATGATCATAGCAACTTAAGCAAGAGGATGGCAGATGGGGAGCCTCAGCTCAGGCAGGGAAGCCTGAGAGGAGCTGAGTGGGCAGGGAGGACTGTAAACAAGTGTGCAGCTTGGAACTCTGGGCTGAGTTAATGTGCTCCTGCTGGAAAGCCTGGGAGCTTGCTGTTGGCAGGTTTCGATCTCCTGCATCCCGTGTCACTAGGAGCCATTTGCTGGCTCCTCCAGCTTCCCAGCTTGTTCAGGCAGGCCTGTCCTGCTAAGAGAGGGAGGAATTTGATTCTCACCCCCAGGGGCTTGCTAAGTAACTCTCCTGCACTTCAAAGGAGCTCTTTATTTTGCCTTAGTGATCACACCCTGCAAAAATTTCCCACTGACAAAAGAAATCGTTTTATAGGCAAAGGAGGGATTGGAATGTCTCCTCAACCCTGATGAAGGAAGAAGGGCCCAGCACACACCCTGGAAGAGACAAGGCATGGAGTTGTGGTCTCTGCAGTGATAAGTGCAGAGACATAAGATGATCTGAAAGTTGGAAGAATCCTGTTGGATCCTATCCAGCATCCTGTTTCCCAAAGTGATAAACCACATGTCCTCTAAAACCCCATAAAGGTGAGGAAGCTTAAATACAGAATTCCAATGTAAGTTATCATCACACACCTCTGCCATGGATTGTGATCTAAGATATTGTTATAATAATGTCAATCATAGTCTTCATTCTGGAGATCTATGGCATTAATCCCAAATCTTACTCAATGCAGACGGAGAGCCATAGGCTTCCATCAGTAACCTTGAGACTGGACCAAATCTTAATATATTTTCATTCTTAGATTAAGCTAAAAGGCCAGACTACCTTCAACCCAACACTCTAGATCTCTGGAACTTCAAGCACCATAGTTTCCAAGAAGTTTTGACCTTGCTTGGAATAGTAAAGGTTGAATACCAGCAACTCTGTAGGATAATGCGATGTTTTCTGGATACCTAGAGAAAAAATATTATCAACTAAGAGTACAAACCTAGATAAAATGCCCTGCTCATGTTTTTGTTTAATAGTTGCAATATTTGCTCTCTGACCTGTGTGCAGGTTGCTAGAAACAACTAGCTGAAACCCTAGCAGATAGATAGGCAACTAGGCCAAGAAGCTTGAACAATAATTTGGGAGAACACCGTGTTAATGAAGCTGCATGCAGTCTAGATAGTACACTTAGTAGACATTGCAAATTAACAGAGGATGGGAGATATGGATATGGCATACATCTGGAATAGGATTAGCTTCTTAGGTCTTCCAGTCTGCCCATAGTACTTATATCTGATATCTGAAAAATCAAATATCGCAGAAACTGACACAACTTAAGTCATGGCTGTATTCACATGGCATGTTTATCCTGGTTAAATAATGACTTGGCAGGGGCAGCATTTGTAAAACATTACAAGCTTTGTTAGTTTTAACCTTGGCTAGGGGTTTTTGTGGGCCAGCATTTTGTAGAAACACAGTCATTGGGTTAATTTATGGATCATTATATTTGCAAATCCATAAAATGAGTTAATTAGTACCCAGGTGAAGTGGGCTGTGTGAATGCTGCCAGTGAGGAATATTAATGGTAACTCTTAAAACTGTATTACCACACAAAAGAGTTTACATTTTTCCATTCTCTCTATTCCCGGCTGACCCTCATCCCAACAATCAATTACAGGTGATAATTCAGGTTGCCGGAGAGTATGTACCAGCCAGCACTCATTGTCAATATATAACAATTGTGGGACTTAAAGCCATAATGGTTTCAGTTTCCCACAAAAATACTTTCGAGCAAGAAAAATAGTTAATCATCTGCTATGGTCTCTTGCATATGTATGCTCATTAATGTAAGTTGAAGACATGGCAAATATTACATGGCAAGACAGTACTTCATGAGGGGAAGCCTCTTCTGAAGTCAGATGCCTCCATAAGACCTAAAAAGAGCTATTTTTTTTGCAACCAGTTGCCTGAGTGCCATTTTTTAATTGGAAGGGACAGCTAGCTATAAATGTATGAAGCTATATTGTACACATCTTTCCAGTAAGTGTTCTTAGAATAATCAGTGTTTTGAAGGTCAAGATTAAATTCAGTGAGGGTGAAGGTTCGTTCTCCGAGCTTGTGGGTTGGTTTCTGAACATTATCCTACACCCGAACTACAGATATTCACCATTATTTCAAATTAAATTCAATGTTTGGAGAGAGAGCAGAACCAGAGGAACTTCATATCAGAGCCAGGATCTGAGAAACTTTTTTTTTTTTTTTGCAACATGGTATTAGTATTGCTTCACACTTTTATATTTTGGGGTTGTTCCTCAAAAGAATTGGAAGTTGTAGTTGTTCTATGTGGCCACTCAATTCCCACCTCTGCATTAGATGAAATAGATTTTGACCCCTGAAGCATCTGAGTTTGTAGCTATTCATAAAATCTACAGAAGATCCTGGTCTTTTTAAAATTTAACCTAGCCCTCTTTCACCTTAGACCTTCCAAATGTACTGGACTTGGTGCTGATGAGAATTTTAGGAGTTAGACACATTTAGTGAGAATCAGGTTGGGGAAAATAGTTAATGTTTGGCTGAGCAGAGGCAGGTGCCATTGGTTTATACAACTAGAAACTCAGAAAAATCCCACTGGTAGAACCATAAATGATCCTACCACTCTCCAGCCGTGGTATTGTATATGCATTTGCTCTAATTCTTCCAAATGGAACTTTTTAGAAACTCTACAACAGGGGTGTCAAACTGGCAGCCTGCGGGCCAGATGCGTCACATGCAGGCCACGCCCACCCCAGCTCCGCGAAGGCAAAAAATGTTGTGATATGCCACGATATGTCACATGACGTGATCGAGTTAGACACCCGTGGTCTACAACCAGAACATCTGAACAGCTTACATGCCTATTTAATCTAACATTTACTTTTCACATGATCAGCTAGAGAAATCTGATGAGATTACTAGATTGAAATATGAAGGCTCTAGTCCTCCCTTTTTGTTTATGCTTGGTGCTCAGGTGATGCTCTATAGCGCCATGCCACTATGTTTTCTCCATAAATTTTTCTGCTCCAGAGTGCAGCCCTAAAGCCCAACATTTCAAGGGAGCAGAGTTTTGTTAGACTCAGTGGGGCTTCCTCTCAAAAAAACCTGTTGATCTAGAGATTTCAATTTATATTCCCCAGCTGTCTAAAATGGTAACTGTTTTCTGTGCCTGAGTGATCTTGTGATTCCAAATATATACCTAATTTAGAGGCACCCTTAAGTACTTCAAAAGAACATGGAAATCTAACTTAGAGCCCCTGTGCTGGTGTTTAAAGAAATAATTGTTAGGGGGAGAAGAAAAATGTGAGGAATATTAGTGCATGTCTATTCATGTTTATTCAGAAGCAGCAGCAGTGATGCTGCCCTTTTAACACTTGCTGTTCATCCTAGATCATCATTCCCCAATCCAGTGTTCCTCAGAAAACCCATATGGCTAAGGATTTGGGGAGTTGTAGTTGTCCAGGTAGGGATGCTTCTCAAAAACGTCTCGCCTAATTTTTCTCCCAGTAGGACCAATTCCAATGTGGGATTGTCTACAGTTCTGTTTGTCAAATTTCAAACAGAATACTACTACACAATCAACATTTGCTGCAGCTTTTCCTCCTATTTTGTCTTTTCACCTTTTCTATTGCAAAATTTCTATTATAATATATTTCTCTTGAAGCTAATAAAACTTTTCAATCTCACAATTCAAATTTCAGGGAGGCTAGTTCAGAATTTCATACATTTCAACTTGGAGGAAGAGAGGAATTCTTGTGTTCACTTATAAATTTCACTGGTCAATCTAGGGCTATTGTACAGTGTTTGTATAGCTAAAGCAACTTTTTGCAGCTGCACTGTGTTAATCCTTTTGATGTAACATCAGGTCTAGATCTGTGTCTCAGCATAAGAATGGAGGGTCAGTCTTCACAGCATCTATTTCAATGATCAATTGTACTTTGTGCCCAAAAGCCCACTTATTGGTTAATCATTACACAAATCAGCCCTAAGGAAATGCAGTCAATGGACAAGGGAAGTTAAAGATACCCATTAAAAGGTTTATGACCCGTACAGGGTCCAGGACAGTCAAAAGAATCTTAAAACTCAGCTGAAATTACAAAGACAACAAATGTCAAATTATCTGTGAGATCCCACTACCACTGTAATATTAGACATTTGTTTATAATAATAGAAAATATATGACAGTAATTTCTTTTTTAAAAATAGCCACTGGTATTGCTTAATCAAAATATACTCCTTCAAATTGGTTTCCTCAGAAATTCAGCTTTTGATATGAAGAGCTTGCCTTTTTAAAAACTAAAATCCAAGGTTGAAAACGTCCTCTTTGATGGCCATATGTGTCATGAACATTTCTCCCCTTTATGTTAATTTAAAACATACACACCTGTAATATGAACTCTGGGCGAGATCTACGTGAGCTTTTTATCTTGGCACTATGACATCTATCTTACTCAAGATTCACACAACACATGTCAATTGTTGCTATTTTATCTCAGCATAGCAGTTTTCTCAGCCTACTGCCTTTATAATGGTTCTGTGGTATAATATAGCAATTTGTAGTGCCCAGTAGAATATTTTTTGATATTATAGGAATATTTAAGGGAGCTCCCAATAGGGAAGGGCAAAAAAAGTTTCCTATTTTTTAGAAATCATGCTGTCGCCAGGGGTGGGGGGGGATGGTTAATGTTTTTTTGTTTTTTTTCTATATTGTGTTTTTATTGTTTGTAATCTGCCTAGAGTCGCTGTGAGTAAGTAGGCAGCTATATAAAATTTCTAAATAAATAAACAGTGAGGAAGTAGTGAAAGAAAGAGAAGAAACAAGAGTCATGAAGACATCATTTTTAAAATATAAAATAGGTTGATGGGAAGAACAATCCATTGCATCTAAGAGCTTGGAGATTAGTAGTACTGTACCTCTCTAATGAAGCATCATAACAAGAATTGAGATTTGGCAGCTTCATAAGCTGACTGGATATCATAATTTGTATTTTATGAGGGATTATTTCATTTGCTTTGGAAGATGATGGTTGTTATGTATTCCTGCATCTAAGTGGATTTTTAGAATCAGTTAATGACAGAAAGCAGCAGCTAGAACTTTTAATGACTCTTATTTGATTCATTTAAAACTTCCAAACTCTTAGTATCTGAATCGTCCTCGTATTGTGAAAATGGTCCACTGCACTATAGTGCATATTCCATTGCATTAATTGCCATATGTTTTAGGTTATTAGTTACAGCAAATATGAAAATCATGGTGTCTCATTGCTACAAGGGGCTCTAGTGTAAATCCTCACAAGAGACATAGGATTTACCTTCATTATCAATTCAGTTTATGGCGATTAATATATCAAATCACGGATGGGCTGATTAAGGATTATCACCACCAAAGTAAAGAGCTCTGGATTGGGAGAATGAAACAAGGGTGCTCAACCCTAAGTATATTTACACCACATGTTGAAAGAAATGTGGCTAACCATTTGTGGGCAAGACAGATGGATGAATAGAAAGGAACCAATTTGAAATGAAAATACGTAATTTGCATAAAATTTGCAGACCCTTAGTGGTCTAGATTTAGACTTCAGGAAATGGATCTACTTTATTGCTCTGCTCAAAGAACTATGGCTTACAACCGACTGGAAAGTCTGGATGCATCCACTAGCTTCTGCCTGAGATTTCAAAAAATATTTAAGTGATGTTGGGCTCCTGTAATTACCCTGCCAATGTGAGGTAGTTTCTCCCTGATGTTGTTTAACATCAGTATTCAAGTTCATTCATACCTTTTGAAATACAGTATCAGTTTCCCAAGAATTTAAGATATATCCAGATGAGGCTCTTATTGCTCAATCATCATGTTTCTCAGAATTTTATGAGAGTCAGATGTGGTCCTTACCCGTACATAGCACCCCTTTTTTTCCCTTTTCGCTAAGAAATATGTTAGCAGCCTAATGCCAATATTGGGAACTCTCCTTCTAGAAGCATGCTAAACTAAACAAGCATTAACTAATCCATCCATGTGTGAAGAATTGGGCCAATTATAGGTGATCTTATCAGACAGTAGGAATCCCAGTCCTTCTGACAAGAGGCATCTTAGTAACTATATCAAATGATGCCCATTTATTACAAAACCAATATATCTTACTGCACATTAAAGGAATGCATTAGTTACTCCTCTTCGGCTTTGTAGCGTTTGATTGTTATATCAAAATATCTCAACAAACAGCATATTCTATAACATGGAGATGTAGACAGTTCTCAAATATGAAACTTAAGTTGTCACTGTATGAGGATTGTACTGCTTCATTGTGCGTTTTTGGATCAAACTTTGTTTTACTCACATTTTTCATCGGCTTAAAACAAGTAAATAACATCACTATGAGGAAAGCTGGTATTAAGCATCTTAAAACTATTGCCACGTTCAAGAACATAGTAATACTCATCTTCCATATATTTAATGCATGTAAATGCTGTTGCATGTTTCTTATTGGTAAAAACAACAATGAGAATTCAGAACTAATGTAATTAAATATTATCTACAAAACCGGGCCTATACCATTTGATTCCTACAGATCAACTTCTTGCCACCAAAAGGAATTTAAAATACCTATAATTCTTCCTCTTTATAGAAATATCTATGGCTTACACAGGATGGGGATAGAAAGATGTGTTTTTCCTCTCCCTAGAAATATAATGAAATTACTGTTTTTAGCTAGTTATACTGTATAGCACAACATAGCCTACTAAAGAGTATGAACTGCTGGGTGAGCGGCAATTCTGTATGCTTTGACTACAGAGCTGAAGAATAAAGAGAGAAATAATATATATAAAACATGCAGAAAAAAATCTGCAGGAAGAACAGGAGAGAAAGAGAGCTAAGAATGGCACAGAAAGAAAATGCAAATTCTATGAGCTACAGTGATAAGGGAAGGGGGGGTTCAAAGAAAGGCTTAGCAATGACAAAATGAAAGTATAAACTCAGATAGGTAGAAAAGAGTGAATAAATAGAAGTTAAAAGGATTGGGTTGAAACTATGGCAAAATATTTTATACAGTTGCTATAGTGATAAAGCTCTCTTGGATTATTATACCTGTTAAAAACCAGCCTTTTGAGTATCCAATTTATATTGTACACTTGGGTTGTCTTGGCATCAGGATACACACCTCCAATTCTGCAGGTTTATTCCTGGCTAAAAGCTTGCAGCCCAAAGCTACACATGTAGCTTTGGATTGCAAGCTATATATATTTTTTAAATACCAAATTGGAAGAAATGGAATTTTATTTAGTTTCAAGACATGCCAACTTCTCTGATATAGTACGAGTATACGGTATAATCAGAAATGATTTACAGATTTCTCTCTTCTCTTTTCTCCTAAGTTTGTTATAACAACCTGACTTAAAATGACACTGCAAATTGTTTTAAACTCACTTTGAGAATTTGGGCTTCAAATTTAGCCTGTTTAAATCCTTACCCCATCCCTTATGCTTCTTTCCTCTCAGCTGTTCCTTTTATTTATCTCAATTCCTTTTCTGTTCTGTACTCCTTTCTACAGATAGTAACACTTGAACTTTCATTCCTTTAATGGTCAGCCACTGATTCTCCTGAGGACCATCTGAATGTTGATTGCATGAAGATGGATAAGCCCCATAGTCCATTTCTATAACAGACTCTTAGCAAGTCTCAGGTTCATGGCCACATTCTGCAGATATTTCTTTTGTCTCCAGATTAGCAAGTGAGGCGGGAGGGGGGGAGAGAATTTATCTCAGAGAGATTGTGTTACTGATCTAGAGACTATGAGATACTTTCCCCTACTCTTTTTCCCTTGGCCTTACTCAACTGTCAGTTCACTTCCTTATTGACCTTTCAACTTCTAGTGGCTGATCACCTACTGGGATCCCTTCTGTTTCTAAACTCACCATAACTTGAGCATTTGCCATTCTAGCCTTCCACTCTTCCGTGAGGAACATCTGACTTGGGAGATATCTATTGGTGCCAGTTGCCAAGTGAAATGGCAGATGTCTCTCTTTTTCCTTAGCCACATTGGCGTTTGCCTTTGCACAAGCTAAACTATTAATATTCCACACAAGCAGCTGGTCAATATAATAAAATCCCTCAATCTGGCAGTTGTAAATTATCCACCTTCAGCAAGTCAGTTATCAAATTGTACCAGGTTTGGTTCTCAGAAGAAGTGCCTGCATGACAACGTCTTCCTCTTCTGGTACAAAAAGGACACCCCTGCATCCACCAAAATCAATTGCCCTCTCCTATAGGATAATCTTATGTAATTTAATATGTAACCTTCAGGATGCAACATGACAGTGTTTTCAGTGGAGCTGCCCCTAAAACAGGGGTCCCCAAGCCCCATCCGCAGGATGCAGGCAGCACACAAAAACATGCACCCTCTGGTCCACAGAAAAACCTCTCTCCATGGAACCGGTCCCTGGCACCCAAAAGGTTGGGGACTTCTGCCCTAAAAGACATCTCAGAAACTTCACTTAACCTGAGAAACAGTAGCTGATTGCTTTGAAACATCTGGAAATGGGAATCTGTCTCTACAAAATAACTGCTCAGCTGGTTCAAGTATTTGTTTCTTCTAGATATAGTTCAAGATACTTCTTTTCACTTATGCAGTCCAAAATGGTCTTGAGTTAGGATCAAACGAATAATGCAACTGTCTACGTATAAAGCAGAATTTTGGCAATTGTAATACAATAGCTCTCAAAAGAAATTCCACTTGAAATTTTCTTTTTTGGTCTTTCAATTCTTTTTTTCCCTTTGAGCATTGCAGTTTCCCTTTTCATTAGCTAATACATTAATACATAGTTATTTTAAGTGATTTTAGGATTGGTACATAATCCACCTTTTGTAAACTGCTCTGAAGAAATGTTAAAAAATGCCCAAAATAGAATTATTCATGGTCAACTATACAAATAGTATCACCTAGTTTGAGCCATAAATACATGAAAATTGATCAGAGCATTGAATATGGCCCATATACTTCCCTGAAAACAGATCCAGATTGCCTTACAGTTAGGTGGAACAGACTGTAGCAAACTGGCAGACTAACTGGGTGACTTCAGGATGCTGATCTATAGGTATATGGAATTCCTTCCCCTTTCTATTACTGTATCACAAACTAAAGTATTCTCAATGTGGACTTAAAACATTAAAAAGATAATAAATTTTTTCTCCTTCCTGTATCTTACTGTAACCTAAGCCTGTAATTAAACTTACAAAAATGCATTTTGAAAAATTCTGTATTATGTCACTTCCTCTACTTCTTTTTTCTGTTTGGGTACACTGCCTGCCTTGGGTAGCAGGGACTGTCTTCTTCCACTTTGCAAATTGCTGTGCACACAGAGGGTACTGCTATTACTATGAAGTGTTACAATTTTAAGTGACCTCAAGCTGATCACTATGTTTCACTTTTCCTAAAGGTTTGTTGTAGGGATGAAAAAGAAAAACACTACTTATAATAGCATATGGAGTTCTTGGGAAGAGGTTGGATAGGAAGGTATGATATAAACTCATGAATAATTATAATTGTACAGCACTGGAGGTGGTCAGAAAATGTCATCTCTATTAATTTTTTGGCTCAAGCCCTTTAAAATCTGAAACAGCATGCACAAGAAAATGCATTTTATTCTGACATGGTTTTTGGAGAAGACCTATTAAGATCTATTACAGTGTGTTTCTAATAAGATACATTTTGAGAACAGAATGAACGTGATTTGCTCAGAATTACCTAGAAAAGGATTTAGAATCAGGACTTATATTGTAGACATCATTGTCAGCTTGAGGCCACAATGTACATTGCAAATATGAAAGACTACTTTCCCTAACACACACTATGATTATATTTTCAAAAATAGCATATGAGCCTGTTTTATGCGGTGGTAGCAGATTACAAGATCCAAGGCAGAGATTATGCCTTCCTTGTTATTCACATACATTTGATAGGTTTTCTTAGCATGTAGTTGATAAATTTGTCATCTTAGGAAGAAATCCTGTCACTGTATTATGCCTATTTGAAAAAGGACACATGTTCAAATGAACAGAGTTGCCTTATGTAGTCAAAGGATGTCCCCAGTTTTTTCTACTGGAGCTTTTTCAGGTGGGGAATCTTTTTCAGTTCCGACTGAGATTATTTGAACTGGATACACCAGGAATGTGATCGGGGTGATCTATCAGTGGGCTATGGTCTTTCCTAAACGCTAAGATACAAAAGTAGTTTGTATGTATGTTTGTTTGCCTTGTGATTTGAATTAACTTCACAGGAGAAACCAATCAGAACAGTTGCAGTACCTTGATACAATGTACTCTATGACCATTCATCAATCCCTAATGACACCTTCAAGTTCTTTTCTCTTTCCATTCCCCTGCAAAGTATCCTGAAACGGATTGATTCAATCTAATCAACTGTTCCAACATCCTTGCTATTTCCATTTCACTCTGAACATTACTACTGAAGGCATCAGCTACTTAATTATCTGCATTTTGTATAATATGACATTGCTTGAGTTTTGCACCACTCTGCTTGTGAACAATGAATTCAAGTCATGTGAGGACCCTGCAAGGTGAGTCACAGGTTGCAAGGCAAGATGGCACATGAAGTCAGGCCAGCAACTGCACTTCATCACAATAGACTGAACTTTACAACAGAGAAATTCATTCAATCTTTCCATTTGGTTCTTCTTGCTCAAACTATGGAAAGTTCCTCCGAGCATCTCTCTCTGATCAAAGTAAGAGAATCCAAGACTGACATTCCTGAGTCATTGTGGGAAAGAAGAGGCTTGGTTGTCACTTAAAGCTTTTTCAGAAAGGCATGGTAAGATCAGTAACGTGGAAATATCCAATTCAATATATTCCTTATGGCTAAAAGGAACCAAGGGAACAGAAATTTTTTAATATAAAATAAGCATAGAGGTAAAACCAAAATCATGTGTTCAATGAGAGTGTCTCTGATAGTTCATGCCTTTGTATTTCATTCATACAGAACAAAATTAAAATGTCCCTGGGAACAACAATGTGCACTTGCCCATTCATTTGTGTTTGCTTAGCTGATGAATGGCTATAAAAAGTGATACGAGGAAACCTTTGTGAAGCTACAAGGTGGGCAGTTCTACTTGGTGGCTTTAGTTATGAAGCAAAATAAAACACCACTGTAGCCAGCAGACCTTCCATGGGATGAACAAGTGCAACAGAATAAAGATTTGCTTACCTGTAACAGTTTGCCTTCAGCAGGGGTGATCTCTGCAATGCTAGCAAAGACTCCTTCCAGTGTGAGGGGTTCCAGTTTGAAAGGAATTACCCGAATTATTGCCTTCTGGGCCAAAGTCCGCTCGGCTTCCATTGCTGCCACCAGTGCCAGTCCTGAGTAGCCTAGTCGTATCTGTAGCATAGCCATTAGCAGCCAAGGCCAGAGGACTGCCAGCTGTAGCTGGGGGCCAACACTCATGCTCCCAGCTGCAGCAGTGTGCTCTGGCCACACATACTGCTCAGGAATGTGTCCTCACCCCACCAGCAGGTTCCAACAACTGGTAAAATTGTTGAGGATTATAGCCCTCTGTGCAACTGCAGTCAATGGGGCAAACAAGAAGCAAAGGATAGCTACCTGGAGCTTCTTCCAGGCGTTCCTCTCCCCTTTTTCTCAAAGTTTCTTCATGCTACGTATTTGTGAAAGCCTTGAGCTTCACAGGATTATAAGAACCCCAGATCAGGTCTTCCTCCTCCTCCTCCTCCTCCAGATAAATTCAGACATGGTGAACAAAACCAATGGGATATGAATAGCATATGGTATGAAGAGCTCGTGGTTTCTTCTAGGAATACTGCTATACCTGATTTTAGACAGTTCCCCATGGAAGACAATATCAGCTTCTCAAATCTTTTTAGGCTTTTAGATCCTAGGATGGCAAACAGGACCGAACCTGATATCAGATGACCTTAGCAGCCCTTGTTGACTCCTGAAAAGTGAATTGCTTTTTTCATATATTCTTTTCTGTTAATGCCAACTATTTTTGTCGTCTTCTTCTATTTATGCCACACATTAAAGCGCAGAGTAACCATGCATGTACTTGCATTTAGGAATTTGAATGCAAACCTGGTTTTTCTTACTCATTGTCATCTGTTTGATCTTTTATTCATATTTGCATGCCTCCAATGCTTGCACCTCGCTCACTTTGTTGAATTAAAGTTTTTTAAGTTGGAATTTTCCAGCGGTTTGTCATTCTTAATGCAGAAAATGTAGTCCGTGGCTCCCCAAATTTATGAAATAAAAAAGGCATTTCTCAGATGTTTTCCAGGACTTGGAAGCTAAAAAAACAGGAAAAACAACTACAGATACACCTGTGTTTTATTTCATAGCTGTGCAAATCTCAGAATGTGTATCCTTTTAGAAGTTAAATGCAAATTAACACAATTAAACATTAAAAAGCATGCTTATGATTAAAGCTGTAGAAAAGCTGCAGAAATTTATCAGGTAAACTGATCAGAGAAATAAAAAATAAATTTAAACTGGTATGCAAACCTGTACATAGTCGTGCCTCCTAAAAATCCATGAGAAAAAAAAAACACCCAGCAGCTTTTTGAAAAATCTTGGACAAAATATTTCAATTATCAAAACGTATTCTGAATCTTACCTACAAATTTCAGGTAAGGAAAGGGTAGTAGGGAAAACTCACAGAAACAGGTAAATGTGAAATTCCAGAGTCTGAATCAGAAAGAAAAATTGACTCCCGGCTGAAAGCTTGTGAGTCAGGCGTGGCTGAAATCTAGTTTCCAAAAACAACGTAAAAATCTTGCTAAAAATCCGGGAAAATTTCTGGAAACACCTTTTGAATATGAGTAGTCTCCCCTTCTTTCAGCAAACATAGTAGGCATATCTAAGCAGTATGCAGGATGGCAGTTGCTTGAAACAGCAGATATCCATCAGAAGACTGCATTAAAAACACAATGCAATCCTTCTTCAAAGACAAACGGCCCAGTGGGATGAAGTGAACTTGAAAAGTTCTGCAGAGCTCTTGAAAAAGTCTTCTTTCCCAAAAATCACAACTGGCTTAGCTCCTGGAAGGCAAAAGTAGTTCGTAGCTTGTGCTCTCGTCTTCCCTCCCCTAGGACTGCAAGCACTTTCTACCTGCTGACACAAAGTGAGGGTGGAGCAGCCAAAGGCAATAACTCCACCTCCTGAATGTGGTTTTGAGAGTTCTTAGACTCCCCCTCCTGATTAGAGTAGTAAATTGCACTTAACATTTGCTTCCTTTTGACATGAATTGGCTAACTAGTCTATATGAGCAAGATTCACTTGCTTTTTCCAAAGAATTATGTACAGAGAAATGGAAAAGGAAAATAATTTGATCAAATGTGTTACAACAAATCTTTGTTTCAAGATTTTCAGTATGACACTTTCAATTACACTGAAATTAGAACTATAGTAATTTCATAGGATTGACTTATAAATAAATGGAATAGCTAAAGTCTGCAGCTAGCTTTTCTTCAAGTCTTAATTTTGGTTGTGTTGTTTTTTCCCAATAGCCACTGCAAGGGAGATTTTAGGTAATGCTGATTTTTAGAAATCTGGAATTCAGCTATTACTGTCTTCTGACATCAGCAGGATGAGTAATACCACAGGCCAGACAGGAAACTTCAAAGCAAGATTACCCATTTGAAGCTGTAATTTAGGATGTGGTTTAATTCCACTGGGTACAACATTCAGGTTAGTAGCAAGTCAAGTATTCAATAATATACAGAACTCCATGCGAAAAACCAGTTTTGCAATAATTTTATTTAGATATGGAGAAAAGTCAATTTTCTTTAAATAAAAGAAGGAAAATATGGATATTTGATGTTTTGATTTGTTCTTTTTATTATAATAAAGATCTCCCATTTCTAGGCTGTTACCCGAATTTTTGTTTTAAATTGCTTACTGTATAGTGTTAAAAATGACTATGTGGACTGTCCTTTCACTTTAGTACACTTTTGAGGGTGTAGTGATTTAGTACTTAATTTTACTCAAATGAAAATCAAATACTTTACTCTCTCATAGGGCTATAAGATCTAAGCAGCAAAAATCCAGATAACCACTAGATGACAGCATATGGATACAGAAAATTCAACCTATGTTTTGCTGTCTATTCTGGATTTTTGCCAGAAAATCTGGTAGTCCTACTCAAGTATCACTATTAGCAAACATTGGACTTCTTTGGAGTAATCCCTTTTATTGTTTATTAATAGAATACATTTTAGCTGAAAACTGTGAAAGTACTGAGAAGGTTGCTCCAGATAGAGTTATGCTGAGTATTAGCATCAAGCAATGTTGTAGAGATTTCTTCAATAGTCTGAATATTATTTTCTCTTTTGCCAGTTTCAATATTCTTTCTTTTGTACAAATGCTTAAGAGTCAAATAACTGAGTCTATAAATATGGTAGGAGATCCAGCTCCTTGGCCTCATTTTCCAGTTAGTTTACAGACAGATGTAAAGATATAAATATCGCCATTTCCAGACTGAGCCTTAAAAATAGAGGCCCATTTAATTGTTCGTTATTAATAATTTTGAATTATTAATAAAGCTATGCTACAATACAAATATTTTCTGTAGTCCAATCAGGTATGATAAAGAATGAGCTTCATTTGCAACATTTATTTGAATCTGCAACAGGCCTGAACTAAATTTTTAATTTAAGTCAGGACTGATATACAAGCACCTCTTACCATTTTTTAAATTCAGAGACCTTGCTAAGTATTCTCCCTGCTTGTGTAGCATTTTATGCATCACTTAATTTTCTTATCTTACAATTAGACTGAATGTATATAGATGGACAAATGGAGCCTCTGACATTGGAGTTATTTCAAAATAATCAGTATATCAAAGCAATGGAAGCTTTGCAAGAAATAATACATTACTGTCCTACAAATCAATATCAGGCTATAGCTGAGTTTGTGTGGTTGACTTTGGTTCATCCTGCCTTTCATTGAGAGATAATGGATATACGAAATCTAGGAATTGCAGAAAGTCAACTGGAATAAAAGATCTTTCTGATCTGAGTTTTTTGGGAAGTATATCCTTATGCATTTTTTCAGAGTTCTGGGAAATCAAAATAGTCTTAAAACACATTCTCGTCATGCTACATCATTTGCATGCATTCTAATTACAACATAAATACATTCGAGTACAAAGTCATTACTCTTTAAAATCTATTGTCAATAAATATAATCATTGAACAAGTTAAATAGCTTGCAAAGACATTTAAGCTAAGCAATAAAACAACGTAAGCCTTAACATTTGTTTTACATTGGCCTAGAATGAGGAAATTATTAAAACACAAGAATGCACCATTGACATAAAATATCCAGCAGCTATTATGGATGGAACAAATGAAGAAAGAAAAAACCTGTTGTGTAATTAACTAGAAAATGAGATAAACAGTCTTGAAATGAAATTTGAACAATCCTATGGGGACATTTGTGGCAGCTGTTTGAAATACAGCTTTTCCACTTTTAACAGATTTGGACAAATAAGTTTATTAATTAGATGAAACAGGTTAAAAAATAATTTAAACCTATTAAAGGGGTGTATTAAAAACAGTGGTGGGATTATTTACAAGTGTAACAAAAATGAGCAATGGAAGAGAGTTTTATTTGTCATAACAGTCCCCAAAATACTCCTGGAATGAAAGCCACTGCTCTTCCCCAGCTGGCTACTGCTCTGCATTTGTACATACTTTCCACCAACTTCTCACTCCCTTAATTCTTCTTCCTTTGGAAAATGCTCTTGCTTGCAAGCCACATCCACTAGCAAATGTAGATCTAGGAAGAACACAAATGGCAATCCAATATTTATTTTGTAGTTTGGTTCTTAAGATGTAAAGTACATCTTAAGAGATAGAAGATGTACCCCTGTCTGCCTTAACTAATGGGGTTCCAGGCCCATATTTGCCAGCTAGAGTTCCCCAGCAGCTGTGGCAGAACAGAGTTTCAGTGAAAAATTAGGCATTTTCTTTCTTTGCTACACTGAACAGATACAAATTGATAGGGGAAGTCAATGCACAGATGGCCACTTACAAATCCATAGCTGCAGATATATATTTGTGTTGTCTCTTTGTATTATGTATATAGGTAAATAGTTAATAATTATAATTAAAGAATATGGGATGGGTATATAACATCAAGATACAAGGGAATACAGCCACTGCTAAAGATCACATTTGCATTGGCTTTAGTATGTTATCTGTAACATCAAATAAAGGTAGTGAGTTGAAATTAGACTGTTGCTTACGTCAAGCAGACATCCTTCTCAGAAAGGCAGCAGATAAAGCAGAAACATAACAGATTGAACTTGCAGAATTAATAGTATTACTATTTTTATTTAATATGCATGTAAGTGCAGTCCAAGCAAACAATGAAGAAATCGCAGCATACTATGTATTTCAAGAAGAGACAACTGATTAGCAAGCAGTATAATGGTTATCAACCCATTTCCAAATATTCATCAGAACAAGGAAGGTTGCTCTGACAATTTTTACTCTCCTGAAACAAGACTTCAAAAGCCAAAGAATTCATGTCTCCAAAGAGAAATGTAATTCCTGGACAAAATAAAGTGCAATCAGGGAAGAAATTATTAAAGTCACAACCATCATGATGCCAAAATGATGGAACATACATTGTGATGTCATGATGTAAGCTCCACCCTTTCATACTGATATCACTACAGTGTGCAAGTACATAAGAACAGAGTGTGCATGGTGATCTGACAACAATGTTTTGTCAATTGTACTCCCACTTCGTAGATGATTATTGTCCAAATACCAAAAATTCCTCAGCAATGGTTATTAGAAAAGAAAATACCAAGAATAAAACCTATGGCATGTAAGGTAAGGATGGGGCTTTCTACCAAAGATCTTGATTTTAAAACATTCCAAAAATGTTTCACACAAGCCCTAAACCATAATCATTGCAATTACAACCAAGACATATTGCAGAAAAGATGATTTTGGCATAACAGTTCAAACTTAGTGATAAGAGTTGTTTAACATTTAAACAATCTATATTGGGAGTTGTTAGTTTTTTGTGGTTTTTTTGCTAGAGATATGTAAGGCTCTAAAGTTCCATTCTGTCCTGCAAATCTGAACTGAGCACGCATAAATAACACTCAAAATCATTTTCAGCTCTTTTGACTATATTTTGATTGTAAGGTCAAGAAATCAAAGTTCAACAGATTATACATTTTGTTATCCCTCCATTCTAATACTCAAATTCCCCTTCAGTTGAAATCCTACACGTAAGTCTTCTAAACATAGGTGGGACTAACTAAAATATATATAAAATTTTGCTGCACATCTCTTCATGCACAGAACCGCATGAAGGCTGTTCAATGTTTATTATGAGGAATGATCAATAGTGCATTAGTAATCGGGGGTTTTAACATGTCCCATACTAATATTTCAATCTTTGTACAAAAGATAAGTATAATTCATGTTAATTATCCTTAATGCTGGTGTCTGAGGAACTAGCAGAAACAAAATTCCTCTAAAAATTGAGGAAAAGGAAAGCATTAAGTATTTTAATGTAAATAAATTTATATGAGAAGACACCGAAAGCCTACCATTCTTACCAGGGGATTTGCCCTTCTGTGAACTGCTTCTTCTTTCTCTGCATTTGGTTTGGACGGATGAAACTGAATCTTTGGCACATTTGCTGAGAGGACCCACCTCTGAAATGAGGAAACCAATTTGTTCTGAGGATGCAACAGTCTCTGATGTATTTGTCTCACACTTTATATTAGGATCCTCCTTATAAAGAAGTAAAACACACAAATAAATAATACATTTATTTCAAAAATTTCAGATAACAGCGGCACAAGTCCTTGAAGCCCTTTCTCCACAACATAATATATATTTCATTACTACTCCAGGGTCCCAGGATGACCTATGTTGTTTTCCCACACATAATGCCATAACAAAGACTTAAGAAGGAAAAGTGGGAAGCCTATTATCCAAGATTTCTTTAAAAAGGCTACATGTGCAAGAGCATATTCAGAACCACCAACAGAATGTATGGGCTATTGTGGAAAGAACAATTAAACCTTAAAATTAGCCCCATCATCCTAATTATCATTGTCATCCAAATAGACATCATCACAGCAATAATGGTAAAAATATTTCAGAAACAATTATTTTCAGAACAACATTTTTCACTATTCTGTCATTATTTAATGCCTTGAATCATGACTAGTTCATGACTTAAGTTTACCTAACCATAAAATATTAAATCTATCATCTCAAACTAACTAATTGGAGGGGCTTTCCAAGAACTGAACCCTCACAATTGGTAAGGAGTTACTGAATATAGTTTAGAATGCTTTATGAACCAAATTAAACAAACCATAGTTTAATGCAACATTATACCCAAGGAGGGGTGACTGGTCTAAGGCAGTCAAGTAAAACTTTCATGGTTAGTTGAAGATTTGAGTTCAGACTTCCTTAGTTACAATTTGACCTATGATCATGACAATAATCTTAATATTATGACTGCAATCTTGCAGTAAACTTAAGCTGCTTTTTAAATTAGCCCATTTTCTGAGTTTACACAATTCAGTCAACAATAACTAATGAAACTGGCTGGCTTCACACAACATGCTGAGTGACAAAAAAGCTAAGCAAAGTTAATATTAATGAAATATTAACCTTAGAAAGTTGTGTAAATACAGCTGCTAGTTTTTAACTGACCTGTCTAGTATGTTATATGAACACAGCTGAATTTGCTTAACAAAACTTTTAATAGTGAACATACTATTCAGTTATGTTAATTATGCACATTAAGCAATATTTGTATTTATAATTTTGAAAATCAATGATTTGATGCCATGAAATATATTATTTTAATTCTAATTTAAATATTTGCTTACTATGGAAGAACATGGAGATGAGATTATCAGTCCAGAATATATCATAGTTTTTACATTGCTCTTACCTGTGGCTGACTGAATGGAAGTTCCTCTTGAACAAATACCATGGAAGACACTGCAGAAGACTGGTTCAGTTCTTTGACCTTTGCTGATGTTTGTGGTGTGACTGTAGGCTGCTGCACTATTTGAGTTGTGGTATTCTCCACAGGTTCTGTGGTATGAATAGCATAGATAAACTCTGGAGACTGTGGCAAGGAGCAAGCTATAGCTTGTTCAGACTCTACAACAAAGGATGTGATATCTGAGCCTACAGGTGTTAGAGGTTCTAAGTGGCTGGTTTGACCTGAAGAAGCTGTATCACTATTCCCTGAATTAACTATTAATTGCTGGTTTCGATTTGACTGTGAAGTTGGACATTGGTTCTCCACTGGTTCTACTTTTACCATTTCCAGCTTTGGGGATGAATGCATTTCATCAACAATCTGGAAGACGGCTTCTAGATTGACTTCTGTCTTCTTGTTTTCATCAGAGGTGTTGCAGGACCAATTAGAAGGCAAAAATTCAACTGGATATGAAGATTGCATTGGTGGATTCTGGTTAAACACAGAGATTTATTTGTACATTTTAGCACTGCTGAGTAAAACAAGACTATATAACCCATAATACATCTATCTTACATCTATAATACAGTTACTTTTGAAAACAATACAAAGAATCTGAAATCTTCATTAACAAATTTTAATTCTGGTGTCCTTCTTGTGACTTATCCCTAAAAGAAAAAGCTATAAGTAAATAAGCAACTAACTAAATAAATATTATTTGAATTTAATATAACAATATTACAGCAGAGATTGAATTTAAACTGGGCTTTCTGACATTATTCTTCAGAAATCTTGGAACAAAGTATTGTGTGAACAATTTTACTTGTGTTCAGCCACAGATATAATAAACTTGTGACCATGGGGGAATAAATCGGATGTTTCTTAAATTTACCTTTTTAATCTTAATGCCATACAACTAACTACTAAAAAAACAAAATGAATTTTCAAAGCTTCACTATGATATGACATGCCATCAAGATCAGGTTTCAGAAAAGCATACAATATATTGCATTGGACATGCCTCAAATAGGTCACTGGAACCTAACCAATTCACCTGAAAATAGCTGCAGTGTGTATAGATTGAGGCTGCAGGACTACCACAACCACTTAGGGGATCCATGTGGGTAGGTGGAGAACAACATTGTAATACAGCTAGAAAGAAAAGAAGAAAAAATTAAAAGGCAGAAATGATATTCCCAGTTAATTAAAATGATTTTCTTAATTGCATTTAAATACTATTATAGTTCTGCTAACTGTAATCTAGCAGTGGATTATGGTATAGGATCAGCAGAGATATGCCACAGACCTATATAAAAAGCAGACATGATCTGAGGACTAATCCCTTCCCTTCACTAAGTAAATGATTTACATGCATTAAACACATTGTTTGAAAGGATTCTATAAGTATAATAGGAAAACTGGTAAAATCTACTAATATGTCCCCTCTCCCAAATCAACAGCATGCTTTGAGAACCATAGAGTGTGTTGATATAGACCAGCCCAAGCACAAGAAACGTGGAAAAAGACTCTAGGGAAATTCTTTATTAATCCAAGATTTGTGAATAGCTAGGTTCACAGTTGGATTGCCAAACACAGTTTTGTAAGGAATTGTGTCTTCTAGATCAGGGCTTTTCAACCTGTGGTACGCGTACCACTTGTGGTACATTAACGAGTGGCAGGTGGTACGCAGCCCTGCCTAGCCAAGTATAGTGGGGGAGGGAAAGAGCCAGCACAGGCAAGGACTTACAGTGAGGGAGTCCTCTGGAGCTGCAGAGGCAGGGAGGAGAGAAGGAGGGAGGGAGGGAGATGGAGAGTGGAAGGATTCTTATGTGCTTTTGTGACTTTGAAGTTCTGAGATTTGTGCAATGTGGGCTTTGTGTTCTTAAGGAGTGTTTGGCAATTTCTATTTGGCTGATGGCTCGTGTTAGCTTCTATTGCTCTGCTATTGTTAGCTGTAAGTTTTGCTGCAAGGGATTTTGAAGTATTTTTCTCTTGAATGGATTTTGCCTTTACTTATGAATGGAGCCATTTGGGGAGGCTGCCTTAGCCGGCAGCCAATACTTACTACGTTTTTTTTCTTCCTTACTTTCCTTTCTAGCCAGTAGCTAATTCTTAAAGGGGAATGTGCCTTTTTAAGCTAGTTCACTCAGCAGTTTGTCTTTTCTGTTTCTGGAGGCTTTTCCTTGTTTGATGAATATATGGAAGAGAAAAAAATATGGGGGGGGGGTTCAAATTCTTCCTTCAGAAGGAGGTGGGCATGAGAAAGAGGGAGGCAGGGAAGGAGGGAGGGAGGGGAAGTCCTGCCTTAGCACTTGGCCACCAGCAGCCCTGCCATTGACTTTACTTGTCAAAAGGTTGCAGAAGGGGATCACATGACCCTGGGACACTGTGACCATCATAAATATGAATCAGTTGCCAAGCATCCAAATATAAATCACATGACCCTGGGCAGGCTGCAATGGTCATAAGTGTGAAAATGGTCATAAGTCATTTCAGTGCAATTGCAACTTTGAACAGGGTTTTTTTTTGGTCATCAAGTTTTTGACACCTTGCTAGGTGGTACTCGAATATTGCCATATCCTAAAAGTGGTACAATCTGTGAAAAGATTGAAAAGCCCTGTTCTAGATCACCTTGTCTTAGAGTCCACCATTGGATAATGTGTCTCATATAAAGCAATTTTTGAGTCCATGAAAACAGAAATATGTGCAGGTTTTTTTCACAATTACTAAGCCCAGTTTATATAGAAAGTCAGCTAGTTATCACTCAATGATAATTTTTTTCGTAAACTTTTAAAGGCAGAGCATCGCCAAGGAGTATTGTGGAATTTATGAAGGCAATACAGGTAGTCCTCAACTTACAACCATTCATTTAGTGACCATTCGAATTTACAACAGCATTGAAAAAAGTGATTTATAACTGCTTTTCATACTTATTACCATTGTAGCATCCCTATGGTCATGTGATCAAACTTCAGATGCTTGGCAACTGGTTCATATTTATGACGGTTGCAGTGTACTGGGGTCATGTGATCACCTTTTATGACCCTCTGATAAGCAAAGTCAATGGAGAAGCCAGATTCATTTAATAACCGTGTTACTAACTTAACAACTGCAGTGATTCACCTAACAACTGTGGCAAGAAAGGTCATAAAATGGGCAAAACTTACTTAACAACTGTTTTGCTTAGCAATGGAAATTTTGAGCTCAATTGTAGTCATAAGTCAAAGACTACTTGTATTGCATAAGCAAAAGAAAGGATTAGCATTTAGTGATAATATTCAAACTCACTGGATACTATATACAACTAATTTTATAGAACCAGTTAAGAACAACTTTTAAAATATGTTTCAAATACAAATTATCAGATTATCATTCAGAAAAAGTATTGTGTTGAATGAATCTTCTTTATTCTTTGACATTAAACACTTTCCCCTCAGAGACTTATAATCCTACTGCTCAGAAGTCATTTTTAACCAAGTATCTGTTTATGACCTCTGTAGAAGAGCACAGCTTTAACAGCACTGATGTTTAAAATAGAACAGTCTGTCTGAACATTTTGTTTGCTTGTTGTGTTAAGGCAAAATCCCAGGGCTGTTTTAACTAATATGAACAGCAAAAGCTAATATGAAAGAGCCGTAAGTCCCTGCTAAAACTTCAGTGGGTGCAATGTAAACATTAATTAAATGTATTCCTTTGTATGATGACATATACAAGAAACACTGCATAGTTTATGGATCTGCACAGCAAGTTTCCAGAATATTTGAAGTTTTAAAAATAGACATATTGTAAGTACTTCATTAGTTCATGATCAAAGTGTGTGATGTAGACTCTGAATACATATGAAGTAGTTTTTAGACTTAAGTTACAAATCAATACACTGCCATTTTCTGACATTATTGAAAATAATTGAGTATAGATTTTTGGGGTAGGTCACATCAAATATCAAGTATTTGAGAAGTAGCTGTGTGATTCCATAGTAAATACAATTCTAAACTATAAATTTAAGTACAAATTAAATTATAAATTCCAGGCTGGGTTATTTTTCTTACATTTCCAGCTAAAAGAAATGTAGATAGCTGCCATCAGTATTTTAGATGATAGATCTTGTTTTGAGACAGATGACTACTATTGCAGATAAGAAAAACTGTAAATTCAGATATTGTTGGACTATTACTACTTCCTTCCATTAGCTGCAGGTGGCACAGCCATTAGTCACAAAAATTAGCTGTAATATCATATGTAGCAGGACATAGAAGCCCCAGGGCTCTTTTTGTCTAAACAACAAGCAGATTTGCCATGGTATTTCTATATTATCAGGGATACTATATCACAAGTCCTACATTGAGACAATCTACATACTATACATTAATACATACTATACATTAATACAAATTTGCATCTGTATTTTTATACATCAGATATTTTAATATTTTTGTGGTTGGGAGGCTTGCTAAAGATTGTTGCTGCTGTTAAAACACTAGACTTGTAAAGTTTTTAAAACATGCTTTTAAATTTTTAATGAAATAAACTAATATTGGAATATGCTACCTGTTGGATAGTAAGCTTGAGAGTATGGTGCTGAAGCTGCATAACTGGTATATTTCTGGGAAGATGTGGCCATTGTCTGAGGCCCTTGTTGAATGTGTACAGATGTAGAGCTGGGCTGCAGAGTGTAAGTTACTTCTGTTGGGAACCTCTGTAGCACAGGAAATGGAACACCTTTGTCTGAAAAAGTTGATGTCTCCACCTGACCTGGGAGCAATCCAAGGGAGTTCTGCCATGTTCTGGGAGGAAAAGGAGTCCGATCGGAACCTTTCAGTGGAAAAGCATTTTGGCTGTGAGATGATGGTGACAGATAGGAATAAGGAGATAAACTGTCTCGCCGAAAAGATCGATGAACCTGCTCTAAAGTCAGTGGTGCTGAAGATGGAGAGGAAAATGAGAAATTTCATATATTATTAAACATATATCAGAAGCCACTAAGTCTTTAATGTTGTATAATCACTGCTAAGCATATTTGCCTAGATTAGTTTTAATCAAATAATATAGCAAACAATACTCAAAGAAGTAACTTCCTAGTTATAATTAGAAAACTCTTAATTTGCATCAGTTGGCATATGTATATGATTCTGAATAGGATTTCTTAAGTGAGCATTAGCCCTGCTTTGGATATCAAATCATTCCTAGGACGTTACCATAGGATTAGGAAGAGCCTAGAGTGTTAACATAACCTGGACCAAAGTACTGATTTGTCACCACCCCTTGATTGCTATGTTTAATTTGATACTAGGAGTATCCATTTCAGAATCAACTGGGATAGAGCCCTTTTTAATAATAATTAATAGTAAAAATAATATACAATTAAAATAAAAACTACTAATTGAACCACTAAGAAATAATCTGGGGTAAAAAAAATATACCTAAAAAGTGTTCATCTGGACCAATTTTTACAATTTCTGAGCTATTGTACCCTTTAGGATACATTCATATCAAGTTTTTATAATATTTATTTTTAAATATGAGTTTCATATTTTTTATAACTGTTTCTGTTGTGTGCTGCCCATAGTTGCCTTCAGTGAGATGGATAACTATATAATTTTTATAAATAAATAATGCAGTAGTCTAATTAGACATATTACTGTGGGTTGGTGCATCTACACCTATTTTTGACGATCACACCTCTATCAAACGACACATACCTTAGGAATATTATGCTTGTGTGTTATTGCAATACATTCTATATGAAGCTATCTTTAAAGTGTTGAGAAACTACAATTGACCCAGAATAGGCAGTTAAGGAATTGTCACCTATTGAAAGTATGTGATTCTTTTATTTTTAAAAAAATGCACTGGCTTCTCATTTATTCTGGACCAAGTATAGAGAACTGGTAATATCCTTTAAAACATTTTGGACCAGAATATCTGAAAGACTACCTTCTGCTGTTCAACAGCCTGAGGAAATTTTCAACAGAAGTCCTGGTGTTAATATACTCTCAATAGTAGTCTTATCTGGAAAGAAAGCTTTTTCAGTAGCAATATCTTTTTCCTCCCAAATTAGATTTGATATAATCATTTTAGACTTACATTGGATAGTTCAAATATTCTAAGAGTTACTATTCTCTCATTGCTTTAATTTGCTAGGTGCTGTTCAGTTAACTTATTTAAACGATTACCTATAAACATAGCCTGTTTTTTTGCTGTTTTATCAAATCCTCATTTTATTATTTTACAATTGGTAGCGCAGTGGTTAGAATGCAGTACTACAGGCTAATTCACTGCTCACTCCAGGAGTTTGATTCTGAGTTGTTTAAGATTGACTCAACCTTCCATCCTTCCAAGGTCAGTAAAATGAGGACCCAGATTGTTGGGGGTAATATGCTGACTCTGTAAACTGCTTAGCCAGGGCTGTAAAGCACTGTGAAGCGTTATATAAGTCTAAGTGCTATTGCTGTAAGTATTTTGTTAATGGTAATAGCAGTAACACTCAGACTTATATACCACTCCATAACACTTTACAGCACTCTCTGAGCTATTTAGTGTCAGTATATTGTCCCCAACAATCTGGGTCTTCATTTTACTGACCCCAGAAGGCTGGAAGGCTGACTCAACCTCAAGTTCATCCTGATCGAACTCCAGGCTGAGGGCAGTGTGTAATACTGCATTCTAAGCATTGCACCACCAAGGCTTTTTAAAATATTGTGAGCCTTCTTGAGTTTGATTGAGGAAATGTAAAAAGGTATAAATAACAGGAGGAAAAAAAAACCTATCAAAATTTCTACCAAACAAAAAGACAAGTAGAACTACAAATAAAGTAGGAAAGTGGCATCATATTGATCTTTTCTTTCCAGGCATGCACTGGTAACCTGCACTGAAGTAGGAAAGAAAAATGTGTAAATAATTTTCATATGTATGTTTGTTGTACTCCTCTGATTTCACACAATAAAACTGGTACATATGTATTTGTTACTTCTTGTGATATATATGGGCTTTTCTTACATGAGTATATTTGTGTAGCAATATTGCTTTACATGAAATGATTCTAATAATGGATGCAGTGAAAAATGAGAATTTATAGTTCTTCTAAGCTGCTTATAATGACCACCTATGTACTTCTTTTAGCTGTTTGTGAGATTTCTATCTTTTCTTCTCTGTGATAATGGCTCTAAATGAAAAATAATATACTCTATTAAAATGGAGAGAATACTGTGGAATGCCTGCTCCAGTGCTCTCCCTCCTGTTCTTTTTGTTTCAATTTTATTCACCTGCTAGTAATCTCCGATTGATCTTGATGAATAATTTAATCTATTTTCATCCTAGTCCTATGACTGACAAGTATTATTTAATGTTTCTATAGCCATAACAAAAGGGGGCACATTGGCTCAGCGGTTAAAGATACTGAGCTTGTCAGCTGGGAAGCTGACAGCCCAGGTTTGAGACCCAAGTGCCACATGGTGGGGTGAGCTCTCTTTACTTGCTTCAGCTCCTGCCCATCTAGCAGTTTGAAAGCTTGCAAATGCAAGTAGATAAATAGGCAGTGGGAAGGTAACAGCATTCCATGTGCCTTGGCATATAATCATGCTGGTCATATGACATGGAATATGTTTTCTGATGATGCTGGCTCCCTCAGCTAAGAAACGGATGAGCACCACCAGCTAGAGTTGGACATGACTGAATGGGGAAATCTTTACTTTTATCTTTATAGCCATAGCAACTAGTAAATTTGGTGCTCATTTATCAGTGATATGGTCCTGTTACTTCATATATTACTGGAGACTTGAAAAAAAAGCTGCATTAATTAACAAAATGGTGGTAGTATGAAATGCATACAGCACCAATTATTTAAAATAAATATTGAAAAATTGCAAAAAAGGAATCACTACAAACATACTCTAACAAAAGATGGAGCAGATAGAACATGCATAAAGCATATCTCTTGTTCCAAATCAGCCTGCTAAACCTTTGCAGTTTTTTCAGATTTTTTTAAAAAATGAATTCCTAGCATCGTTTGAAGAAAAGAAATTCTGTAATTAAATCATGTTTAATTTATAAATTATAAATTTATAAAAAGAATTGGCTGGATTCACAAACATGCTAAACTCAAACCTATTTTATGATTTTTCATGATGTAAACTCAACAACTGGTCAGTTTATATAAAGATTTGGCAGAGTAGTTCCAAGTGGGGATGATTATTCTGAATAATTTGTCATAGAGAGGTGCAATATCTAAATGAATAGGTGAATCCTGTTGCTCATTGAATCTATCAGCCTTGAAAGGCACTGCACAACTCAAATCTGCAGAATAAGAGATAATTGTTAAAAAACAATATTTTAGGCTTAACATTTAGTTTTAACATTTTTTTCAAGCAGAGTGGATTCAGAATGGATTTTCCTTCTGTCTTTCAATAGGATGCAATAGGTAGTTATTGAAACTTGTGTGAGATTTTGTTATAGAGAGTGTTGTTTCGTATTACAAGGATTTATCTGGGGATATCTTTAACATTAAAGAAATGTTCCTGTTCTGCAAACATTTATTTCCAAAAGAATTTTGTTGACTTCAATGAGATCTACTTTAAAACCTTACTGGAGTGGAAATTCTGTTGGTAAAAATCTTATATCCACAGGTTTCTAAACTTAAAGAATACAGGTAGTCCTCAACTTACGACCACAATTGAGCCCAAAATTTATGTTGCTAAGTGAGAAATTTTTAAAATGAGTTTTTCTCCATTTTATGACTTTTCTTGCCACATTTGTTAAGTGAATCACTGCAGTTGTTAAATTAGTAACATGGATGTTAAGTGAATCTGGTTTCTTCATTGACTTTGCTTGTCAGGTCGTCATAAAAGGGGATTACATGATTCCAAGATACTGCAACCATCATAAATAGGAGTCAGTTGTCAAGCATCTGAATGGAAGTCATGTGACCAGGGCAATGCTGCAATGGTCATAAGCAGTGGTGGGATTCAGCTGGTTCGCACCACTTCAGCAGAACCGGTAGCTAATTTTTTGTTGCCCAGGCCCAGAATGGACTTCTGGAAGCAGCATCCACAGAGAACCGATTGTTCACATATTTGAATCCCACCACTGATCATAAGTATGAAAAATGGTCATAAGTCACTATTTTCAGTGCAGTTGTAACTTCAAATGGTCACTAAACAAACTGTTGTAATTTGAGGCCTACCTGTATAGAATATGCATGGCAGACTAAAGGACTTTATCTAGGCACCAGACTTGATAGAAATGTATGGATTTTGAATTGACATTGGATAACCAAAGATTTGAACCAGGGCCCTTGGGCGATTCATGCTGCTTGTTAGTGACCACATGGCTTTATTCACACAATACTTAACTTGGTTACAGAAAAGTCATTTTCTGATTCATATAATACATTGAACAATTGACTAATCAGTGTGGCTTTGAATAACATACTAGGCCACATAAAAGCTAACGGGAACTAGTAGCAATCAAGCTTAACATATTGTGCAAACACAACCACTAGAACTTTAATTGATCTGGTTAAGTGTGTTTTGTGAACAAAGCCAGTGAGTTATAAGTTTATTCCTATGAGATACTGAAGAGCCAATCATATTTGACTGGATGAATCTTGGCTATGTGTTTCATACTTTAATATGCAAACCCAGAATGCTAAGTTGAGCAAATAGTGGTCCAGTTAGGGTAAAAATGATATACAAATACAGGTAATCCTCGACTTATGACCACAACTGAACCTAGAATTTATGTTGCTGAGAAATTTGTTAAGTGAGTTTTGCCCCATTTCACAACTTTTCTTGCTACATTTGTTAAGTAAATCACTGCTGTTGTTAAATTAGTAACTTGGTTAAGTGATCTGGATTTCCCATTGACTTTGCTTGTCAGAAGACTGCAAATGATCACATGACCCCAGGACACTGCAACCTTCATAAATATGAACCAGTTGTCAACCATCCGTATGTAAATCACTTGATCATGGGGATGCTGCAACAGTCATAAGTGTGAAAATGATCATAAGTCACTTTTTTTTGTGCCGTTGTAACTTCGGTCACTAAAGAACTGTTGTAAGTCAAGGACTACCTGTACAGCCATAAGGCCACAGAGAAAGCTCACTACTAAAACTAAAGGCAGTAATTCTTCATTGTTTTTTCTTATAAACATTTAGATGCTCAGGATGAAATGGGAGAGCTTCTGAACATGCTTTCTCACTGAACTGGGGCTGAACTCTGGCAGACTCAAGCTGCACTCTGCAAGTGTTCAGTATCATGTCCCCAATACTGAACCTTTATTGCTATTACGATATTGTTGCTATTGTTAGTAAGATTCTCATTGCACAAGGAAGAAGGTGCAGTTCTGGTGGTGACAATCACGCCCTCCTCTCTCACCGGGCTTGTTGTCGTTGTTCTTGGCAGCTACGGCCCCTGCATGTGCCGGCGGGGGATTGTGATGGTGCTGATGTTGTTGGCTGAGGAGGGCCTCGCCACCGTGAAGGGAGGTGCTGAGAAGGCGCTGGAAGCGGTTGGGTGGCCGGCTGGTGACTTCCAGGCCTGCGGCGAGCTTGGCCTTATTCGCGCTAGTCAGGCGTTTGAGGTGTACCAACAGATCGGGCCGGTCGCGGCGAAAGTGCGGGCTGTGAAAATGGTGCAAGGGGCCGCCGGGGGCCGAGGCGGCGGCTGAGGCGCCTGCGGTGGATCCGCCGCCAGACGAAGATCCCCCGCTGCCTCCCGGTGGGCCTAGCACCACTTTGCGGAAGCCGTACAAATTGAGCTGCCGGATGAAACTAGTGAAATTGGTTGTCTTGAACAACTCCGGCGAGGAGGAGGTGGACGACGAAGATGGAGACACTGAAGAGCCGCCGGCAGGGCCGGCGCCATCGCCCCCCGGGCCGCCTCCCATTGCGACGGCTATTCCGCTGCCGCCGGCGCCCAGGAGCTCGGCTTCGAACAAGGGCTGATCGATGAGGAGTCCCTCGCCCCGGGCGTCCCAGCGGATGGAGCGGAAGCGCGGGCTGTTGACAAGGCGCCACAGCTTGGCGGGGAAGTTGTTAGGGTTAATGGGCGCGGCCGAGAGCAGTGGGTCCTCCATCGAGGTGGCTCGGTCTGCGGGGAGCCGCCAGACCTTCTAGGCCGCCTCGCGCCCCTTCGCCTTCTCTGCCAGCCTCCCCCCCTCAGTCCAACGGACGGTGGAAGGCCCGCGTGAGGCCGATCGGCTTTTTTCCAACGGACGCCGCCGTCAATCATCGCCGCCGTCGAGGCAGAGCGGGCTGACCGGGCTGCTTGGCGGCGCGTGCTCTGGCTACCCCCTCCCGCCAAAAATCTTGGGCAAAGGTGCTATGCTGGCGGCTGACCAGTTTCTGCCTTTCAGCCTTTCCCTTGGCGAGGAAACAGTTAAAATCACACCGCCCCGCTTGCTGAAACAAAACCCTTCACAACAGCACAACAAAACGTCCACACAACATGCTTAACCTGGTCTCTGGCTTGTGGTCTTGGTGGAGAGCAGAAGGTTCTGTTGCCAAGTGCTACACTTGGCTTTGGTATCCACCCATTTGTCCTTGATAAGAAGAATAACTTGAAGGAAAATATAAATGATAATATATAATTATATATAATAATACTTTTGCAGAAGACAGAACCTTTGCTATCATCATCAGGCTGATTCTCATTCAGTATTCTTAGAATGATAAAGGGCCATTGAAGTTCCCTGCAGGAATCCACATTAAAGCATCCCAACAGACATCCAGAGCAGAGGAATTCATAATTCTCCTTGGTTTAAGTAGTCATCAACTTACAACCATTCATTTTAGTGAGCGTTTGAAGTTACAATGGAAGTGAAAAAAGTGACAACTAGTTCTTGCACTTACAACTTCTGCAGTATCTCCACAGTCATGTGATCAAAATTTGGGCACTTGACAACTGGCTTGTATTTACAATAGTTGCAGCATTCTGGGTCATGTGATCACCATCTGTGACCTTCCCAGCCAGCTTCCAAAAAACATCAATGGGAGAAACTGGATTTGTTCAATGACTGCATGATTCCCTTAAGTGATTTGCTTAACAACTGTGGCAAAAAGATCATAAAATCAGGCGCTACTTACAACCGCTTAACTGTTCAACATATTTCCTAACATCCAGTTGCAACGTAGCTCGTTATCTCAGGCCATTTTTCTGTTTTTCTTCCTGGGATATTAGGTGATCTTGACTTTCTGTGTGACCACTGTGCAAGAACCTGGAGGTACTCTTCTTCCCTTGATTGACTTTTCTCCAGGTCCCCCACCAAGACCTGATCAATCCTAATTTCTCTGACCAATTGGGTAGTCTGTGCAGAACATAGTAGAACTGATATGTTATTGTGAACTAAAAGCTACTTTTCTTGATGTACTGCAAAGTTAACATTTGCTTTTATATCAGCTACTGTATAACATAAAGCTAGCTCATTCAGTTTGTGATTAGTTACAATTCTAAGATCTTTTCAAGACACAACTATAGTTTCAAGATCCTTTCCACACATGCCTATGCATAAGCAATAGTAAGAATTCCCCATGGTACATTGATGCATCTATATTTTTCCTCAGTGAAGAATTTTATGTTTTTCTGGATTAAATTTAATTCTGTTATTTACAACCCACATCTCTCACCTTTCAATATAATTTTTAATTTTCCTTTTTTTAACAGTTTTAACCATTCAACCCAGTTTTGTATTATCTGCAAATCTAATAAGGAATTCCCTTCCAGATTATGAATTTAATATATTTAATACTTGGGTTTACAGTTCATGGCAAATACTTTTAAACAATTAACACTATTTCAATATACCGGTAGTAGTTCAGTTTAAGACAGAGGTCCCCAACCTTTTGGGCACCAGGGGCCGGTTCCGTGGAGAAAAGTTTTTCCACGGACCAGGGTGCGTGGTTTTGTTCGCTGCCTGCATCTCGCGGATGGGGCTTTACTTGTTTGCACGGTCCGGTTGCTGGCATGCCACGGCCCGGTACTGGTCCACGGACTGGAGGTTGGGGACCCCTGGTTTAAGAGCCATGGTGGCACAGTGGTTAGAATGCAGTATTGCAGGTTAACTGCCCACTGTCAGTAGTTCAATCCTGACCGGCTCAAGGTTGACTCAACCTTCCATCTTCCTGAGGTTGGTTAAATGAGGAACCAGATTGTTGGGAGCAATATGCTGACACTGTAAACCACTTAGGAAGTGCTGTAAAGCATTATGAAGTGGTATATAAGTCTAAGTGCTATCACTATTGCTAAGTTTAAAATAAATATTAAGCTATATAAATATTCTTGCTGCCACTCCTGAACCATACCCAAGATCCATATCAATTCTTTTCTCACTTTACATTCCCAAAGGCCCTCTGGAAATGAAGCCATCCTTGTTTCTAGGGACAATCTGTTACAGAGGAGGGAGACCATCACAGAAAATCTCCCCAGGCTTCCTATCACCCTAATATGACCACCCTATTGATTCTTACCAAAGTGGCAGATTCTATTTGGAGCAAGTCCTGCTAACAAAGTCTGAAGCCATATAGGATTTTATGGGTGATAGCCACCTTAAATTGCTCCTAGAAGCTAATTGTCATCAGTGGAATTCCTGTGATAATAATGCTACATTAATCAAGCTTGACCATTACTGCAAGGCAGCCTCATTTAAGCTAGCTAAAATGGTCACCAGGGACAGCCCCATGTAAAACAATACACAGTAGTCTGGTTGTGACATGAAAAGGAATTGAATGACCACCAGCAAAGCTTAAATATAGAAGTGTTATGCTAAAGGAAAGGTTTTATACTAAAAGGTTGCACATATATTTTAACAAACAGAAAAAACTTAAGAAGCCTGCCCTATAATCTTAGAACTTAAAAATATAATTTTTGTCACTGCTTCTTAAAATGTCACAGTATTTGCTGAAAAAAAACATGAACTAGCTGCTTCTCAACGTATTGGAG
Organism: Azemiops feae; assembly: GCA_023970755.1. Taxonomy (NCBI): domain Eukaryota; kingdom Metazoa; phylum Chordata; class Lepidosauria; order Squamata; family Viperidae; genus Azemiops; species Azemiops feae. Next base: position 271,011 of record JALGBA010003846.1, on the reverse strand, counting down.
GCCATCATTTTAAATCTTTGGGCTAAAAACTGATAAGAGAACATTCTTGTGAAGACTGCTCTAAATGGATAAAAAGTGGTTCTACTCATTTGCATTAGACAGAATTTTAAAAAGTTGCAGTAATTCTTTGTGGGAGCGGCAGATAGAACCCTCAGTTATAGCACTGAAAAGCAATAGGAGCTTCAAAGTCAATTCAAAATAACATTTAAAAGATCAATAGATTATGTTTTCTCTGGGTGGGCATGCTACAGATACCCTCCACCCATTGTAGAAAAGGGCCTATCACATTAAATCCAAGTTCCTGTTTTCTTACTGTGGAAAAGAGTAATCTGAGAATTGGGAGATACTGAAACAATCCCCAGGACGAATGCAGTTCACAGCTGATGCTTGTACTGTCATGATGGCTGGAGCTGATAAGCTTTTGGAAAGAAGAAAAAGATCTTCCTGTGCAATGATTGTGTTGTAAAATTTATAGACTTGATCCGAGTTTAATAGCAGGGCATGTAGGCAGTGGCCTGAGAAAAACAAAGCCTAAGGAATGCAGACCTAAGACACTGCAAAGACCAATTAATCCAGTTTGAAATCAGACCAGAATGGAGACAACTACTAGGTGAAAAATGCACATCAAGTAATAGACCAAAAATGACAGCAGCTAACAGTGGCATAGCTGAGGTGAAGAGTATTATTAGCATATTACAAGTGGCTAGAGATAGGGATCTGGATGAAGGGTATCCCGTGTACATGCAACATCTAGATTGTGATTCATTTTACCCACTTTCCTCCAGATTCTTGATCTGTTACTTGCTGGTGTTTTGTGAATCTGTAAAGTTTTATGTGTGCATGCTGAGGCAAAATCTTTCTATATTGTAATTAATAAAGCTAGGGATTAACAAAGGATTATGTGCGGTCTCATCAATGCCTGATTACAATCTTGTGGGGAAGGCTGGTACTGTATCTCACTGATAGGTATGTGTGTTTCTAGTATAAACTCCTGATCATTGACTAAGGCTATGCTGCAGGACTCCAATCTGGATTGGTCCTCTGGTCCTGGTGACCGGCCCAGATTGGATCCAGCAACATTATCTAGGGACATATATATTTGCCTTCATTCACTAAGACTGTGTGTCCAGCAGATGTCCATGTCCAACCATTTCTTATCATGGAAAATTACTAGTGAGAAGATCTTATAATGTGTGCAATGAATGATAGAAGGAAGACTGTAAGTGAACTAGCCAGAAGTGCATTTCCAGTAATGTTTCCCCCTTATCAGATTGCCTGAAGTTTATATACTCTCAACTATGAAGGAAAGTAAAACAAGTGTGGCACTCGCACTAGTGGCATTTTTAGCAAATTCCTGATAACAAAACCCTGTAATTTTAAGGAAAGAGATTTTCTCCCCAACTCTGCAAATCGTTACAATGGATTTTTGAAGTCTCCCTACCAGAGCGAGCAGGAAGATATCAAGTTAGGAATGATGTTTGTAATACTGTAGTGTAGGTGTTGTGTAGGTAAATAAGAATGATGGTCACTTCACATAAAGGTAGAAAATACCTATGTGATGCTAACACATACCTCATGCGTTCTTAGATGGATTCTCCCATTATTCTTAAGTCACCTTCTCATCTCTGTTCTGGGTTGCAACTTGGCTTTTTTTGTGGTTTGACCTAATTCTTAAAATAAACATATGTACACATCCCAATAATATACATTCATTTTCTTGTAATAAAAAAAATTCTCAAGACACTATGTATGAGGCTGCCCTTGAAGCTTCACCTGATCCAGAATGCTGTAGTATGGACAGTGATGGGCATGCCTTGATATGTTCATGTAGCACCTCTTCTTCATGATTGGCACTGGTTGCCAGTTTGCTTCTGATACGAGTCAAGGTGTTGCCATTATCTATAAAGCCGTTCATGACATAAGGTCGAGTTACTGAGGGACAACCTGTCTGTCCTCGTGATTTGATTTGTCAGGGTTCCTTTGATTAGACAATGCCATCTACGGAACCTCGGAGGGCTATCTTTTCTGTAGCAGCCCATACTTTGGAATTAGTTTCCCCTAAAAGATCTGGATAGCCACCACCCTGCTGGGATTTCAAAGAGCTCTGAAGATATGGCTCTTCGCCCAGGCCTTTGGCAAGGGTGAGTGAAGCCTCCTGGACTGAATGGTTGTGTTCTTCTCTTGTTCCTATCATCTTGTCATATTTTATTATTCTTGATTGCATTCTCCCCACCCCATTTTTAATGTTTTTGTTTGTGAATCACCAAGAGATGTTGGGAGTCAGGCAGCATACAAATTTAAATAACAAATAAATATATATATATATATAGTAATAAGCCTCTGTATCTACCCTTATCAGGATTAGCCTCAAAACTTCAAAACTGGAGGAAAGGAAAAACCTGTGTTCTTGAAACTGATAACAGATAGGAGTTTGGAAATTTGGATGCCAAAATTAAATTAAATTAGGTCCAATACTTTGACCAAATGGTAGAAAAACTGATTGCCACATATTTAGAAAGACTGAGAAGGGGGGGATTGTTGTGCAATATATAACAGAACTAAAAGCATGTTCTCTCTCTGTTCTGCTCTCAAATCCATACGCACATCTTCCTTTTTTTTTATCGAGAACATTGAGGTATACCTTCACCACCTTGCCTGACAAGCTAATGTCTGTTGCTTAAAAGCCACTGTAGATAAAATAAACTATCTGGAATTACAAAATGATTCAATCATGGATTTCATTGTGAATGTTTAGTGATTCTATGTAAACTGTGAGTTTCACTGAAAAGTGTTACTAAACATTTTTTAAAATACTCCTCAGTTATTAAATATTGGAGTAAACTTTTCTAACAAGGGAACTGTTTTCATTGTTATTTGTAAAGTCTCAGAGGTGATATGCTATGAAATGAAAAACCTAGAAACAGACCTCCGATTATCTTAAAATCTCATTTTTGGGTGTTTAGAAGAAGCAGAGTAATTCTGCATAATATATACTGGTGGAAGCCAGTACCCAATGGAGAAGAAAAACATTCAGTGAAAATTGAATAATATGGTCCAACAAAGCAGCACTAATATAGAGATTTTATTCAACTGTATTGAATTCTTACAGCACATTGTTTGTCACAAAGCTATTGATCCAATTTTGGAGTTCTTTTGCCTGAAGACAGTGACACAAAATTCATGAGAGCTGAAAGCAGGATTGATTAATCATGGCTAACTTGAAGGGTCTTTTTCTCTCTTTGTTTTCAAATTTTTGTTTTACATCTGTGCAAATGAGCTGAAAAAGGAACCAAACCTGAACTTCCCTACTATTTACATCACTCTGTACAAAGTTCAGTGTATGGCAAAATCAGATTCCATCTTTTATCCCTATGAGGTCATGCTGCCTGGAAAGAGGCCAGAGGGCAATTCAAACAGATCCAGTGTAGAAGATGATGCTGGCTCTAGAGCTTTTGACCCAAAGCAGGTTGAAAAATGGAAGGTAAGAAGTGGTAGCTTGAACCATTAATTCTCCAAAAGGCTTTAAAAACTAATCAAGAATGGGTAGCTGGTAAGAATTCAACCCAAGCGTGAAGTCAGTATCTTCCAATTCTTGAGGAAAGAGCTATTCATGCACCCATCCTTTGTAACTGCCTAAGGACTGTTGTCCACCTCAAAATCTTGTTCATTCTATAGTCCTACATAGATGTACATTTCAAAATAAAATGATTATGAACACTGCTCATAAAGATCTATGGAAATGATGGTAATATTACACTTGTCTTTCTAAAACATTTTAGTTCTTGTTTAGATTATGTGAGAGTAGCAGGGTAAAATAACTGCTATACTGCTGCCACAGTGAGTATCCATAAATCAGAAGAGTCATTTTGAAGGGAAATTTATTGATGTCATAATGAACAGAAAAGCATTCTTGCAGTGATGATGATCACCTCTACAGTGTCCCTCACACCTTCTTGAGTGTAAGAGGGAGAATCCCTGTTTGTCAATATTCCCTGTTTTCCATCTATAAAATTGGCACCTTCCCCCAGCCGTTCATACTCCAGATAAATTTTAAGTGCAGAGAAGTAACATTAGCAGCATTTTGGACTGAAACCCTCAAGCACACAAAACAGCACATTCCAGGAGGTAAAGAAAACCCACATAATAGTCTGCCTTGAAGCATCAGGTTTTCAGAATAAAGAGCAACCAGAAATATGGAGATACAAATGCAGCATAAGGAAGAGGGAATACACACTGTGATGTGATTCAAGAGGAGATTTAAGCTGTTGCTCCTGTAAAGACACTGGTTAAGAACCAGCTGTTCAATACCCACAGTGGGCAGGAAGTGCACCAAGCCAAAATTAATTCTGCTTTCCATACACAACAGCCCAGCTGCTGGGATAAAGTCTATTCCCTCAAGGAACACAAGGAAAATGCAGAGATACACTCTGCCTTATAAGGGATCCCTTCCTAGTACAGTACTAGTGCTGGCCTTGGGCTGGATATCCAAGAAGGTTGGCAAGCTGAATATGACTGAAACATGACTAACACAGCCAAAGAGAGCTCCCGGAGCTATCACACTCTGGGGCTGCATTCTTCTTTCTTACTCAACTTAACCTGACTGCTTTCTGACATGGGAAGAAGGAGGTTCTGATTAGGTTCATGCCTTTCTATTGCTTTTGGAAGGCAATTATTTGCACTATATCATTTGCCATCCCTCTGAAGAAAAGACACTGTGGTCTCTAACTTGGCCTTATGTCTTGAAACCACAAACAGTACCATAATGTAGGCCGTGTCACATTCTTTAATCCAAATTCCTCATCTCCAATACATGGGGCACCAAGTGGGGAAAATTACCAACAGTGCATACAAGGCTTGGTGATCAAGTGCTGCGCTACCGACCTCTTCAGCTGCAGCAGAGGCAGCCTTCTCCTTCCAGTCTGCAAGGGAAAAGGCCAGGCTTCCACAGATTTCCTCTGCTGGTATTCAGCTAGAAGCTGTGGCAATAGGCTTCTTCAGATGCTGGCTCATAAGTTCCCTGGCGCGGGATACCTGGATGTGATCGTAACAGGAATTGCAGACAAGGACTGGATCATAAAGCTGCTGATCAGGAATGGGCAGCTTTAGATGGCAGCAGCCGGCACAAAACACATTCCCACAATTCCTGGGTAAGAAATAACACATAAAAGCAACTATGATACTGGAGCCAGAGTAGGATGATATATGGAGCATCTTGTTTTCACTTAACTGAGGAATAGAGCTGACAATGCAGTCTCGGATCTTAGATATCCTGCTGTGCTGTATGTTTTTGCAAAATTTTCCTGAAGCCTAAAGAAAAATACTACATAAAGAGGTAAACACTGAGAGTTTAGCGCATATTAACCCAGCTCTTTACATGTACGAGAACACACACACTCTCTCTCTTTCAATCTCTCCCTCCCCCTCCCCGTGTCTTATAGATAGGAATAAAATGATAGTAATTTAGAGACAGCCTGGGCAGGGCCCATAGTTTAGTGCCAATTAGTCTTAATTCAGAATAACTGAATTTTGAGGCAACACAAAATAGTACAGCACAGATTAAGAAGAGTTGTTATAGGCAGCGATAGGAACTTTCAGCTACAATTTTGTCTAATGTATGAAGGGACGTATGCAGAACTTCCAAGGTCCCAGGCAAACCTCACAGATGGGGGGTCCCCAAAAGAACTCAGGCACTGAGCTTCTCAGGCTCAGAAAGAAGACAGTGGCTGTGCTTTCACTGTGAGACCGAGTTCTTCCTTGCCCTGCTTCCAGATAATCCAGTTTATTAGAGAAAGTGGGCAGTGGCAGCAGATTGAGGTTATAGCTGTGTCAGGAGCAACAGCAGAGGAAAATGTTATGGCTCCTATTAGGGCCTTAAGAATCCATGTTTGCTGAAAGCATTCACAATGCAAATTTCTGTTCCATAAAACTTCAGTCTCTTTACATAATAAGGTCTACCAGCAACAGGGGGAGACTGAAGCCAATCTCTCAGGATTAAGATTTTTTAAAAAGTTTTTTTATTCTCTTTTTCTAGAGAATACTTTTTCCAATTGCTTAAAAATCACAAAGCCACTTTTTTCTGTAAAAGTATCACATGCTGCCACTTTATATTAACATACTATTTCCAAATATAAAGGATATTAAAAATCTTAATGATTTTCTAATACTTATACCTCAAGTGTGCAATCAAGTGATTGGAAATTGGTAATTGATAATTATCATAATTGTTTTGTCAAACTTTGGCTAAAGATAAATATAATGAACTATGACTTCCCAAGAAGATACTACTCTACTATATTCCATTTATCCTCTAAATAGAACTTGTCATTCCCTTTCCATTGCTCTCAATATTTGTCATATTTTCTGTAGATGTACTTAATAAAGTGTAAAAAAAATGAAATGGGAAAATGAGAGTTGTCATAGTAATTACATTACCTGCAATGGTGTCTGCGTTTGGCCAGCCAGAATTCACAGTCACAGTTAAAGCAGTGTGATGCCATGTGGTCTGGAACCCAACGTGTGACCTATTTAAAAACATAAAAGTGTCATGGATGATTTGGGTTGTTTCTTACAAAGAGCATATCTGTAAGGGAAGAAGCTACATAGCACACACATTTTAACATGTTTTAACATATTTTAAGCTTTACTTTCAAAGCAATTGTCTGAAGAATAATTCAAAAGGAATTATTAAGAGGAGTGAAGTGTAAAATATTGGTTGTTTCGTCAGAAACACTAACGTTTATTAAAAACTTAAAAGAATGTCAGAGGAAAAAGGAAGATCCTTGAAAGTAGACAACCAAAGAGGAATTATCTGTTTTGAGAATTTTTTTTTTTTTACTAAAGGGAAACAGATACAAAATATATGTTTATACCTCAGTAGAAGAGAGCAGAATAGGGAAATACAGGGCAAAAAGCAGCAATGGGAATGTTTTCATCTTACATCATACAAAGTTAAGACATAAACTTATCTCAGTGCAAACTAGAAAATAAGGAAATGTAACATGCCTCAGTTTCTCTTTTATCAACAGGCTCCCAGCTTGCTTCAGATAGACAGTCTTCACTGTGATCAGAGTAAAAATCCTCATTTTCACTGCCATCTGACTCCTTGAGGCAAGTCTGCAAGGAAGACCACAAAAGCCATCAGATTATCTATATCACATATATGATCACTTCCTTTAGAGTTTCAGCCTTCCTCCTAATGAACTGAAAATAACCACAAGATCATAGATAATAGCTTTTATCACGTCAGGTGTTATTCCAACTAGCTCAATATCATCTATTTCAGGTTCTACCATAATTGATATCTGACCTTTTAACAGATGTGCAAAAATCAGAAGCTTCTCTGTATAGAGTGCTATTTGATAATGTCCACGTTATTATTATACTCAACACAGCAGAAGTGTGGGAGATAGCATGGAATGATAGCATGGAATGTGTGTGGGGGTATCTATGTCCAGAGAGAGAACATGTGTCTTCGTTAGTATGTTCACGTTTGTATGTACAGAGTGCCTACAAACATGTTGATGCTAGCATGATCTGTTCATTTTACCTATCTATACATGCCTTCTTGGGTAAAAGTTAAGGAAACCACTGGAAAAGCTCCACCAGTGTCACTTACAAAGTCATCTTCATAGTCCATCTGTGGTTCAGCTGGAGTTGGATAGCAATGACGGATGTCTAATCTATGCTGAAGTTCCCGCACCTGCCTACGCAACTGCTCAACCTCCTGCTTATAGGTAGCTTCAATCTGCCGCAACCTATGCTGGATTACATCTGTGGGGAAGGGAAGTCCATCATCATCTAGATAGAAAGGAGGCACTGGAGAAGGGCTGTTTGGTGGCATGTGTTTGGAGCCAAGTGCCTGCTTCAAATGGCAAGGGAGCCACAACTTGCTGGACTTCCCCACAAGGCCTGTGCAGTGTGTGCCAGAGTGCATGGAGCAGCCAGGAGGCTTCACACTTTCTTTCAAAGGCCACTGGCCACTGAGGCACAGTCCAGAGGTCCAGAAGTGCCTGCTGTTCAGTCTCTTGTTACAACAGCCATAGGACAGGAGTCGTCGGGGACCCATATCACCCCCAGGAAGTGATGTCCCCATCCCTTGAAAACTGTCCCAGTTTGCTGCTAGAAGAGAGAATTCGCTCATCTGGCTTTGAGAAATTCCTTTTCGCCACAATTCTGTCTGAATTTTCCCTGTATGGTTGCCCTCCTCTCCATGCTTGACGTTGCCAATTTTTCCATCCAGTTCTTCTTTTTGACAACCTGGAGCACTGTGTCTTGGAACAGTCAGAGCTGGCTGACCTGAACTGGGGTGACCTGCTGAAGTCTGGCTGGAGGAGGATTCTGGATGAGAAGTTTGCACAAGATCCCAAGTGCCATTGGGTATCAGGCCAGTGTCTTTGACATGGTTGCAGGATAACTTTTCAAACACTTGTGTTTGTCCAGAATTTAGAGTTGGGACTGTGTCTTCTGTTGCTTCTGGACCTGCTCTGCTTACTACTTCTATCTCAGAAGGCACAGCAGTTAACTGCTGAGACACTTCGTGTTTCTGTGGTCGACTGATTCTGTGCCTGTCAGAGGTGCCACTGCTAGCACTATGCAGGGGATGGAATTCCTGCTGCTGTTGAGGTACTTGAAGCAACTCATCCTCTCGGGTTTCTTTGCTTGTCCCTGTCTCCTCAGCATTGGGATGTCTGGATTCCAAACCAATCCTGACATCTTGACAATGATTATTCAGATTTGGATCACTTGATGTGCGGGTCAGTAGGCTGCTAGGATCACATGCTGAGAGAAGATCATCCATGGATCTTGTCTTTGGTAATCTGAAACCACAAAAGTCAATTCAGGCAACAGGGATAATGCATGTATTGCCTGCAGGTACATTTACAAGAAGTTGCACACATGCACGTATGTTCTGTTTCTCTCCCCCCATCCCCTACATGCAACCATGCACGCACACACACACACACACATACAGAGAGAGACGGAGTCCTTTCATAATTTAAAGGTTTTCAATTATTTTTTAGCATTGCAGTAAGTAGTTAGAAGCAAGGAAGGAAAAGCTCTTTTTGTCAGGGCTGCAAAGGCAAAACAGTTTCTTATGGTATTTTGCCTGGATATAAATAGTTAGGACAGATCCTTGATTTTTTTCTTAAATTATTTTAAAGATTCATAAATAATCACCAAGTAAATGGAAAGCATTATTTCCTAATCTATAAAATTAAAAAGGTCACATCAAACTTGAAAGCAGTGAAAAATTTCAGAGAATACAGATAAGTAAAAGGATTAACACAACCCTAAATCCAACCCCCTAAAAACTTCTATATAAACTGCATTGTAATTGATCAGGATAAGCAAGACCCTTATAAATAAATAGAGGCCATTACAGAGGTATCCAAAGTAGCCTTAGAAATCCTGAATTGCACAACTCATAGAACCATAATTATTTTTCTCTTACCTGTCAAGCGACCGACTGCTGAACTCTTGAGTCTGAGATCCAGAAGGCAAGTAAAGATCCATGCCTTCTTCTCCTAAAGGGCATGGAGATGAAGTTGGAAGATATACAGCTGTCCAGAGATGCAATGCACGCACGTGGCACACTGGATGCAGCACCTTGACATCAAAGATGGAGGAAAGCAGATTCAGGAAGAGGAGGAGAAACCCAGCATAAGCCAAGAGTCTGGTAGCTCCTGAAGGTGCCTCTCTAACTAATAACTGATATGAGCTATGATTACAGTTGTCCTATCTAACTGAAAGATACAGAGGAACCACTGGACTTTCTTCCTCCTTCCATCTTCAAAGAAGCAGTGGGGAAAAACAAAGACTTCACAAAGCCCTGCATGCCAGAAGCAGGCAGAACTCAAAGTGAAGTGGTGCTCACAGTAGGATTGTTACAAATCTTTTAATCCTGCATGAGGGAATAGCAAGCTGTATTTGGGCTTCTGTCCCCCGCTGCATACATTTTTTTTTCTCTTCTGCCAAACTGGCACAACTGGGAATTTTACTTACTTGCTCATTAGCAGGCATGTAGAGCAGATTGTGGAAATTTTTATTACCAGCTCTCAAAAGGGACCAAACTGAGCAGGTGCGTTTGGCAATGTTGTGCAGCTCACGTTCACAGGGGCTGTTTCCAAGGAAGGTCCCATAAAGGCAGGAATATGTGTGTTGGACTAACTTTACCTGCAGGTAAGAGAGAAATTTAGGGATTTGAGAGAATTTTCACAAGAGTCCATGTTGGAGGCAGCTTATTGATATAGTGCTGCTTTAAGAATAATGCTGTGCACTATGTCAAGCTTTGGAATGGGTAAGCAGAAGTAAAAAAAAATTAAATATAAAATAATTACAATTTGGATTTGATTAAATGTTCCCAAAGCCAAGGCTCATACGTTTTGGATCTTAGCTTGGTTAGACACTGAAAGCCCCCCCCCTTTAAAAAAAATCATAACATACTAATTTTCCTGGGTTTTTTTACTCTTCACATAGTGGGCTGTATCCACTAACGTTAACAGGTGGAAACCAGGCTAGTGCTCCCATTATCCGTAAGTGCAGATACAACATATTACCTGCCTTGCTCTGCATGAAATGTACACATTTTGATAAACAACTCTTTCTCTTTATTAGAGAAAGCACACTATTTTAGCACACAGATTATAGCACAGCATTTTAGTAGCACTTTCAGAAAAATCAATTTTATATAATAATTCAGTGAAAGGGAATTATTTTTCCTCATAGGCTACACATTTTATCTATACAACAGAGATCTATCACAGTAATTCAACTAGAGTGGACAACCAAAAGGAAAAATGACACCATAAGAACCATAGCCACTTTTGCTTTAGAAATATCAAACTGTCATTAAACACTGATCTATCTTGGTATTGAAATGTATATCCTCTGCTAACACTTGGCCTTACCAAGAAAGCTTCATTAAATTCAAAGAGACAAGGAAACTGCTTGAGTAGCTGGTGAACAGAATCCAGCCACTGTAAAAACACTGGGCACTGTTCATTCTGATCTTCTGCCTTTTCCTGATGTCCACATCGATCACCAAACTTATGGCCAAAATCCAGCCAATCTGATTCAACCAGCACCTGGAAACCCTGGCAATAAAAGGAGACAATTTAAGTACTATAGATTTTCTGAGTAGGCTGCAATAAAAAAAAAGATAATTCCATAGCTGCTAACATAATTCACCTATTCTCAAATCATTTTTGGATGTATCATAGCATCTTTAGTTCTTCGTCCTAGTTTCCCTGCCCTTGCTTTCATGATATTGTCATCTATAGTGTTTTATTCCTCCAGTTCATCAACTAGGTTTCAGTGGGGGAGCTTCTACCCAGCTTCAGCTAGGGCACAGCTGCCACCCTTTTTGGAACAGGATATTTTATTAATAGTAACCTCAATATCTTGCACTCAACTCCTTGAACTTAAACTAGTACAGTGACAGTACTAGTTCAATGACAGTAGAGTACAGTCTATTTGGGACTCCCTTTGAAAATTCAACAAAAACTACAGCTACTTGTGGCTGCTTAGTTGCTGGTAAGTAAAAGCCAATGCAGTAATGTGAAATCTGTTTTGTGGGTACTATATTACCAGTAGGGCTTGAGTACAGTTCAAACGCTGGTGTTAATTTATAAATTTTATAATAGGCTTGGCTATCTGTAACTTTGTAGACTATTTTCTCTGTACTGAATCATAGGGGTTGTTTCAGACCTCCTCCCACAAAGAGCAGAGAGGAACAGGAGATAACTCTCCTGCCATTATTAAACAGCTCGCCCTTGGAACAGAGACATATTTTGGAAGCCATAACAACATGTAAATGACATTGGGTGCATTGTGGTATGAATTATGATGTAGGTCTATTCTTTTATCACGATGCATGTAATACCTAGTATTTGCCTCCTCCCTGGCTACTTTGCCCAAGTCTTGGAGGCCTGGATGGTTTCTAGACTTTCCATTTTCAAGAATGGACATTTTTCTTTATCTTCCTTTTGTCAATTTAATAATGATAATGATAATAACGATGATGATGATGATAATAATAATAATAAAAAAGTTGGAAGGGACCTTGGAGGTCTTCTAGTCCAACCCCCTGCTCAGGCAAGAAACCCTATACCATTTCAGACAAACGGTTGTCCAGTCTCTTCTTAGAAACTTCCAGTGTTAAGAGCATTCACAACTTCTGGAGGCAGGTTGTTCCACTGATTAATTGTTCTCTAACTGTCAGGAAATTTCTCCTTAGTTCTAGGTTGCTTCTCTCCTTGATTAGTTTCCATCTTTGTGGCAACCCCTGAGAACACTGCTATCATGTCAAGCCCTTTGTACTTATAGGGGGATCTTTTTTTGTCAAGAACTAGAATTTCTTACCAGACAACTGTCAGGGGTTGCATCCTATGATAGGTGAGTTACATACCAACTGTAAGAGCTCAGGCCAAAATGTGGCAAGGCTTCTCTTTTCAATCCACTTTTCTTACTCCCACTAAGTAAACTAAAAGATCTATTAAATACAGCATTTACAGCATTTTCAGGACTGAATCCTGAAATAAAAACACAGGCTTATCCCAAGCCAAAGAAAAGATAAGAAAAAAGTCTATTGTCTCCAATTGCAGATCAGTCAGACAAAAAGATGAAAAAAGATGCTTTGCTTTAGGCAATTCTGTACTGTATCTCCCATATAAGTTAAAATTCTCCTAAAAGCTATTTCTTCTTCTGAGCTGCTAACACAACTGAAGCATAATACCTCCATAGTCCTATAATAGGGATCCAGAAGAATCTTTGCCAAGGCAACTATCTGAGGGGTCCTGTCCCAACCATCAGAGCAGTGAACCAACACAGGGCGTCCTTCTCGGTCAACAGCATTTGAGACCAGCACAGCTGCCTTCAGCATGATGGAGAGATGCTGTAGCCACTTGGTGCTCTCTAGTGCTGACAGCCAGCTGAAATGGATCAATGAAAGAAAGTGCATAAAGATTGTAGCCAATATAAATATTTTTTTAAGTGCTGGAAACAAGAAATCTAAATCCAGCTTGTGCCAGATAGAAAGTTTTCACTGAGAAAAGGGATATGCAAAATGTTTCAAAGTCAAAATCAAAATCTTGTTTCAGTTCAAATGGGTTAGTTTACCGATTCTGGAATGTTCCAAGTTTAAAATAGCTTTACTTCAACTTCAAAACACTTTCTAAACAATTGAAACAATATTTAAAACAAATTGCTAACTGTACATTGATAGTGTGCACATAAAAATATTTTTGTTTGACTGTTTTGAACTTACTGTTAATCAATTTAATTTAGTGACCTAGTGCTGTGAAGGACAAAAGGAAAAAAAAAATCCCCTGTAGCCAAACTTCCCATATTATTTGCAGTTATACAAATCTCTTTGAAAACTTTTCTCTATCAGAATGATTATGTATCCCCACATATAAACCTAATGAAAACCAAGTGAACTGTACAGCAACAAAGAGATAATTCTGCACAGGATAAATCTTCAGAGCATTCCTCTTTCTTTTCTTTCAGTTCTGGCAGAAAGAAAATCTGTGTTTTATAGTCCCACAGATAATAAAATTCCATAAAGAATGTAGCTGTTTAACAAATGCTACTTGAAACTTACTTGCTAGGATCTGGCATCTGACTGCAGACTGCCCTCAAGTACTGGAAGCTATTACGGATGGAATGAATGTTAGCCATACCCATAAACACCACTTCACAGTTAGGATAATATTCTGGAAAATGTCAAACAGAAGGAGAAAATTAGTTGGAAAGTTAAATCAAACCTATCTATCACATGAAATATCTTCAACCATAATCCTATTCAATGGGAATAGTTCACACTGACCCATCCATAAAGAACCATCACCATGATTGTGATATGTGTACTGGAAAGGGTATCTTGTCATTTTAATTCCATACAGACTCAATAACTTTATTGTTTCAAGTGAGTTGTAGCTTCCAATACATCTTTTTATAATTCAATGGCTTCACTTTAGTCAAATCAGCCTCCTAAAGCTTATCATAAACTCAAGAAGTTGGGATGGAAGTAAAAGTAGAACCTTGGTGGGGAAGGTGCTCAAAATATGTTTTGCTTGTTTATGCACCCTTTGTAAGTAGGATGCAACAGTGAATAGATTGCCTAAGAAAGCCAGAAGAACATCATGCTTGTACCTTCACATTCACAGCCGCCTCCTTTGGCTCTATTGGCAACTGCTGCAGTGTAGGACCGAGCATCCAAAATCAGCAGTTTCTGAGGTGTTGCTGAATTCTCTACATTTGAACATGCAGTCAGTGATGAATCTGCAAAAGGTCAAACAGGAATTTCTCATGTCTTAAACAGATGTACAGTTTGATCAACAATACAGAATTCAGAATGCTGAGATCAGCTGAGGTCGCAAAAGCTGGTTACAACAGACATCGCCATCTACCCCAAAAGTACAATCTTTCATAATTTGCTCTTTTGGAGTTTCACTGGCTCACTAAAAAAAAAAAAAGGCTTTTGTTAAAAAAAAAAAATCTTTTCCAAAAAAGCACTTGCGATGTTCAATTTCTTAAGCACTATGTTCTAATAACCATAGGGATTAATTATATTGAATGCAATATAAAAGAATGGTTGTGGTTCCAGGTTTTTTATTTCTTTTACTTTTGTTTTTACTATTATTGGTTTTTATACTGTTTTATTGTTTGTAAGCCACCCAGCTACATAAATGCTTTAAACAAACATACATCAACTGCGTAATTTTATCCAGATTGGTAGGCATTACAAATGAGATTATATTCAATATTGCCATGAAAAACTCACCAAATTCTGTCAAAGGCAAGATAGCATTTGTGCAGCAATGGAAATTAGAAAGGAAATAGAATCAGCTTACTTACCAAATCCTGCATCACAGGCCTCATTTCCATCACTAAGCCCAGACTGTGGGGACCCCCCAGCCAGTCTCTGTCCAGGGTTCAAGGCACAGGCTTTGGCAATGGAAGTTACTAGATATTCATCATCTGCATTGCGCCAGCCCCACCAACTTATCTCAGGTTGACTGCAGCGTGCAATCACTGCCCCATTGCGCAAATGTCTAAAAAAGGAATCGAGTCCTATTAGTCCTAGAATGCAAAGTGTTTCAACAAATCCCAGTTTGACTGAAAAACCAAATACTCCTTTCAGTGGAGAAGAAGCACCAAGTATATGTATGTAATAACAGATTAAGGAGATGAGGGGTCCTTGGTGCTCTCTGAGCTTGGTTGTTTTCCTGCAGACGTTTTATTACCCAAATTAAGGGGTAATGAAACATCTGCAAGGAAACAACCAAGCTCAGAGAGCACCAATGACTCCTCATTTCAATCCTGAGCTACAAATATTCTTTTTTATTAAATTAAGGAGAGGCTTGGTGAAATTTTGACTGGTGAATCAATTTAAAACAAGGCAATATTCCTGACCCTCAAGATCTGCTTAAATGTAGCTCCTATCATCATCATCATATCATCATCATTATAATACACCCAGAAGACACAAGTTGAACTAGGAGATTTCAGATGCAACAGTAGATGCAATTAGCAAGTATGAATTTTTTGGGGGGATAATGGAAGGGAAAAGCAAGAAATAGTGATTTGAAGATATACATACAATAAGGATATGATTAGCTTCCAAATGTGCATTAGAAATTTGAAACTATATAATATGAGATAGCTGTTAAATTCAAGATAAGATAATACTCTTTCTTAGTAGTATAGGAAGGAGTATTAGGTATGTTTGCCACCTTTGATTATCTATAAAAAATAATAAAGATAGGTGAATGAATGAATGAATGAATGAAAAATCTCTGAGATAGGTAGGCAGGCACTAAATTGCGCTTTACTTAATGTATATTTGATACATTCTCATTTCAATCTCCATGATCTATCCTAAAATGATACTATTGTTTCAATAATGGAATCATTTAATGGAATAGTGTCAATAATGGAATCTTAAAGAAGGGCTTAGATACTACACCTTTTAACAAAAAATAGAAGAAAGAATATCTGAATATTAAAAAAAAAATACCCTAGGGACAAACTTTCAATTAATACATATGTCTTTGCTTCTACCCCTCAAACCACAAAACCTTCTTATAAGATGTGAGTTTTGTACCTATACACAACCACTGGAATCCTCTTCCAAGATCTAAAAGAAGCTACATTCTCCAGTTCCTTGTCAGTGATCCAAACAGGAACCAAAAGTTTCTGTGGGTAGCTGGTACATAACCTACAGAGGAAAATTCAAACTAATGATCAGAAATTGATTATGGGACAGGGGGGCGGGAATAAAAAAACCAAGATCAAATTCCAAATCTTTAACCTGCCAGATCATATGTATAACTAATTAATAAGTTTGATATTTTCAAGGTGTCTTTAGTTTACATAAATAGGTAAGATGAGAGATGATTTTAGTTCATCTATAATAGTATTTCTCAACCCTGGCAATTTTAAGATGAGTGGACTTCAACTCCCAGAATTCCCCAGCCAACCATCTTCAACACTGATCTATAATCATACAAAACAGCAAATATGAGCCTGTACTAATATTCATAGAAATTGCAAATCTAATGTTCTTTTGGATAGACATATGAAACATCAAAATTCCTAATAGATTACTTATATCAGATTCATACTATATGTGACATTATGACTGAAAACTATTAGAATGCCCTTAAACATAATAATGATAAGAGCAACAGCAATTTTAATTTAACTCAAGGCACCAAATAGAATGGCAAGCAACAATAGATAATGGTCTCCTTTTGGACATGCAATGTGATGAGAGTTTGGGAATAAAAAGAAGTTCTTGGGATACGTTTGTGAGGTACAAGTGGGAAAAGGCCACCGTAATAACAAATAAAAACTATTTTATTATCATAAGGTAGATATTTTAATATTATATTAGCTTGAACTGCTTTCCTGCCTGAGCAATGGGTTGGACTAGAAGACCTCCAAGGTCCCTTCCAACTATTCTATTCTATTCTATTCTATTCTATTCTATTCTATTCTATTCTATTCTATTCTATTCTATTCTATTCTATTCTATTCTATTCTATTCTATTCTATTCTATTCTATTCTATATGTGGTCTAGCTATAGCATTATACAGTTACATCCTAGCTATGTTAATTTACAAGACAGAGGATTTAATGCGGTTGATATTTCCCCCCCCCCTTCTTTTGCAGTTATCTGGTAAATTTAAAGTCTCACTTGTAGCTGTTGTTGATGTCAGAAACCCTCCACACATTCTGCAAGTCAAAGCCCATTCGAGCTAGTTCCATTTCAAACCGATATTTCACATGGTCTCCTGCAAAACAAAGAGTAGTTAACAATAATCAACAATAATAAATTCTGTCAGAAATTATGACAAAGTACTCAATAGATCTCCTTATCAGACAAGGAATTAACAGAATTGGTTGCATAAGTCACAGCTTTCAAGAGGCTTGGATCTGTAGCTGTAGATGCTTACCCTGATGTAATTCATAAGAACTTACCTGGGCGGCAAAGGTGGGCATGCTGGTCCTCCTCATCCGCACAAACTCCTAAGCACCAGGCATGGTAAGCAAATGCAAACAGGTCTTCTAGTTTGGTGGGGCGTGCAATGGCTCGGCTCAGCCTTTTCAACCATTCCTGGCATTGCTTAAAAGTAGAGAAATGGCACCTACAAAAACAGAAGTATACGTGTATATAGTCGCTGCCCGGGAAAGACTGTCTGACAAGGGAATTTCAGCGAAACTCCTGAGGGGAAAGGGAAGGGAAAACAACCTAGGGACATCCTGACACAAAGGGCTGCAGTGCTACTTAAATCACTTTAAAAACTTAGCAACAATCGCTAACAAAAAAAAAAAGACTTTTACAATAGAAGATCTATTAATCGCCATCGTGGCAGAAAGTGAGCCTTTGTTTATGCATATTTTCCAAGACACTTAGCTGTCCACTGCTGGAAAGCAAACAGATTAAAGAATTTTACTTTACTTCACGTTGGCAGCTTCTATGTTTAAAATGACAGGAACTTGGCAGCATCATGGTTCAGAGCAGAAATAAAAAAAGATATGGTGTCCCAGTGTGTTGCTGGATTACATTTTCCACCAATAGCTATGCTCGCATATGTTGTCAGAAGCTGGAAATCAAAAACATCTGCAGGCCACATGTTATCCATCCCTAGTTTGAGTAAATCACATTTGCTGACTCTTACCAAGCTATAAGAGCAGGATGCTATTAGACATCCCCTACCTGACTACTTTGGAATCTTTGCAGACAATATGCAGCTGGAACATATCCCGACTCTCCACGCTTTCCATCATTCTCAAAGGCACCTAAAAACAAAAGCAAAGGATGAATGAACAGGTATGTTAACACTCAAATAGACAATAAGTTAGCTGTCAAACATGTGTCAGTATTCTAATGGTATTATGGAAACAGCAACATTAGTTGTAAGTTATAGTAGGAACAGGAATAAATTCAACTTGGCATGTAGCAGATTTTCTTAGTAATGTAGGGATAGTACTGAAGAGACATCAAGGCAGTTTCTAACTTATCTTTTTCAAACAAACTTTTACGAACAACTAACCATGTCCATCAATTGCACCCTCACCTGGATTGGGAGGTCCATCACAGAGTGAATTTTTTTTATATGATGCATGGACTATTGCAATGCACTGTAGATGGGCCTGCGTTTGAAAACCACTCAGAAGCATAAAAATGTCAACTGTTCCTAAATGCAACAGCATGGGCAATGGGCAATTATGGGGACATCTTGTAAGACCCTTATAACATCTTTGTTCCATGGTCGACTAGTTACCAAAAGGCTTCTGGGTGCAATTCAATGTATATTATTATTTATAAAGCTCATAGCACAAGGGCTGGTTATCTAAAGGACTATCTGCCTTCTGTGGCTTTGATATGGCCTGTATGATTGGGCAGAGTTGACATGCTCCAAGTCCTATCCATTAAGCAATGTCACCTGATAGGGAGGGAGGGAGGGAGGGAGGGAGGGAAGGAAGGAAGGAAGGAAGGAAGGAAGGAAGGAAGGAAGGAAGGAAGGAAGGAAGGAAGGAAGGAAGGAAGGAAGGAAGGAGATTAAAGTGTCCAATGTATGGTAAAAAAAGATATAGAGTAGACAATGAATATCGGAAATGCATGAATCTCGGTGTAATTAGAAACCATATTTTATGATTGAATATGCACAGCTTACTCCTTTCAAAGCACATGACAATCTGAAGCTATAGCCTTCCCATAAACAAGCACAGATCATGCTAGGAGTTTGCTTTCATGAAGGTAATTCTTCCTTAAAGAAATAATACCCTAACCCAAATTGACAAAGATTCTCTTTGAAACATTTTGCAAGGTATGGTGGGTACCTCACTTGAGACATCTGAAGCTGTTTGATCAAGAGTGGTAAAGGACAGGGCAGAAGTCCCCAACCCACTAGGCCGCGGCTCACTACTAGGCCTTGGCCCATTTGGAACTGGGCCGCACAAGTAGTGGGTGAGTGGTGGGTGCTTGAGGGCATGCCTGCCACTTATATAAAACCATTCCCTCCCCCCTGCCAGGTCACCAAGCTGGAAAGGTTGGGTACCACTGAGACAGGGGACTCTTCAAGTTTGCTTTGTGGCTCAGTGGGAGGATAAGCTACATAATTCGTTTCAAAGGGAAAGAAAGATTAACACCGGAAAGTATAGGCTCTTCCAGAAATAACCACTTAATATATTAACAAGACTTACATTGATTACAGAGTCCTTAAACTTGATATGGAGCCGATAGTTAGAGATGGCAATGATGGCATCACTTGCATGGCCAAGATATTCCACACCTTCTCCTTGTAGCACAGTAAATGGAACCTAGAAAAGGGAAACTCACACATTAAAGTAGTTGCCGATTAACCAGCCAAGGTTACAGGGAGATATAGCATACCCCCATATAACCAATGGAATGCTCTGTTCAGAAAGAGATAGATCAAACACTTGTTTTCCAGCCCAAATTTCTAGTATTAACTTTCTTCATGTGCTGTGAATACATTATCTGAAGAAACTTTTATTTCAGTTTGTTCCTACCTGAATTATAATATCATCCTCAGAAATTCTATTCCAGGTGCCCCCCAACTCTGGTCTCTTTTCAGGGCCAAGCAATTATGCTTTATTCTCTCAGGTATTTTAACATTTTAATATTAATTTTGTTATGTGGCAAATGAAGCATTACATTTTTGAATTTTTAACTACTCCCATCTAGAAATGCATGTTTCAGCAGGTG
This sequence comes from Azemiops feae, assembly GCA_023970755.1. Taxonomy (NCBI): domain Eukaryota; kingdom Metazoa; phylum Chordata; class Lepidosauria; order Squamata; family Viperidae; genus Azemiops; species Azemiops feae. The sequence continues at coordinate 250,771 of JALGBA010003846.1, read as the reverse complement.
GTGATCTCTGGGCAACGATACCTAGGCTCAGAAATGAGCAAGGTCAAGCCTGGTTAGTACTTGGATGGGAAACTACCAGGAAGTTTCATGACAACAGGTAGTCTTTGACTTACGACCACAATTGAGCCCAAAATTTCCTGTCAAGCATGGGAAAATCAGAAGTCCAGGCAGTTCAAATGAACATAAAGATTGATTGTAAGCTTATGCTGTCTACAAGAATCTGAACTACTAATGGCCAAAGCAAATTGGCGGTAGATAAGAGTCAATGGAATTCAAGATGGGTTGGACTTAGATGTCTTGGGGTTACAAAGGGACTTAAGACTGATGATATGTTTGACCCCTCCCGTGGGCTTAGCTGGCTCATCTCCTACATTTCCATTACTAAGCAAGATGGTTGTTAAGTGAGTTTTGCTCCATTTTACGACTTTTGCCACAGTTGTTAAGTGAATCATTGAAGTTGTTAAGTTAGTAATATGGTTGTTAAATGAATCTGGCTTCCCCACTGACTTTGTCAGAAGGTTGCAAAAGGTGATCACGTGACCCTGGGACACTGCAACCGTCATAAATGCATTCCAGTTGCCAAGCGTCTGAATTTTGATCACGTCACAAGTGTGAAAAACAGACATAAGTCACTTTTTTTAGTGCTGTTGCAACTTCAAACAATCATTAAACGAATGTTTGTAAGTAGAGGACTACCTGTAAAGGCTATAGTGAGAACCTGAAAAACATCCCAGAAGGGAATGACAAACCATTTCTCTACTTCTACCAAGACAATTACATGGTGATGTTTCATCTGGTCCCCAGGACTAGTACTTAAATGGAGATTGCTTTTGCTTTAATATTTTGAACTTTAGCCTGCTCTTTTAGCTTACATTTTTTAGATTATGATTTTGAAATATTTTGTGAACTGTCTTGGGAATGCTTTTATTTTGAAGAAAGATACTGTATCCCATTTATATCATTTAAATAAGTAACATTTCAGGTCAAAAGCATTGTTACTGGCACCTTATTAGGAAGTGTACAGAGAATGACAACATCTATTTGGGAATGACTGGGACAAATAAGAAATATTATAATAAGGAAATCCATAGAGATCTATATCATAAAGAATGATACCAGCTCTACTATGTATTTATAGTGTAAACGGATGCACAGCAGTTAATGCAACAATAGATGCACAACAGTTAAAACTTCTGATGTATGGACTTCCAGTTCCGGTTCGCGGCGCTGGCAGTCGTGCGAAGAGTCTTCTCTCTTCGCCGGCCGGTTTCTCTCCGCCGGTAGACCCTGGACAGGGTCGAAAGTCGCCCTGGAGGGGCAACCACCGCTGAGGACTCTCGTCGACTGCGGAGTGTGCGGCAGCACCTTCCGCGGTCCGAGGCAGCTCCTTTGGGCCAATGGGGAAAAGATCGGCCATTAACATGGCCGATCACTTAGCTGCACCAGCCGAAGTCAGAATAACAGCTAAGCGTCAAAGAACCACCGTGGAAGATCCAGGTGAGACCTTTCCTTTCCTCTCTTTACCCTAACTATCTCCCTGTGAAAAGCCCCTGGAATTATTTCCCTATTTTGGTAAAGCAGTATTCGCTCACTTGGGAAAGCAAGCTTTGGACAACAAATAGTAAATTATTTTTTACTGACTATTTCTACTCTTGGATACTCTGGGGTCCCGAAAAAAATCCTTACTACAGAATTTTATTATTTTACTTACTTATTAAACTGGACAATATTGTTTTCCTTTACTTCTATTCCTTTTTTAAGTGGATAAAATCTTTCTGGAAAAAGATTTTATAGTCTACTGGGGACATCTTGTGGCGAAAACTGACATTGCAATTACACTTTCTCTTTGATTCGGAGGCTGGTTTGACCTTCAAATTATTATAAAAGGGAAAAGATAAAGAATTCGAAACAGCTGTGTGGAGGTGGATATGAGTTGATTGTTATTAAACACAACCTCCACTAAACGACTAAAAGATTACCATGGAAATGGAGGAACCTTACCCACAGCTGGACTACAATCTTATATTGGAAAAAATCTTGGAAGTTACTGAGCAAATGAAATTTAGGCTGAAAACTAAAGATGATTTTCCAGAATACAAACTGAGGAACAGATCAACATCAAAGAGGCTTGTGTTCAACATGATGTACAACATGATGAGATGGAGGCACAATTTAACTACGAAAAAGCCTTTGCCCCAAAATCTCAAACTGATTTCCAGACTTCAATTGATTATTCTACAAATCAAAAAACAACAGAAGAGAAATCTTTCACTACCAAAGAGTATTCTATACAATCCTATGTACAACCTATTGAGTATCAGAACTATGATAACTTGGACAACCAACTAACAACTATAACACTGGACAAAATTGATTACGCTACCCAGACAACAGCGGAAGAAAGAGAACAGAACTACGACCAGATTGAATTGATGATAAATATGTCTAACAAAACATTGAGATTTCTTGATATAGAGGCTCTCTTATGGAAACCTGCCTGGCACAAAAAGAAAGCCAGAGTTAGATTTAAAAATGGGATTTAAATCGTTACTTGATGGGTAAAAAAAGGTTTTTTTAGAGACATGGACTGAATTAACATTAACTGAGATGAAAAGTAAAGGTTTTTGGATTGATCTAATGTTTAGGATTTAGATTTATAACTGAGATGAAATTATTGGTTAGATATAATTTGGAATTGTGAAATGAAAAAAGTTTTAAATGAGGAGCTATTAAGACAAGAAATAGAATATAGGTGTGAAATAGTGTAAGAAGGTATCTTTTGGGAGAATATGTTTACTTTAGGTATGATAACCACTTTGTAAAGGAATGAAAACAAGGAAATGGATTGTGATGATGGAAGATATGGTATTAGTAAATGAAGACTTATTAAAATAAGAATTAGAATATATTTTAGAAATGTAAGAAGGTAACTGTAGGAATAAGATGTTTATCTTAGATATTATAATTATTATGTTATGTAATGAGGGAAATTAGGGATACCCGAAGGATAAACAATATGTTTAATTAAGGCTAAATTGGTATATGGTAATTGGAATTTAGTAAAGCTTAAAAACAGGATTTGGACTTGTGTAGGTAAAATGTTATTGATAAAATTTTATGGATTGATTGAATTTTATTTAGAAAGGTATTAATTTGAATATGTTATATTAATGGAGGGAAATAGAGAGGGAATTTTTAAGGAGTTAACCTGACCTGTATGATTTTGACTTTGGATAATTGATTACCCTATCTCCACGTTGTTTCCTAAGCACTTTGTTCTAAAAAGATGAAAAAACTAATAAAACTTGTTATAAACCCCCCCCCCAAAACTTCTGATATATGTAAAATGAAACTGACTTCAACGAAAGAACCTATAATTCAAAAACCAACAGAGGCGGAAGAAATTAATATTAAGATAGAGGACTTTAAAGATCAACAAATACAATCTACTGAAAATTTTGACAGACAAACCCTGACCGCAACTAAAAAACTTACAACCCCAAAAGCAACAGAAGTGGAACAAAGCAACACTAACGTGGAGGCTGTTAAAGACCAACAAATACAGCATACTGAAAACCTAGACAACCAGATAACAACTATAAACCTGGACGTGACTCTCTACCTAAACCAGAAGAAACCTGAGGAGCAAGAAGACCAAATTGTATTGAAGGAGCCACCAGGACAACAACCTAACGACTATGGATGTGCCAGCCTTTCTGGAAAACTGATAACTAGATGGTCTCCCTTGATTCAAGCAATATGTACAAGAATGAAGGGAGATTTACCTGATGATCTAAAGGCATTGGTATGGAAGCCTGGTTGGTACAAAAAGAAAGCCAGAGTTAGATTTTTTAAAAAAGGGATCTTTTGATTTATGATAGAGGGTCCTAAAGTCTCAATTAATGGGCTAAAGGGACATTTCTAGATGAAGGGAAATATGATTATTGGATTTAAATATTGTTGTTAAATGATAAAAAATAAGGGATTAACTGGCTTAATATTCAGGATTTAGATTTACAAGGGAAATGAAAATTAATGATTAGGAATTAGCCTCAAATTGTTTAGCCCAGATAATATAGAGGATGGATTTGAGACAATACAGGATACTCTATTAGTAAGTGATGATGTATTAGGATGAGAAATAGAAAATGTTTATATAAGATAAGAATATATTTAACTAAGTAATATGTATATTCTAGATATGATAACTTTTATGTAGTGAAATAAAGGAAACTTGGATTACCCGAAACTCAAATACTATGGATATTAAAGGTTAAATTGGTATATTGTAATAAAAAATAAAAAAGTAAGTAAAACTTAAAAACAGGATATGGATATGTATAAGCAAAAAATATATTGATAAATGTTTTAACTAACTTTGTAATAATTAAAAATCTATAAGTCTAAATGTGATATAACAAATGTTAAGGTAAATAGAGAAGGAATTTCTGATGTAACCTGAGATACGTACTAAAGATTTTGTTATTGAACCACGGATTACCCAGTCACCATGCTGCTTTCCGAATACTCAATGTAAAATTGGAAAATCAATAAAACTTATTTTTTTTAAAAAAAAAACTTCTGATGTATGTAGCCATCCTAAAATTAAAATTAAGTAAACTACTTTTATTTTTTCCTCAGTTCTAAAATAATCTCTATGGACATACTTTAAACTGACATCAATAATTAAATGTCTGAAAGGTCTTTGTCGTCGGTCTGCACTATATTTAAGTTGAAGTAAAAAATACTTTTTTCCAGCTTTAATATTAAAGGGATATCTTCCCTATTGGCTAAAAATGTTTTCTATTTGATTTTTAGTGGACAACTAGAAAATTTAACACATCCAGTGTTGAACAGAGGTCAGGATATTCCCGCAAGACTGGAGTGCAATTTAGGCCATACTGCTTCACTCTGAAAAACACAAGATGAAAACTATATATTTTAGTTTTGCAGTGTTTTGCAATAATGAAAGTGGAAACTAACTAGAGGAATTGATTAATTTAAGCTGTACTGTTTTGTATGCTTTAGAAAATGATCCAATAAAAAAAGCTGTTGGGAAAGACTGTTGGGTGATTTTCCTGAATTCTTCAAACATATTTAAGCAGAAGGAGTGACTAACTGGACAATATGTACTAATTTACTTAAAACCCATCCAAAACAATTTAGAGATTATGATTCATATAGTGCAATTTTAGTGCAACAGAGTATCACATGGATTATCTTGGTAGATGATTCTTGATGAATTGCTGAAACAGGTTAAAGGAAAATTTGTTGCAAAGATTTCCATGAGATTCACGTATTTCAAATTCCAGTAATTTTCTAACTCAGTTATAAAAATATGTTTAATAAATCTGGATTGCATTTGCAAACATGTTTTAAAAGCCATCCTGGGAAAGTCTTTATTTTCAAGGGTGCATATAATTTTAATAAGTAAATAAGTGACATCCCTAATCAAATGCACTGTCATTAACACCTTGGCAGAATATTAGAAGAGAATGACAACATCTGCTTGGCAATGATCAGATAGGGAACAAGGGATATATTACAAAAACAGGAAGGTCTAACACCACTATCACCATCCAGCAGGATCTCAGCTCTACTGTCCACCGGTAATGCAAAGAGATACCAATTGGACCTAGTTTTTATATAGTATCTTTTATATTGCCCCCCCCCCCATCCCAGTCTCCCAGATTGAACCTTTCAGTTTCTTTTTCTCTCAATTCTAAAATAAGAACTTATATCTGCATTTTTAAACATTATTGAGGGATAACAACAATTGATTTTCTGAAAGTACTGGTTGTCAATCTGATGAGACTCAGTGCTTATAGTGCTTAAGATGCTGAACCAGGTTCAGAGGAGACCTAGATCCTTCCTTAAGCAGAGAAATCACCTGAGTGACCTTAGGTCAGTCACTCCTGCTTAGCCCAAACCAGCATCACGCTCCACAACATGCTGGGTGAAAAATGAAACCCTTTGTCACGTCATGCATTAATAAGCTTCACTGTAAGAACTAGGTGAGTAGAGTGCAAAAGGAGCAGACAAAATAACTAATCAGGAGAATAACAACCCGGTTGTCAGTCTGCGTTGCATTTGAGATGAATTGCAAAAGGCAGGGGGTTTGTTTCTGTTTAAGCATCAAGGATATCTTCCTTAATGACTTAGAAGTAGTTTTTGTTGAGGTTTATTTCTTTGCTCAGATTAACTGGAAAATTAAAACTCACAGGTCTATATGAAAATGGATAAGGGATATGAAATTTGCACAAGAGTGTATAGATAGTTCTCGATTTACAACAGTTTGTTTAGTGACTCTTCAAAGTGGCAATGGCACTGAAAAAAAGTGACGTATGACCTTTTTTCACTTACAACCATTGTAGCATCCCCTTGGCCATGTGATCAAAATTCGGATGGTTGACAGCTAGTTCATATTTATGGTGATTGCAGTATCCCGGGGTCATGTGATCACCTTTTGAGACTTTCTGACAAGCAAAGTCAATGGGGAAGCCAGATTCACTTAACAACCATGTAACTAACTTAACAACTGCAGTGATTCACTTACCAACTGTGGCAAGAAATATTGTAAAATTGGGCAAAATTCACTTAACAAATGTTTCGCTTAGCAACAGAAATTCGGGGCTCAACTGTGGTCATAAGTCAAGGACTACCTGTACTGCAATTCCATATGTAATTAATATTTTCACAGCTCACTTTATGTCTTTGAAGTAGTTTTCTCTCTTATAATTCTTTATGGCCAAAATGATATAGCAAAACTGAAGAAAAGCTCAACAGTCCCTGACAGGAAGCAGGTGAGGCATTTCTTTTTTATCACTGCTTTTTTTTTAATCTAAAGGAAGCAGTGATGTAAGTATGCTCATACCTAGACTAGCAAGTCCCAAACTGACATGCACCCTTTGTTTTATCTGACTGTATGGACTTATTATGAGATGTAAAATAATTTTAAATGTCTTTAAAAAATTACACAAGCCAAAATAAAAAATGCATGTTTTAAATTCATTCCCGTGAAATTTTAATTATGTTGTGCCAAGAATGCCCATTCTTGGATTCCTCTTCAAAGAAAAGTTTGAAGAAAACTAGAGGAAAGAAAAGCTCACTAACTGGATGACCAATGACCATACTTTTCTCTATGACCCCTTTTTTCCTAGAGCTCACGGCAAGATTCACCCTCTCCTCCAAATTATCACTGAGGAAATATGCTCAATAATGGTAACACTGAAATTCTCCATCTGTTTGAAATTCAATAATATCATTTTTATACAAATTCAATTATATGACCATTTTTAAATCAAAGTGGGGAAAAAACCCCAACCCTGTTAAGTAAATTAATCTCCTTAAATCATCCTTATAAACCAAAGGAAACCAAGATACAACAGCTATATGCAGAAATCTGATTAGCAGTTTTAAAAAGTAATTTAAAGTTAAAAGGACAAGAAATGTCTGGATATGTATCAGTCAAGCTGGAAAGCTAACAGCTTTTGCTTTTGCATCCATCTAAAGCTTAGAAAGTAAAAAATTGGATTCTAATTCTTTTTAAAGCCATTTGGTAAAACTACTGAGGGACTGTCATACAAATATCTTAGACTAATATCTAGTCTAACTGCTCATCCTCCATTCCCACTTACCAAAGCTTTTTAAGGGACATGTCCTCATGACATTAACTCACCCCCGGCTTACTGTGAAGGCAGTCTAGAGTTGCCCTTAATTATTTTGTTGAAATAGTGCTTTCCCTCTTATTGCAATACAAAATTTGCCATCGGACAACCTAAGGTGCCTCATACTGGTGATGATGTAGTCAAGGATTGGGATCTGGGATATCACATGCACATAAAAGGGGTGGGGATTCAATTGCTCAGTTGCAATTGATGCTGTTGACCCCATCCCTACCCCTCCAGTAGATAAGTCATGACTGGGATTAGTCCAGCTTCTGCTAACCATTTAGAGCTGCTGCAAGAACATCCTCTCTCCATCTGGTTTCTAGACAGGGCTATCTATATCCATTTTGAATTGGGCTACAAGACTTGAGTAGCTGGACAACTCTTTTTCATTGTAATATCTATCTCCCAGGAATTTAGTTCTGTTTTGTATTTGTGCTCTGTGTGTGTTTGTATGTGTGTGTTTTCTGGAAAGACAATGAAGCAGAAAAAGTATCTGTCCCACACTATGCTGAGTTTAATACTCTGTCCTCAAAATGGGAGAACCATGGTGCAATTTTTAAAATATATAGATCTACACAGAAAAGACTTGAATGGCATTTGAACAACAGTTGGAACTTGCAGCTACGGTTGTAGGCATATATTTTATTCTCCTCAGTTACCAACTGCATGGGAAAAGATATTCTTTACATCTTTTGTCCCTACTTCAGTCATATAGTTTTATATTATACACCATTCCTTTGCTAGTGAAACCCAAGTAACTTACCTGTAAAGACTCTTCTTCTTTAATCAGTTCTTTATGTGGGAACAAATCCTTAGCTTGGATGTATTCTAGACTGGGAGGGCCTTCTTCACCCTAAAAACCAAACAGAAAAACAAAAGCTTAGAGATGCACATGGATCATTACCTGCGAAAACATATCAAACACATACTTATTTATGAATCCATCTTTTTATTCAAGATGTCACATAGTACTCTCTCACAGACTTTTTGATTCTGTATGATACATTGTATTTAGAGATAGTGAAACTATTCATCAATAGTTTCCCAGTGAACTTACTTGAATGAGGGTGGATATTAATCAGAATTCTTTGTGTCCAGTCTCCTAGTCATCATATCCACACTACTCTCATATGCACAATCCACATATAGTAGTGATAAGATTATATATAAATTCTCCAAGCACCCAGTATCCAGAAATATAATCTAATACTTTTACTAAACATAATATAGGTTTACAATAAACCAGCTTGAAACTAAAGGCAAACAAACATAACTATTCCTAATCAACTAGCGATTCCAACAGTGTCCCTTTAGCTCCTTTTTATAATTAACCGGCCAGCGCTAGCTTCACAAACATCCTTAATGTACAAAAATGACATAGCGTAGGAATAGTAGCAGCAGCAGCAACAACAACAATAACAATTTGGAGAAACTGAGCTAAATTTCTTTAACTTACAGTGGAATTATTTCTGTATTTCTATTTTACAACTAAAACTTTCAGCCTAACCTCTACTTGAGGGTGGGATCTTCTAATATTCCTCAATATGGTTTCTCACCTAATCAAGGTCCACTACTATCTTCCAGTGGTATTCTATTTTTTTTAGAAAAAACTTATTATAACTTCAACAACCATACCTTTATTAACACATTTAAACGATGCCATTCCAAGGATCTTTCAGAACTAGATTTATCACAAGAATATTATTGTAATAATCATAATTATAAATGGACCTCTCTGAGATTATATTCAAAATGATCATGTACCTGTTTCCCATAATAGTGAACCAAATACCTTGGAAAAGTCTACAATAAGCCCTGAAGGTGAAAATTATCACTACTGTTAAAAACAAATCATACTTTGTGAATGTTCCATAAGGTTATAGAAGAGAGTTTGGTGAGACTAAATGGTTATTAAAGTGAGCTAGATTTGTTGTGTGGATAGGTTCCTGTCACTTTTTCCAGTCTGGCAGAAATTTATCATCTTGATTTGTGCAAAGTAAGTATTTTAAAAAATGTGAACAATAAAGTTTCCTTAACACTGCTTTTATCTACCCAGGAAAGTCCTCAGGCAGTTTCTTAGGGGAGATTGCATTTTTCTGTTTCAAATCAAATTTTTTCAGGGTATGGAAGAAGTTCTTAAGTAAATAAGCTATAGGAGTTTTGCATGATTGGAAAATATTTCAAATTCTCAGAACTAGCCCCAGGATTAGCCTGCATATTTTTACATGATCATGATGGATAAAGATGAAGAATTTCTCTTTTGTTAAATCTGTTTGGAAGAAAAAGTAGACTCTTAAAGGATAAATATTCACCTCTAAAGAGAATATCTGAGAAATCAAGGCATTACATATATTTGCAAATCACATTATCTGACTCTAAATTCTATGGATTTTCTTATAATGCCTAGTACTTTTTCTTAGAAAATGCTAAGAGGAAAATGGATTTAATCCTAGGTTCTGTTGATAGGACCAGCACTGAACTTTAAGTGCATATGCACTCCACTGAAGAGACCCAGTTTCTGGGGGGGAAGCATGAGAAGGAAAAATGTCTGCCTAGAAATATTGAGGCAGATGGATTATTACTCTGACCTGGTATAAAGTAGTATTGTATGAGAACTTTCATCCTTATATATGTTTCTGATGTAGATCATGCTGATATAGGTGGTCCAGTATTCTGAAATGTTCCTATATTCACGTATGTCCCAAAGGTGCTTTTTCAAGAGGCAACCAGACTTTCTTGTTTTTCTTTGAAGACGTTTCGCTTCTCATCCAAGAAGCTTCTTCAGCTCTATAGACATATATTCATGTATGCTATTCCATTTTTCTTCACCAGATATAAGATTTTCATTGCCAGGTATAAGCAACTGTTATCACTAAGAGCAGCATTAAATCAGCTTTATTAAAATAACATTAAGTGCACAGACTAAAAAATGATAAAACTTTTGTGGAGCTAGAAGAAAATGTTAGCTCATTATAGAAACAAACATTTCCATTTGAAACTGGAAACACTATTTTCTGATGTTGATAACTGAATTTATTTATATTAATTTTTCATATCTAATAACCACCCATCTCCCTTACATAGGGACTCTGGACAGTGTACAATAAAATATTAAAAACATAAAAACAGAATGTGAAAATTAAAAGGAGGAATGTTAAAATTAATTAAAAGGTGGGGGGAGGGCTTCAGAGCAATAACCAGCCCTAGAGGTATGTGATCCTCTGTGCGACCCAAGAAAGCATGTTTTTACACCTTTTCTGAAGGCCAGGAGAGTAAAATTAATTAGTGATATGGAGTTGCTTCCTGCTAATCCAGTAATCACTTCTGCCCTCAGATATTGATAAAGTATCAGTTCATCTAAATATGTTTTTTTTAAAAACCTCTTGAAGATGATACACCCCTTCCCTTGAAATTCAACATTAAAACACCCATGTACATCAATCATTCTAAATATTTCACAAAGGGGTTTTTCTTTTGCTCACATTCATATTTCACCATATCAATAAATTCACATTTTATTAAAAAAAAATTAGCCACTTGAAACTGAGGAAAAAAGGTCAGATGATTGAATAAAACAAAAATCAGATGTTTCAATAACATCTAGTTAAAATTTAAGAGAACGATATATATTAAACAACTGTTATTTCTAGTCAAAAGTTATTTCTCCTATAAATAACTGTCCAATATATCTTGCACGCTGCTTGTGCAAACATAAGACATACAGTATGTTAGGTTACAATAAATGTGATTCGAGATGATAGCACCTAACTCATGATAGGAATACTCTTAGCATAATGGAGTTGTATATGTGTGTTTATTAGATCTCAACATCTTGACTGATCGTAATTTTAAAATACAAATTCCTCATATACAAATGGATAGATGCAAAGGCCAAGTACTTTATTCTTATCATTCCCAATGACATTTTACTATTAGGAGACAGGCAGACAAACAGATAGGCTCAGAAACATCCTGTCATATAGGATGAAACTGCTAAACTATTCTTAATCTGCAACTTTGTGTTTTCACACACACTTTATCATAGGGGTCCTGGAAATATAAACATTGTACGTTGTGGCAAAGCTAATACACAGACACACACATATCTTCATGGGTACCTGATGTCACCATTTCTCATTTATTAATCTACTCAATATATTTCCCATCAATAGCACAGGTTTTCATATCCTAATTAATCAGAGCCCCGTAAAATGGTTCACATGTCCCCATTATATTGCTCAACCCTACTATTTACAGTAAATGAAACTAAACTGGCCTTCCATTTAGGCATTGACCAGATCCAGACCTATAAAGCTCCAGACCACACCTCCAGGGAAATCTGAGGGCTCAGATCAGTCTTTTGCACCCATTCCCTTTTATTAAGCTGCATATATAGCACTCTATTAATTATCATGCCAACTGGACAGAGTGAATCATACAATTTCTGTCGTGCTTTTAACATTTGCATGCCCTCTGTCACTGAAAAAATGTTTCCCTACGGTTGCCCATTTAAACCTCTTCTCAGACACACTAGCAAGGGATAGGTTCTATGTATCTTGGGCACAACACAATATCTTCAAAGCTAGAATCAGGACAACTTTTTACCTATATGACATTGTAAACAGCTAACTAACCTTGAGAACCCCTATGCCTCCCAGCAAACATTCCCATGACTTGTCCAACACACTTATGTTTTCAGATAAGTTTTATTCTTATTATGCTTCTTCCTCAAGTTTTTTTTCTCAGCAGGTTCAAATCAGAATCCTAGCAGGATGCACTCAGGAGGCCAGAGGTTAGTAGAGCACCATGCTGAGTAACTGTACTGAAAAATGCTGCCAAATGCTGCCCACCTTATGAGGTCAGCTTCAATTGGTATGAAGTGGGTATGAAGTATGAAGCAGGGTACTTTCCATCTTCCCTTATATCACAAAGGGATTTAATACATGCTAGCAAGCACAGTGGGGAATTCTAATAGGAAGACCCGTGTCTCAGTAAACCTAAGCCATCGCTTTGGCAGCTACGTGGCTGTGATTCAATTAAGCACAAAGCAGCCAGAAAGTGGGAATCACAGGTTCTGTAGGTGAATGTGAGCCTGTTCTCAGCAGGCCAACATCAATGTACTGGAATACACAATGTCCTAGATTAGGAAAGCCAAACTTCTCCTTGTATGTTTTGTTCAGACAGTTCTCTTCAGTGAGATCACTGGAATAAATTTGGCATCCCCAATTTGGAACCCCTAAGCTCCAGGTGAAGATGAGGTACATATTCTGGGAATTATTCAAAAACAGAACTAGGATATCAACAAGAAGCATGTAAAATTAAGATAAGGAAGAAGAATGGGGAAGAGCCACTCCCCAAGCATTAGGGAGAGCTGTAAAAAGGGCCAGATGTCTTCAGGCAGACAGTACGTTTTCTTCCTGGCTCCGCCGCTCCACCCCCATCCCAAAACATCAAATGCAGAGAGAAATGCAGACTGAGGAACAGCCTTGCATGCAGTCAGTGGAGAGAAGAAAAGGGTGGGAAACAGGGAACCTACTTACAAAGCAGTTCAGCATGGAACAGGAGACACGGCCCGGCAGAGTCATGGTCGTTTCCAAAGCAGCTTGCTGTGCCTGGGGCATGCGAGTGGCATTGCTTCCCCCTGCCCCCTTTGGCATAAATGGCTCAGGCAGACGGACTCTGAGAAAAGCAAGCTCCTAAGCACGCCTAGAGCATCTCAGTCGCCAGAGACGGGAGCAGGTGCGCTGGCTGCTTCAGCAGCTGCCGACAATGGAGGGGAGGGAAAGGCGGGAGAAGGAGGAGGAAGAGAGACTCCACCTCCCTCTGATGAAACCAAGATGAAGCTCTGCCATGCTAGGGGTTCCCTGACAGCAAACACAGAAAATGGAGTCATCACTTCAGCCTACTAGGAGAATTCATGGCTCTGCAATTCTCATTGTCCTCTGTCGTGGGGCTACAGCACAAGACTGCTTGGTATGCAGCTTAGCAGCCAGGCAGCATGTGCAGGAATGTCTGGGAACAATAGCAGACACCGCCTAGCTCAATATATTACAGTAAGAAAAAGAAGCAGGATGGATACAGCTTGGTGCTTGTTTTCACACAGTAAAGATGGGAATCCGGTTGGCAGAGCTCTGCCAAAGGGACACAGGATCTGTCAGCTCTGCTGCATAGCTACCTAGGCCTGCAATCTCCTCTGGCTATGTGCCAAAGAATATACAGCTGACATCTCAGAAACATCCCCAGTTCACAGAAAACCTGACATAACCAGACAACAACTGTGTACACAAATTGTATTTTCATTTTTCCTTTTCAACATGTTCTTTTACCTATAACTAGAGCTCTTCTGGGACATACATTAAATAGACAAAATTAATTTTAAAATATCAGAATACCTAAATTTTACTCTAAACTGGCTTTCAAAAGCTATACCTGTGGTAGATATAGGAAAGGGATTCCTTTGGGTTTGTTACAAACTCAGAGGCAAATGTACAGAACCACAAAGGGACTACAAAGGTGATCTAAATCAATCCCCTCTTAATACAAAAAAAAATCCATCCTTGTAACACACTTGAGAGATGGCCTGTCTGAAAATTCTAATTAAACAAAAAATACAGGAAGGAGTCCACCAACTTTTGAAAACCAAGAGAAACTGCCAGTTTTTATAAACATACATATATACCCATCATATTATTCCTTTTCAAGATAAGCAACGTTGTACAGAGCATAGAAGAGGAGGAAGAAATAATAAACCAAACAAATTAAAGATACATTTACAATTTTTCTTTGCCTCCATCCTTGAGAACTCCAAGTAGTTTACAAATGTTATAACATTCAAAAGATCAGGCAGTAAAAAACACAAATATACAAACACAAATGCACACACATTAACATACACACACACACACGTACGTCCCTGTGAATCTACAATCAGTCCCCAAAAGCCTTTCGGAAAAGTCAAGTTTTTACTGGTTAGTTTTAAAATTTATATTTCTTTATACCTTTCATACCTTTCCTTTGTATGGTCATTCACTTTTGTATTCAATCCTTATTCTTTCAGCACTCATTCATTCCTGACCATATCTTTTCTTCCTTATAACATACACTTAAATTTCCCATTGCATACAACTAACTTTTTGTTTTTCTCAACACTCAATATGGGCTACCAGATAGCAAAGTAGGAGGAAGACTATCCTTACACACAGCCATTTTCACTTATTTAGGCATTTATTCCTTGCAAGAGAACACAATTTACTCACTACTTTGCAATCATGGTTTGCATGTCTTAAAATTCTTTATTCATTTTCCCATTTTATAAATATTTTACCAAAATACTCAAATTCATTCATTTGCTTTACTGTAGATTTTCATTATTTACTGTATACATAATTTGCAATTGTTCATTCTATCTTCTGTAGGGCAATTTCCTTTAAAAAAAACCCCACACCTTCCCATAGCTGTGGGATTTCCTGAATGAACGGTCTTCCAGTCAAATATTAACCAGCTTTGACTCTTTGAGAACAAGCAAGGTGTTTAGATGCTGTCATGCTCTGTGACACTCTTACTTTAAGGGTTCTTCAAAGTTTTTTGAAGCTGTATTAATTGTTCAGTCAAACTAGTTTCTTATACCCTTGAATGCCACTTGTCCAAAGAAAGATATACTTTCTCTTTCATTAGTTGTAATAACAAACAAACTTAGAAGTGAACAAGAGGAAGCAATTTCTTATGCTGCATCAATTCATATACTTTACCAAAAAAAAGCAGTAAATAGAATTTGAGAGCCAGTTTGGCATATCAGTTAATGGTAAAGCATTAGATACTGGGAGGCTGTGAATCCTGCCTTAAATGTTTAGCCAACTGGGTAACTTTGGGCCAGTCACCCTCTCTCAGCCCTAGGAAAAGTCAGTATTGCAAACCATTTCCAGAAATGCTGACAAGAAAACAATGTATTATGTGCTCTTCTCCAGAAAGATGCCAGAAGTCAAATCTGACTCAAAGATGCACATATACACAAAGGATTTACTATCAAGGATTTCATGGTTCAAAATACCTGCTGGAAAGAAATAAACTGACACTTCCACTAAAATGGAACATGCAGCAATTGCAATATAGGTAGTCCTCGACTTATGATCATGACGATCATCAGTGTAAAAACCAGTGATAGGTCACTTTTTTCACTGCCATTGTAGTTGAGGACTAGTTATAAACCCTTCCAACACAATTTAGCAAAGTTGCAGTTTTGATCTGATGTAAGGTGGAACGAAAGAGGACAACCAACAAGAGCGATGGACTCAGTTACGGTGGCAATGAGTGCACCACTGGGAGACTTGAAAGGGCAGGTTAGGATAGATCATTTTGAAGAAAATCTATCCATATGGTCACTAAGAGTCTAAAACAATCTGATGGCACATAATCGATCAATCAAAGTAAGTTTAGCAAGTCATAGTATTCCTACAGATCATAGTCTATTTTTAATGATTTGGTGGTACAGATGTAAAATGAATTAAACAGTTCCAAACTAAATTGCCATTCAAATCTCTTATTATTCTTCCAGAATTTTCCAAAACTTTCAAGATAATCTCTCCTGTCTGCGGAATGGGACAACTTGCCGCGGTCAGCTCGCTACTGCCAACTCATCTCTGCCAAGTTGCCACAGGACAACTCCACACGGCCTACTTGCCACAGGGACAACTTACTGCAGGTGGCCAGAGGGAGAGCTGAGCAGATGGGTGAGCAAGTGAGCAGTGGGCAGAGTGCAGAGCGCGCTGGGGTAGGCACCAGGGAGGCAGCAGCAGCTGGGGGATTCCTATTTTCACACATCCCGCCACCGCCGCCTCCCCACCACTCACCCTGACGTGCTCTGCACTCTGCCCACCTGCACGGCTCTCCCTCCAGCCACCCATGAGGTGCTAGAGGTGTGAAGGGGATGAGTAAGGGTGTGGCGACTTTGGGGAGGATGAGCAGGTGTGCACGAGAGGTATAGCATGGGGATACACAAAAAGCATGGGTCTGGGGGATGATGCACAGGTGGGGGAGATTTACCCTAGCGACTTGCAACCTTAACCACTGACTTTCTGGGGAAGCCGGTAAGAAAGTTTGCAAATGGTGATCATGTCATTGTGAGATGATGCAACTGGGCATAAGTGTGAAACAGCTGCCAAGCACCCAGATCATGATCATGTGACTGCAGCAATGCTGGGATTGCCGAAACTTCAAGGACCCTTCATTCAGCACTGTCATAATTTCAAATAGGTCAAGGACTACCTATAAGTCATACGTCTGAGAGCTTAGCAGGAAGAATAGCACCAATGTTAGGGATCTCAATATTCCCAACAGACAATTAAGTTTTTCTCTCTCTTCTGAAATCCAATGATGATTCACACAAAGAAAAATGACCTCGAAAGAGATACGGAATGCTTCCAATGCCCCACTTATGCAGTGCTTAAAAGAAAATGACAGGAACAGCAGTGCATATGCACAGTGGGCAGGGTACAGCTTATATAAAAATCTTCACTTGAGAAAGTTATTGATGTAGGCTTTGTGTGAAACACAAAGATCGTGACAATTCATAGAATCACAGTTGGGAGGAATTTTGGCAAATCATCTAGTTCAATTTTTTGCTCAATACAGATCCAGCAATCCAGAATGCTGTGGTAGTTGCAGCTCCTTTTCTCTGGCTTTTTACTCCTTCTATTGGGCACTTGATACCATGGTTCCTTTAACAGTTAAGACTCCTCAGGGATATTTTCCACATGCAGCATTATCACCCTTTTTGTCTAAGCTGCCACCCCGTTTCAGTTATGGAGCCCACCACCCCATAAATAAAAAGGAAATACTCTTTATTTTCTACTCTCACACTTGTAATTAATGTGGATAAATTTTATAACTTTATCTTGCTGATGCATGGTATCTAAGGACTGACAATGATGAGTATAATCTAAGATACAAAAGTATGATTTTACTGAAAGAACTTTGGCCCCACAAAGCAAAACTACCTATCTGGTCACTGGACACTAGAGAGTGGACAACTATTTGTCTCAAATGTGCTTGAACAGGGGGTAGGCTAGAAGACCTCCAAGGTCCCTTCCAACTCTGTTATTCTGGTCACTAATCCTTCTCTACAATGATAATACTTTGACACTGGGGAATCTGTATTTAAAACCTTTCTCTCAAGCTGAGCTAAATGTGCTACACTTTTTCTCTCATTAATCATCAACTATCCCCCCCCCCAACTGACCTCCAATGACTACAAATTGCCAAATTCCCAACTGTCATCTCAGCATCCCTTTTCTTAATCTTTCCTGGTTAGAAAAAAGAAATGTTAAGAAACGTAATTCTTCAGGGGAGTCAGCCACTACAGCAGGTACAATGTCTGACAGGCTATAACAGTGGTGGCGAACCTATGGCATGCGTGCCAGAGGCGGCACTCGGAGCCCTCTCTGTGGGCACACGCACCGTCGCCCCAGCCCCGCCTCCTCCCACGGCCCCCTCCTCACCAGCAGCCCTCCGGAGGAGAGTTGCCCCTGGGCACGGCCCACGCAATGCTGCGCAGCCAAGGACATGGTAGCCGGGCAGTGGGAACAAGACTCCGCCCTTGCACCCCATTGCGTGCAGATGATGCTGCAGGGCACGGGCGGAGGGCGTGGCCACCATGGCGCTGCTGGGCTGCCTGGGTGATCTGTGGCGGGCCATGGAGGTGGTGGGTGGTCCAGGCACAGCGGAGCGGGGACAGGGGTGGGAGGGTGGTTTTTGGGCACTCGGTCTCTAAAAGATTCACCATCACTGGGCTATAACCTTGCAATTCAGTTCCATTGCCAATTAGCTCATCATTAGGAATGTCCCAATTTCACCATAATTTCCATGGTTCTGGACTTGTACATGGAAACAACAAATAACAACTTTGTTCTATCCATAACAGACTTTCAGGCAACACAAATATCATATCATGTTTTAACTGTTCTTTTCTTAAACACTGAGAATTATAGGACTTGGTTTCTGCTCCACTCATTATCCAAGCTGCTCTTTTCTAAACATTGTACTACAGGTAGTCCTCAACTTACAACCACAATTGAGCCCAACTTTTCTGTTGTTAAGCAAGATAGCTGTTAAGTGAGTTTTGCCTCATTTTATGACCTTTCTTGCCACAGTTGTTAAGTGAATCACTATAGTTGTTAAGTTAGTAACATGGTGGTTATGTGAATCTGGCTTCCTCACTGACTTGGCTGGTCAGAAGGTTGCAAAAGGTGATCACATAACCCTGGAACACTGCAACTGTCATAAATATGAGTCAACTGCCAATTGTCTGAATTTTGATCACGTGACCATGGGAATGCTGCAAAATCGTAAGTGTGAAAAATGGACAAAAGGGATGTGGAGTTATGTTAATAGGAAGTATGGATGTTTAGTAGAATAATGAGTTGAAAGAAACTGTCAAAAAAGGGAAAACATACAGACTGCTGAAAATAGTAAAAAGAATGTGAAGTTGCAAAGAATGTGGTCAAAAATCAAGGAATTGTTACGATCAAAAGAGAGAAAGAAAATTACAAAGTGATTTAATTAGAATTAAAAAATATTTTGGAAGTGAATGAAAAGAGCTAAACAAGAAGCTTCAAGCAAAATGAATGGAATTTAAAATAAATATGATGGGATGATTTGGGATGAAATTAAACTAAAAGAATGCTGGGAGGAATATTTTAGAGAACTGTATGGGAACAATAATTGTATGGAAAAGAACAGAGTTGAAACAAATTCCAGAAATGTTCATGTCCATGAAAAATACTTATATAAAGGAAATTTTAAATCCTGAGAGCAAGCTGCAAAATGACAAGGCTGAAAGTGTAGATAATTAAACTGAAGAAATGCTAAATATGGTGGTGGCTTGTTTATGCTGTGATTTTGTCATTTGTTTAATGCTCATGTATGAAGATAGCATATAGGTCTGATGACTGGAACAAAGCTGTCACTGTCCCTCTATGCAAAGGGAAATATTAAAAAAAAGTAAAGATCAACTCACAAGGTATTAATCTGTTATGCAAACCTGGGAAAGCGCTTGGCCGAATTAAAAGGATGCAAGGGATGACAATAAGCAAAATATGGGAAGTGGAATGCAGCTTTACTCAAGGCAGAGGGTGAACAGAGATTTTTGTTCTTTGATAGGTCACTGAGAAATGTACAACTAATCATGAAGTTGCCAATGCAGTCATTAAGTTTGCCATCTGCAATGAAAACATATTGTTCCTTGCAATCATTAAAGTTTTCAATGCTAATGGACTAAGCCTATTATTGTTCAGGGCATGGCTCTGCACACATTCTGATTATTCACACTTTGAAACCATCCAATCCAAAATCACCAGAACTTTACTGCAAGTTTCCTGTTCTACTTCAATTAGAACTTAGTTGCCCCTCTCTATCACTTCAAATGAGAATCTGTTGCCTGAAAAAAAAGAAGGAAACAGACTCTCTGCAGTGAATTATGCATAGCTTACGTTGGCTGATTAACTTCACTTCCATTTCGAAAAAGATCTTTGCCAGCTATTCGTCCTCCAATGGTTTTTCTGTCCCATTCCTATTGTCACTTGCAATAATTACCTATTTAAGTAAATAGAGAGTCTTTGATCTAGACATATAGATCCACAGATCTAAAATTTCACCTTATTAATCAGGGACCTTTTTCACAGAGGGTGAGCATAACTATTGCCATGTTCACATAACATGCTATTCTTGAACAAATAAATCATATTATGATTTTTTGTGTGTGTGCTCTGGAACTGAGCCTATTAGCATCACTCTAACTAGCAAAACAATGTGGAGATTTTCTTCCAGTGATCGTTTAAGAATATAATCATAAATGTACAACTCTGAAAAAGTATTGGTAATCACTATACAAAATAAAGGTCTTCCCCACAGAATTAAACACCTAGAGTAGTTCCTTTTACATTCCTATGGATGGATGTTCCCTTTGACACGTACCCAATTTCTTTCCATATCCCTGTCTTATTAATAGAGAGTAAATTCTCTGAATAGAAACAGCATCCCTTTTTATATGGAATCAACACATTATATAAAAAATAAAAAAGCTAGAAAAACCCTAATTAAAAAATGCTCTATCTATTCCAGTTCTGCAACACTTGAACTTGGATCAGCTCCATTTTAGTTCTTTCTGTAGCATATTCTTATCTTTCATATACTGTTACAGAAACCAAAAATCAAGCAATTATGAAACAAATCCTCTTCAACCACTATGGTTAAACTTTGCGAACACATACAACAGAATGAAACAGAAATAAAAATCACATTCACCATGATTTTCTCTGATTCCTGGCCCTCTCTGATTTTTTTCCAGAACTGCTGCTGGAGATCCACCTACTGGGGGGGAAAAAAGAAAGATTAGGTAGATAAACGGATCAGCAAAATGCAATCAGAAGCAAAAGCAAATCATTAATGATATTTTACAACACCATGATTTAAAGCATTAAATTATAAGAATATCTTAACAGTCTTCTATTATGCAACAAGGCACCCAGAATGAAACTATGAAACTCTCCAAAACAGCAGGAGAGAGTAAATGGTTAAACTCCTCCCTCTGGATAGCTACAAAGGTGAAAGAACAAAGTACATGAATCTACCACTGGCTATAATAAGAAAAATACAAAAAAGAATAGCTACTAAGCAGAAAATCCAGCAAAACAAAGACTTGGCTTCTGATTTAATCTCCTGTACTTTGCATTAAATCAATTATTTAATTAAAAATGAAAATGTGCACCTGCGGTATCTGTGAGAATCTAATTGGGGGTTCATATATGTTTATATTTTATAATGTTTGTATATTTCTTCAATTACAAGACTCTAGAGAGGGCATATGTATTACTGTGTGCATGAATGAGGGTCTGAGCAGAGTGGATATTTCTGTGCTGCTCCAGTATACAATATATGTGTTTCCACTCTCAAATTGTCCCTGGTTTTGTGCATGGCTGTATTGAGAAGCACAGAGCAGGCTGCATACACTCCATTCTGGTCACGTGACCGGGAGAGTGAAGGGAGGGGGAGGGGCTTAGAATACATTATTTTGCAGCATACCAAGCTGCTGCTACCTGATTACTTCTCCCATGGGATACATTCCAGATGTATTTTTCCACAGTGCTTTTTTCCTCAGTCTATCGATGAATCTGGCCCATTTTCCAACTTGATCTTTCATTAGCCAGCTTCTCCTGCTATACTGAACTTGTGTTCTTTTTTTATTGAGTTATCCTGTTGTTGATAGACAGGATTCCGATATCCCTTTACATAACTTCCTTCCAACCTTTTGCTGGGTTGCAAACAACAAGGTAGGGGAAACAAGTCACTTCTGGAACTGTTTCCAACCTTTTTACCGGCAGGGGACATGGGAGACATATCTATGTCTTCTTCTTTACAATGAAATAACGTACTGTGTTTCTGCTTTCCCCTCCTGTTGTGATTATGTATACAACGTGATGAGTTGCATCTGTCTTTTTCTGGGTCATATGACCAGAAAGGGAACTTAAGACTGGAATACAGATAGTCCTCGACTTACAACACTGAAAAAAGTGACTTATGACCATTTTTCACCCTTATAACTGTTGCAGCATCCCCCTAGGCACGTGATAAAAAGTGACAACTCATATTTATGTCGGTTGCAGTGTCCCAGGGTCATGTGATTACCCTTTGCGACCTTCTGACAAGCAAAGTCATTGGGGAAGCCAGATTTACTTAACAACTGTGTTACTAACTTAACAGCTGCAATGATGCACTTAACAACTGAGGCAAGAAAGGTCATAAAATGGGGCAATATTTGCTTAACAAATGTCTTAGCAACCTAAATTTTGGGCTCAATTTTGATTGTGAGTCAAGGACTACCTGTATTCCAAGCTGATATCTGACTGCCTATCCCCATAGGGATATATTGGGCAATTTTTTTCAGGTTTATTTTTCCTCCACAGCCCCTGCACTGCTCTGGCTCATCTTGTACTTTAAATGTTCTTTTATCAGCTTCACCTTCCCCACCAAATTTAGTCCCATTTTGCTAAATTGGAAAGAATAATTTTGGTGTGAAATAAATATTTAATTGAAGTTTCTATTCGTTACATTGGCTATATAGATTCTCCCTTTTTTCATTTATAGCTCTATCAATTACTAAAGAACAAACAGTGAGGAAGAACATCTAGTTAAGAACTAGATGGTGTAGAGGAACACGAAGATAACCTTGACAAAGAAATGCAAAAAAACTTTAAGAAAAAGTAAAAAAAATCAGTCCTGGGAAAGGAGAAGTAAGAAAAAAATTCAGATTGTTTGGTATAAGAGGGGCAGAGGAACCAGATTCTGTTACTATAGCCTAAAACAGTAAAGGAACATTCCAGAAATCCTTCTTCAATCTGTTTCTTAACCTACCCTTCCTTGAAGGGCTCACAACTGTTAACAGAAATTGCAATAGACAGAACACTGATTTGGTCCTAGAGTGGTTCTGTTTGATTTGGTCCGATTCAGCAGGGATCTCAGTATTTTAAGGAAAAGGAGAAATACATACTTCTTTGTTTTGGATTTTGGTGGCAAACCTATGACATATATGTTAAAGGTATATGCCATGATGTTTTGGGTGACACACTGGTGTACACCAACACCCAACAAATATTCTTGAAAAGACGCCCTATTCTCATGTGATTTTCAGATGCTGTGGAGGCCACAGAAGAATGGGGTGTGCTCTTGCACGGCCTCCGGAAATCACATGAGAGGGCTGTCTTCTTATATGGACTCCAGAATCTCCAAAAACATGCAAGAATGAGGTTTTTGGAGGCTGCAGAGGCCGCAGAAAAGCATTCTCCTAAGGCCAAAGCCACTGCAAGAACGAACGCCTTGTGCGACCTGGAGCAGCTTCCAGTAGGCTGCAGGAGCCTGTCAACAGTGCCTGAAGGTAAGTGGAATGCAGATTCCGGGGAGCACTGGGTCATGGAGGACAACTGTGCCTTGAAGAATGACACAAGGTGGTCGTTTTAAGTGGCAGTGATGGTACTAGGGCTGAAGTCAAGGCCTGGACCTCTTACTTCAGACCCAGCCCAGGGTACTGTTCAGAGTTCTCACTTGAGGCACAAATGAGAGACTTAAATTACAGGCAGTCCTTAACAATTATTTGTTCAGCAACCATTCAAAGTTATGACAGCACTGAACGAATGATATTTATTTATTTATTTATTTATTTTGTATAGATTTTATTAGTTTTTATAGGGTTAGGAATAAGGTGGGGTTGGGGTTGGGATTTGGGTTAGGGTTAGGATTGGGGTTAGGGTTTTTCCAAATAACATTCTCAATATTTAGCAAACAGCATAATGTCTGGGTTCATGTGTTTATTAACAAACAGTAATAGATAATAGTTAATTATCGTAAACAATATGTTAATTAATCACTCAATAGCCTTCTTGCTAATATATATTCAAAATTACATATCATATTCCTTTCTCTCTTAACTCGTTTTTCTAGCCATTGATAGAAATTATCCCATGTTCTAAAATACATTGAGTCTTCTTTCTCTTTTATCTTTAAATTCAATCTATCCATTTCTGCACACTCTAGAATTTTCTTAATTAGTACTTCTTCAACTGGTAAGTTTTCATTTTTCCAATGTTGGGCAAATACAATTCTTGCTGCTGTTAGTACGTGTAGTATTAAATATCTGCAATCTTTCTCATAATTAGCTCCTATTATTCCTAACAAAAATAATTCTGGTTTAAAGTCTTTTTTTTTTTAGTCATTTTCTCCAACCATAAATGTATTTTAACCCAAAATCTTTTTGCTTTAGGGCATGTCCACCAGATATGATAATAAGTACCTGGTCTTTGTTTGCTTTTCCAACAGTTGTTTGAACTATTTTTAAACATTTTTGCTAACCTCACTGGTGTCATATGCCATCTGTAAAACATTTTATGTAAGTTTTCTTTATATGCCACTGCTTTAGTTAATTTACTATTTCTTTCCCATAACTTTTGCCAATCTTCTAATTCTGTATTATATCCAAAGTTCTTTGCCCATGTTATCATTGTTTCTTTTACTTGTTCTTCCTCCATCTTTAACAGAAATCTAGTTTCTTAATCAACTTTTCATCTGTTTTTAGCAGTATCTGATCAAATTCTGTCTGTTCTTTATAAAATCCCATTGTTTTAACATCTTTTTCATATCTTGTTTGAATTTGCAGATATGGCCACCATGCTAGATCAATACCTTGGAATGATATTTATGACCAGTCCATGAAGTTATGGCTACTGGAGCACCTTGTAATCATGTGATCAAAGTTCTGTCCTTTTGCCCACCCTGTACTCCATCTGTCTACTCCTGCTACCCACCTCTCTCTGGCTGACGTCTGCTGTCTTCTTCCTCCTGCTGGCCCAGGATCCAGGGGCTGGGTGAAGGTGTGACCCCAGGACATGCATGGTGAGTGTGGCAGAGCAATGGAGACTTCTCTGCCGAAGGGACATTGTTAGGTTCGGATGGGAAGGAAGCAGTGGGATGGAGCTGGCGGAGGGGGTAGGGCAGCTATGTGAGTGGCAGCTCCTGTGTAGGTGGCATCAGTCACCACTGAACAAAGCCTTGTGAAGCCGCCTCCTTTGTCTGGGAAGCCACTGCCTGCCCCTCCCATCTCTTCCACTAGTTCTGTCCCACTGCCTCCTCCCCATCTGGGCCCTTCAGCAGATGAGGCTCTGCCACTCTGCCATGCACATCCCAGATCTGCACCCTGGGCCAGCGCCTGGATACTGGGCCAGCAACAAGAAGAATAAAGTTCAGCTAAGGGCAGCAGGGATAGCAGTGGTGGAGTGGAAGCTATCCCAAAGTGCAAAGATGAGGAGGGGAGATAGACAAATAAGGGGAATTGAAGCAGAGACAACTGTGGCAGGACAATATTTGAAATGGTATCAGGTGATATGAATAAGGAGAAAAGTACCAAAACTAACACCATTCCTATCCCTGCATATCTTTAACAAAATATAGCACTATGCCCTGACATCATTTTGCCTGTGAGAATGATTGGCAAATTAGAACTAAGGGATATAGTACTAGGTATAGTAAATTATCTGGGATTTGATTTTGATAACATATTTTAAATAAAACAAAATAGTTATAGCTGTGTTCCTTCTTAGTATTTCTTAGTGAAACTAAGCAAGTCTTACTAGTGGAACAATCCTATAATATCAGAATTAAATCCCTTTTAATTTAATGGGAGTTATTACTTGGTAAGTGGGTTTAGGACTACAGCTTGGAATCCTCTGAGCAGAAAACTGGCTTATGCTTATTTAAAAACAGTTATCCTATACTTCTACTTTGACCAAAATTTAAGGACTCAGTAATTGGACTGATCATTCAGTAAATTGGATTACTCCAGAAGCAGCCGATACATGTTAGTGAACACACTAGATCTGGCACTTGGCTGTGCTAGCAGGGAAGCTAAGCTATATGCATTGATTAATTGATTAATCAATTCATTGAACTGCAATCTTATACCTATTTCCCTGAAAGTAAGACATAGAACTCTATGATATTTCGTGCTTTAAGTTATTGTCAGCCTTAATATAAAAAAGTAATAAATTATGGGCGAAGGCTTAAGCACAAATGCTAATATATTACTGTAGATATAATTGAAAAGTATCTCTATTTCTGTATTTATGTGAAATAAAAGACAAAAAGTTACTGATTTTATCAAACAAGAGTAGGAAACATAGTGTTATTTGCTGAAATTTTCCTTTCTATATAATTACTGCTGGTAAGTTTTTTCCCCCTCTTGCATTGGTCATCTTACACATTGGTCTTCTGTTGCTCCCCAGCGAATGCACTTTGCCTCTAGCAGAAACCTCTTTTGGGGGTGGAGAGTCAATTAAATTTATTCAATTCAAGATTCTCACAAATGTTTAAAAAGTTTTCTTCTACATTAAACAAGTCATGATTAAGACAGAGGTGGTCTCTTTTTAAATATACATATATTTTAATATAGCCTCCGACAAAAATATCTTCATTTCATAATCATTTTGTAAACCTTTACTTAGTTTCACTTTAGACCTAAAATAAGAAGCCAAGAAACCAGAATTTATTAAGAAATCTAACACTATAAAGAAAGACAGGGATGACCTCACTTCTGAAAATAGCTGCTATTCTTTCAAAGTTAAAGCAATTCTCTTAGGTTCATTTCTCCATTCTTTTGTAACTATCATCAGGTACAATATTCAAAGCTAAACTCTTCCAATATAGTTCTCATTTATTTTCTATGCTTCCACTTTTGTGAACTCACATCTCCTTTTCCAATACACCATACTTAGAAACTGTGATGTATCAAAAGTCCAGAATCCTGCTTCCCTAAGAGATCAGTCAAATAATTTTAGGAACCAGTGCATGAAAGCAATGGCAACTTTCATATAGCAGACTGACTCTGATTATAGTTTCACATAGCCATTACAACTAGTAGTAGACAGACCTTTCCTTCTTGAATCTGTCCAAGCAGCCAACCTAGGACAGTGAATACCAAAAACAGACTACGTGCAGATTGTATAAAATGTTATAAACACCAGGTTAGCCCAACTATCCAAAGGGCATCTAAAGAGAATCCTCCATTTTTCATACTATCCACAGACCTTGCTTTCTCCTGAAGCAGCAGTACTATCGTCCATTCAGAATTAATCAAAATAAGCCAGTCTCTATCTTCATAAATGTTTTGCCTAGCTGTACTCACAGGTAATTTGCCTCTGTGCTCCCAGAAAGGTTTGAAGTTTTGAAGACAAAACTATATATCACACAGAAAGAAGTGAAGAGTTGTCCCAGCCCTATCTTACCTCTTTTCTTTGTAAGGAGGAGGAGGAGGAGGAGGAGGAGGAGGAAGAGGCAGATGGTCCTAGTCTTCTCTTTTACGAAGAGGGTCCTTTTATCACTGACATGAGAAGTGGGAATAATTCTTCACTGCTTCAATATTAGCAAAGGAGAACTGGATTACAACAGCAGGGGACAGGGTCTGGAGTGATAGTCTTCCTTTTCAGGAAAGGCTTCATAGAATCTTTCCATATCATCTGGATGAGTAGGAAGCAAAACATTTTTAATTTGAGCTAGTTTGAGTTCAAAACATTCTAACTAGATTTAGAACAATTTTCATGTCCAGTCTAAGAATGCTCTGAGCTTCAATATGAAAACACCTATTGTGAACTTGAAGCTGTTTCAAACCCACATCCCTTCAGAAATAATCCATGTCCTTAGGCCAAACAGGGTTTATAAATTCAGAAAACTTCAAATTCAAACTATCTTGCAAATCCTTAATTTGGACTACTAGGATTTTCTGCCTGCTCTATGGTTCAGAATCCTCAAGATGCAACATTGCAGTTGTGTGAAAAACAGAAGAAGGTCAAGTAAAATAGGCAGTGCTTCATTTCCCACAAACTGAAGAATGAATACAAACCAAGTCTCTAGATCACAATCTTCATTCACACAACTCTGATCTAAAAACAAAGCCAGAGCAAATAGTTTCTAATGTGTCCCAGCATTTATCTTCATTAACAAAGATTAATTATGCTTCCCTAACAAATAAACATAGGTGGTAAAACTAGCTAAACTTGTAAATTTATGGAACATTTACAAGGTTACTCTGTGAAGTTATTTATCATACACACAGTCCGTTAGTACTATAAACAATTGTTTCCCTGGAAAATTTTATCTGCTGTGTTGCAGGTTTCTAACAAATTAATTTTTTCTAACAGTTTAATTTTTTTAAGACTTTAATTGTAAGCTACTTTGAGCAGTTAATGTGAACTAGACCAGGGGTGTCAAACTGCCAGCCTGCGGGCCGGATGCATCATGCCAAAACCACACCCACCCCATTGCCGGCAATGGGGAAAAAAGTCGCGATATGTCGCAACACGTCACGTGACATTGCGAGTTTGACACCCGTGAACTAGACAAATGTAAATATTGAAATAAAATAAAACAAAGAAAAGAATTTTTTGGAAGTGAAAAGGATTTAAAGGAACTATAAGCTCAAGCACACAAGCACTACTACCTCAAGCACACAAAGGTAATTCCAGTGGAAATTTAAAAGCTAACAGATACATTACAAGACTTATCCGATAGTCAAACTCCAGGAAATATATGTTAGGTGGCTAGTGATTGGAAATTGAATTAAATTTATGAATATTCATAAAAAGATTTTCCATGTGAGCATTAGAACTGGTCTTTTATCTACAAAGCATAAAATAAAAATGATTTTAGATTTTTTTAAAATTCGAGAACATATGAGAATCTGGATCACCCAAATTAACTTTAAAAGATAAAATGCTTACTAAGTCATCCCAGTTAACTTAATGAAGCTTATATTAGATAAGTCTATTTCCCTTATATATTTAAATATTAAAGAATATACATAATTTAAATACATATTTTTGTAAAAAGCAAATTTTTATTAAAAACAACAAAGATAAAAATCTAATACCAGAGAATCTCTATAACAAAAAGATTTCGGAGGAGCCGTGGTGGTGCAGTGGTTAGAACAGAGGTCCCCAACCTTTTGGGCACCAGGGACCGGTTCCCTGGAGAGAGGTTTTTCCGTGGACTGGAGGGGGCGTGGTTTTGTGTGCTGCCTGCATCCCATGGATGGGGCTTTGCTTGTTTGGGCGGACCGGTTTCTGGCATGCCGCGGCCCGGTACTGGTCCACGGACCGGGGTTTGGGAACCCCTGGGTTAGAATGCAGTATTACAAGCTAACTCTGCCCACAACCAGGAATTTGATCCTGACCGGCTCAAGACTGACTCAGCCTTCCATTCTTCTGAGGTCAGTAAAGTGAGGACCCAGAGTGTTGGGGGCAATATACTGGCATTTGTAAACTGCTCAGAGAGTGCTATAAAGCACTATGGAACAGTATATAGGTCTAAGTGCTATTGCTATCTTAAAAAATATTTTTTAGCTTCATATCTCCTCCCATGATTGAAAAAGAAACAAAGAACACTTACCTAACTACTTGTCTACAAAGAATGTATCCTCAGTTTGGTAATATTAATCAAAATACTAAGAATGATAAACCACAAAACTTCCAGGGAAAAAATTGCAAGCTGAAAACAATGGGACATACAGTTGCTCCTCATGAGGTGACCACAACACAATGATCTCCAATGGGTTTAGAGCCAGCCACCTTTATTCAAATCACAGTTTGTGCCTTTAAAAGGATTCTGGGTTCACACATACTTTTCTAATCATTTTTGGAAACTGCATGTTAACTGCTTTTCAACTATTAGGAACCTTTCGATTGACAGGTTTTAAAGCACTGGTTGAGTTCCTTTCAATTCTTAATGAAAGAAGTTTTAAATACAAGTTTAAGAATTAAAAAAATGGAATAAACAAGGAAGAGTAACTAAGATTTTGATTTGGGAAAGTTACAAACAGACTAAGGGTCCAGATGGATTTGAAATAAGATTTTAGAAGTAATTATAAAAAATCCTTCCTGTGGAACAATCCTTTCATTTTGATTTTTTTTTTTAAATGATGAGACTTTGAAGGCCAAACCCTAGAGCAGGGGTGTCAAACTCGCAACGTCACGTGATGTGTCGTGATGTATCGTGACTTTTTTTCCATTGCTGGCAATGGGGTGGGTGCGGTTTCGCTATGAAACAGCCGGCCCGCAGGCCAGCAGTTTGACACCCCTGCCCTAGAGGGA
Organism: Azemiops feae; assembly: GCA_023970755.1. Taxonomy (NCBI): domain Eukaryota; kingdom Metazoa; phylum Chordata; class Lepidosauria; order Squamata; family Viperidae; genus Azemiops; species Azemiops feae. The sequence continues at coordinate 220,425 of JALGBA010003846.1, read as the reverse complement.
ACCAGAAGAAACTAAAGATCACAATTAAAGGACAGTGCTTAAATTTTGCTTACTAATACAAAATGAAGCAAACTATTTTAACAATGGACATACTGAAGGATATTATTGAGTAACGGACCCAGAAGTTAAAATTTTAAGAATGACTGCCTCTATAAATAGACCGTGTTTAAAAGATGCTATCGAAGAGTTTTAGTGGTTCAGATTGAGACTGATTTCAAAGTGGATTTAAAATGACAGGCTACAAGAATTGTATGAAAAAAGATGCTATACTGGATATACAAATGAAACTGGCTGATGTCTTAATAATTAAAAGGGATATAGAAATAACAACAAAAGAGCAACCTGGATAACTTTCCTATATTGGATTTACAGAAAAGACTTGTTTGAAGAATTCTGTGAGAAGAGACAAAGAAAAAAAAAAGAAATCAAGTTGTAGATTATTTGAAGGAAATAAAAGAGTAAAAGTAAAAAAGTAAAAGTAAAAAAGGAATATAAAGTTGTTCATCTGATCAAGGTTAAAACAGATATATCATCTCTAGTAACCCTTAATTTGTTGTATTTTAAGAAGCGATAAGTTACTAAAATTGTTTGCACTTGTGATAGGGAAAGTTTATATATTTCTTTTTTTCTTCTTTAATATATTCTTAATTTTTCTTTCTTTCCTAAATTCCACACACAAGCAACCCTATACAAGTGGTTTAAAGAGAGGATCTATGGATAATCTGCAAGCTGCCTCACTTTAGAATTAAGCATAAAGTTTTGCCCTCACCCACATATCCTATTTTAGAATCTGTTTTGAATACACCGGAATTGATCTGTAACATATGAAAAGCTTACTATTATAATGAAATGAAATCATCCTTCTGAGAATATAAAGCGATTTTCTGTCATCCATCTATAAGCAGCCAATCATGTACCAAGCCCCTTCTCTCATATCTCAAAGACTGCAAACATGACTGTTTTCTTCTTTTAGGAAGATGTTCTAAATGAATCAATATTACCCTCTTTATTTAACATTATCATTTCAAAAGATATTTAATATCAAAGTGAACACAGGGCTACTTCATAATATATACAGTTGCATTCTTCTTATGCACCTACATGAAGGATTTAAGAAAGGAGAGTAATAGAGATGTTTCAGTTTGGAAATCTACCCTCATCATGTTTTAGAGTTCTTATGAAGCCATAGTTCAAAAATCACATCTGGAGACAGCCCATTAGTCAATGGAAGAATGCCTTCTATGTAGAAAATCTCAGATTCAGTACTGTTCTTTTTTATGCTAATTCAATTCAATTCAAAGTGGAAAAGATTCTTGCAATACAGACAAAAGGTTGTTTCTATCCATATATACAGATGTGAGTTTCTATGAAGACTGAATATATAGCTGTTAAAAATATCTAATTGGATAAATCACATGCATGAATACATTACATCCCAGTGCAAGCTTAGTTTAAAGCCCAGATTAATGGCTCTTGGTGCCTATCTTGATAGAAAAATAAACACTTGATACATGCACACACTTGAAAGCAGCACAGAAGAAAAATATGAACTTTTTAGTGGATAGTACTACTTTGAATTAAAATATTGTGAATTTACATACTCAGTATCCTATATGCAAGCATTTACTTTGTTACAGCATCTGGGGTAAACATCACTAATGAAAATTCTTTCTGAAAATAAGGATAGAGAATTGTATGGGAGGGGAGGGAAATAGCTGAATTCTTCCCAAAATAATAGAATGACATTTTATTGAGACAAATGAAAAGCTTGTCACATGGGAAAAAATAATCAAAAGAACAGGAGGCGGGATTCAAACAAACTGAACAGATGCAAAGAAAAGCAGTAAAGATTATCCATCTTATGAGAAGAGACAGGCATGTCTATCTTACAGAAAATACAGCAAAGGATGACTATGATCCTATTTTTTAAATATAAAATGAATCAATAATATAGATAAGGCCTTGTACTCATTTTGCTGCAATCCAGTGGACAGGATATGGAATAATGCTCTTTAAACACAGGAAGATAGATTCCACTTGAATCTTAAAAAGTTTTTAAGGTAGTAGTAGCTTGTCTGTATAACAAATTGCAAGGTGGTTGGTTACCATTCCTTTGCAGAAACTGGACAATCTTCTGTCAAGGATTCTTTAAATGGAACTGACTGGGGGGGAGGAGGAGGTTGTAGCTGGCTTAAATGGCTACTAATTCTAGACCAAATTTATACAATACCTAACAATCTTAAACACAGCAATGTTAGCCTTTAAAAAAGCACAAAGTCATCCTGGATAATGTTGCCATTTTTCTATGAAGATGCACAGGAATATCTTGCCCATCCTGGCTTACAATCCTAGCACTGCAATCATTTAAGTTTGCCTGAATTAAATAAAATTCTTTAAAAGACACGGCTTTATTTTTAGATAACATATATACATATCACAGCAGGTACAGTCTTAGAAAAAGCATTCCCTCCTATATAACAGCGAAGGAAAGCAGCCTCCACCTTTTTGTATTTGTAAGAAAAATATTGTCATATGCACATCATATATGTATACTGTTTACATAAAGAACCCATACTTTAAAAGCTAGTGTGTAAAAGTGCTGTTTAAATAATCAGGGCTCTCAGACAAAAAATGTTCAAGATTGAATTCTGAAGTCCTAATCTGTAGTATAAACATAACATTGCTATTATATTTAATAGTAAAATGTAACCACTTTGAAAGATAAAATTTTATTGTAACATATAAACCCAAGTCCGCCTTAACAGGAGCAAAGCACATTAGTCCAATTTACTGCTGGCTTGCAATTTTGACTTTATGCTAATATGCTTGAACAATAGAAGGCAAGGTTTCTTAAGGCTCCTCCCTCGTTTTAAGAAATGGCACTACAAACTGGTGGCAGGAGATGAAGACAGGAAATATAAAGCGAGAGCTACTTAAAAAGATTCTACACGTATTCGAGAAAACGAAGTTTCATTAAAGTGTGAGAACTGGGCCCAATGAAACCGGAGTTCTCCTGAGCATGTTCAAAGCTCGCTGAACAACTCGTTAGAACTTTGGGGGTGTGGCCTGATATGCCCTCAATAGGGCGAGGTTTGTCCTGGCTCCTCCCCTCGCTTTTAAGACTGACAGCAATTAGGGAAAGGCGTCCGGCCTGGGCCTTCGCTTTCTTTCCCCAAAACGAAGCGAGGCCCGGAGACATCAAGGCCCCACCCACGAAGCCCGTCGCCGCCACCGCAGAATGAGGGGACAGAGGGGAGAGGGCGGCCGGTTGAGCGAGCGCGAAAGGGGTCTCCTCACCTGCGCTCCTCCTCCTTCTCTTGACGGCGCTGCTCCCACCTCAAGCGCCTCGTGCAGCTCCCGCCCACTTGCCTAGCCAGCCACTCCTTCACAGTGCCCGCTGTCAGCCAATCAATGCCCGTCACAGAGATCCAATCCAGAAACGGAGATTGCGCCTCCTGGAGGAGACAATTCTATGCATCTGGTGCTCAGATTGGTCATTGCTCCCGTCAATCATTCTTCCCCAACGTGACAAAGGAGGAAGGAAAGGGGTGGGAGGGGAAGGGGCAGGCCACAACAGCCAATGAGAAATCACAGCGCGTCCTTCACGCTAGCCAATCAGGATGAGAGAGAGAGAAAAAAAAAGAGGCGCCCACGGCCATTTTCTCCTCAGGGCTGTCAAAAAAAGGGTGGGAAATAAAATATTCCAGTTGATTGGCTGTGACGAGAGGCACGCCTGGGTGCTGCAGCAGTTAAGACATTTCCATATCAATTTCTGTCTTTCAGCGTTAATCCCACTGCCTGTGTTCAATCACATCGCCTCACCTCTACTACGCCTCTGTTTTGGTCCAATCAAAAGACAAGGCGGGACCTTGGCTTGTATGGGCCAATTACTGTAGTCTATTCCTTTGGTATGCCTTGAAAGGAAGGGGTTGGTGCGTGAGTGAGTGTGTTAACGCTAGGCGTTTAATGTATCGACCACCGAATGCTGGCATTGTAATAAAAATTATACTTCCGTCAACTCAGATTATGTAAAATAATAATTATATTGTTGAAACATCTAAGTGGCATTAATTAAAGTTTAACAGTGATTGCCCTGATATTGGCTGATAATGAGGAAAAGCTTCGGTCGGATGCAGATGAAAAACGCCCTTTTCTCCTGGTAAAGCGCCTTGGCTGTGAGCTGGGAAGGACGGCAGAACGGTCGCTGCTGAGATTATGAGCCTAGAAGCTAGAGGTGTGGATGTAATTCTGAGTCAAGGGAAAAGCATACTCTGCTTTAAAAAACAACATTTTATAAACAATCTTTAGTCTTAAAGACAAAATTTAAAAAAAATTAAAAGTACAAACTAAAAATGCAAACTCAGAAGGGAAAAAAACCCTTATATTTTATGCTTACCTATAGTCATTGGTTTACCATTGCTATGTAATTGAACATTACATTAACATCTTTAACATTAAAAGATTTCTCCATATATCAGGTCATATACATTGATGCATCTTCCGAAATATGCTGAATGATCACATTACCACATCAGATGGTTCTCAAATTGTTTGTACCTTCAGCATAAAAATATCATGTTTTCTTTCTGTTTATCTGTCATCCCTAAAAGAGAAGCTTCGGGTTCCAAACCTACTTCATTTTCAAAAAGATTTGAACCAAGATTAATATCTGATTTCAAAATTTCTTAGCCTACTTACATATCCATCAAAGGTGCTAAGATGTATCTTCAGATTGATTACGTTTCCAGCTTTATACAGTACATCTCTGACAGCTTATCAGTTTAACCCCCCTCTTTCCGTAGTGTCCTGAAACAATTCATTTTTAATCCTTGGCTTTTTGACATGCTACACAAACTTATTATATTTTTTCCTTTGTTTAAAAGGTAACTCAGTACTCATAATTGGTATTGTTTTAAATAGAAACAAAATCCTTGGTAAAACATTCATTAATATAACTAATTCTACCTAACATATAGTACTGTGCCAGACCTGCCCCAGCTGGATTCCCTAGGAAATAAAGACCCTTGACTCCATTTGGTTAAAGTGATAGATTCTTTTACTAAAGATCAATGGTTGCAGCAAAAGCAAGGCTAGATCTGAGTATTCCCGTGCAAAGATTAATTTCCCCTTTTTTCTGACCCTCCCCCATTGACCAGTTTTGACTGTGTCCAATAGCATCCTGGTGTGTTGTTTTTGGAACCACTTTGATGTCAGGTGCTTCATGAAGTGGTTTCATTCGTTTCCCAGGCTAGGAGTCCTTGGGCGGCTGGATTGTTCTGGTTTGACATCTATGGTTCCTGTCAGTATATTTCCCCCCCCCCTTTCATCCTTCTTCTTTCCTCCTGCTCAAACTTCCCCAAATTCCTCCTCCCCCCTTCCATTTATGGCAGGATGCCAACAAAGCAAAGTTGCTGAAAATGGCAGACCTGACACAAAAGTTTTAGGCAGTTGTGCGAAAATGCTATAAATTAAGAATCAGAAATAGACTGTTAATTGATAAAAATAAACTATTAACACAAGTGGAAAGTAAATGAACAGAAGAGAAATCCAAATCAAATCAATATTTGTGTGACCACCCTTTGCCTTCAAAACAACATCAATTCTTCTAGGTACACTTGCACACAGCTTTTGAAGGAACTTGGCAAGGTTTCTTCAAGGTTGTTCTAAACATCTTGGAGAACTAACCATGGATATTCTATGGATGTAGGCTGCCTGAAATCTTTGTCTCTTCATGTTACCCCAAAGACTCAATGTTGCTGAAATCAGTGATCTGTGGGGGGCCAAATTATCATTTCCAGGACTTCCTGTTCTTTATGCTGAAGATAGTCCTTAATGACATTGGCTGTATGTTTGGGGCCGTTATTCTGCTGCTGCAGAATAAATTTGGGGCCTATCACATGCCTCCCTGATGGTATGGCATGATAGATAAGTATCTGCTTGTATTTCTCAGCATTGAGGACATCATTGATCCTGACCAAATCTTCACCTTCATTTGCAGAAATGCAGCCCCAAACTTGCAAGGAACCTCCACCAAGCTTCACTGTTGCCTGCAAACATTCATTATTGTACCACTCTCCAGCCCTTCAGTGAACAAACTGGCTCCTGCTACAGCCAAATATTTCAAATTTTGACTCATCAGTCCAGAGCACGTGCTGCCATTTTTCTGCATCCCAATTCTTACGTTTTTGTGCATAGTTGAGTTGCTTAGCCTTGTTTCCATGTTGGAGGAATGGCTTTTTGGCTACAATTCTTCCATGAACACCATTTCTGGTCAGACTTGTCGAACAGTAGATGGGAATACCTGGGGCACTCTGGTTTCTGCCAGTTCTGTGCTGATGGCATTGCTGGACATCTTCTGATGTCAAAGGGAAGTATGATGTATTTTTCATCTACTGCATTACGTTTTGTTGGCTGACCACTGTGTCTATGCTCCTCAACATTGCCCGTTTCTTTGTGCTTCTTCAAAATAGCTTGAACAGTACATCTTGAAACGCCAGTCTGTTTTGAAATTTTTGCCTGGGAGACTTTGCTGATGCAGTATAACTACTTTATGTCTTATTCCTGTGCTCAATTTTGCCATGAAACCATCTCCCACATGCTCACCTTAGTAATCGAGTTTGGCTGTTCCGCATCCAATTTTAGCCTCCTACACAGCTTTCTGTTTCAATTAATGACTGTATTTCAACCTACATATGAAATTGATAATCATTAGCACCTGCTTGGTATAATTGGTTAATCATACACTTCAGAGTCTAACCCTACAAAAACCCTGACTTTGTGCAAATGTTAAGAATTGATGCCGTTTGGAAGGCAAAGAGTGATCACATGAAATATTGTTTTGATTTGGATTTTTCTTATGTTCATTTACTTTTCATTTTGTTAATTGATAAAAATAATAAACTATTAACACTTCTATTTCTTAAAGCATTCTTAATTTAAAGCACTTTTGCACAATTGCCTAACACTTTTACACAGTACTGATATTTTTAGTTTATCCCACTTCACTAAATCTTTTTAAATTGCATTTCTGTCAGGACCAGTGGCGGGATTCAGCCAGTTCGCACCACTTTGGCAGAACCGGTAGCTAGTTTTTATTGCCCAGGCCCAGAACGGACTTCCGGAAGCAGCATCCACACAGAGAATCGGTTGTTCACATATTTGAATCCCACCACTGATTGGGACCCACTTCAAAACCTCATCCCAAGAAAGCAGGACTCTTGGAACAGTTTCATTCTAAAAGGAACTTTTATTAGAGAAGCTGATAGCAGGCATAGAAGGCAGGATCCGAGGGTTTCCCGCTCAGATCAATAGGTTAAAAGCAAACCCCACCCCACCCCACCCCACTAGTTCATCCGGTCAGTTCAAATGAGCCAATCCCCAGGCTCCGCTGTGGGAACGGAGCTGATAACAGAGTTTGTTCCCATGCCTGTGAAGACATTGTTGGGGCTTTGCATCTTTCTCTTCCGCAGTGAGAGATAAGACAGACTGCCGGAGGCACATTCCTTTCTCACCCCAGGTTGACAACAAGGGAGAGATAGTTCAAAGAGCAAGTATGTAGAACCAGCAGAGGATACATTGTAGCAAAGCAAAAGGCACCCCACAGAACCTTCCCCCCTCCCCTCAGGAGAATGGCAGAACCCACAGAAAGAAACGAAGTGAAATGAAATAGATCCCCCCCCCCCAGGAAGGAAATGGGTTCTGACAATTTCACACTTTTTCATAAGTTTTTCTAAAGCAGGGGTGTCAAACTGCTGGCCCATGGGCCGGATGCATCACGTGGAAGCCGCGCCCACCCCACCTCCAGCAAGGGGGAAAAAGTCGCAATAAGTCACGACATGTCATGTGATGCGGCGAGTTTGACACCCCTGTTCTAAACTAACATACAATTTTGAGTGGTTAATATTACTCCTAAATATTTATCTTTCCTTTCAATTTTAAAAGCCATGTTTGGATTTAATTTCTCTTGATTTTCTATACTCATTTTTGATCAATACCTTGGTCTTCTGTTTGTTGACCTTAAAATCAGATACTTTACTAAGTCTTTAACTTCTTCATTAATTGTTCATGGGGGGAACCATTACATATACGTTTTGACACTTATTTCCATTTTAAGCATCACAGTTTAAAGTTTTTGCTGTGGGAAACACATACTAATCACACTCTATAAGATTTAGACACAAATCACATAAAATTCCAAAATTGGGTTGGTGGAAGTTTACAATGAGGAATAAGGTGGAGAAAGGACAAGGTTTGGTCAATCCATATTTCTTCAACATATCTGAAAATTATTTGCTTATTGGTCCAGTAGCTTCTCCTTCACCTGAGAAAAAGAGAAGAAAAAGAATGAGCAGCAGCTATTTATTTATTTAAACAATTTACAGTATAAGGCTACCTATCTTGCTCGTATAACTGAATGGCTCACAAAATATTAAATATACAATACTGCCCCCCCAAAAAAAGTATAACAAAAGTCCACATCTGTGAACATGCAATTATTCAACTCTGCTACTTAACATGGTGATTAAACACTTAAAAGAATGTCTAGGTCCTTATACATAATTCTTTACATCAATATTTGTTATCTATATTAAAAATTTAAAGTATATATATAGATGATATGTAGTGTCTGTTAGTATAACACATACAGGTATACAGGTAGTCTCAACACTTAGACCCTGAAAAAGCTACTTGTGACCCAAATTCAAAATTTCAACATCCGGGCCACCCCCAGGTCATGTTGCCGGGCACTCAGCAACCAGCCCCCATTTACAGTTGTTTGCAGCTCCCTGTAAGACCATGATTTATGATGTTTTTGCTGGAAACTGGTATTTACTTCCGGTTTCTGGTAAAAATGCCCCATAGCGAACAGTACTTTGCTTAATGACCTCTGCGTTTGTGGAGGTCATTGCATTGCAAACAAGGTGATAAAATCAGCTCTGGTCATGTGATAAACTTGCTTTATGACCCTCACAACCTATAATAATAATTGTGGGGCTCAACTACGGTTATAATTCGAGGACCTGTATGACATGAATTACCATTAGTTTCATTACATTACCTTACCTTAATGGTTTACTTTTGAAGCAGGATGAGCAAATAACGTAGCCTCCAAATCATTCTGCCCACACTTTATAATAAAATCAGAGCTTTGTGTGAATGATTGGATTTTTCTAAAGAGTTTATTGTTTGTCTTGATCCAAGTAGGTGTAAAATAAAAGTGGTAATCATAGAAAAAAGCTAAGTATACCTGCTCTAATTCCAAAGCTGACTCCTGTCATTGATCTTACTGATGAAGCATATTGCCTGCCTTATATATAGCAATGTAGGTGAATGGGGTCTCACAAATACTTTGCAGAGTGCTGGCAATTGTTTGAAGTGATTCATACGTGCCATCAGTTGTAATTGTTCAATACCTTATAAAGCGGGGTAGGCTATCTTTTTCCAATGTGGGCAGGGGTTGTTACCAGTATCTGGGAAATGCAGTGTACAATGATCAGTGTCATTGCAGAAGTGGATAGGACTGACTTGGAGGCAGGTATCAAGAGTGATTATCCTAAGGTGTGCAAAACTTAGGAAAAGATTTCACACACATGCTTTATTTCTTTTTCTTGAAAATGTAAAAGAATGTTGTTCTGTTCACATTCAGAGATTTGTCAAATACATTACTTGGGGAGTGGGGGAGCCCGCATGTGGCTTGTGATTTCCTATTATTGCTGTTTAAAAAAAGGATTATTTTTCTCCATATTGCACAGAAGAAAAGAGGCTGAAGACCTCACTGTGAGTTCATGATAGTGGTGAGATGTGAAGAAGGGATTTCCTGATTTGTCACAAAAGAGCTTCAGATTTACCCCCAAACTCCCAAGAAAAATCAGCTGGCTGTTGTCTCTCACTCTACTGTTCCCAAATATCCCAAAATTTGGTGATACAGGTGTAAGAAGAAACACTTACCTGGCTTTAATGTCCTGGGAAGAGGTAGAACTTTTTAATCAGGGTGGTTCTGTCCTTTGAGGGCATCTGACATGGGTTGCTTGCAAAGTGCTGCAACACCTGCAAGATGGAAGGCACAGAAACAAGAGCTGGTGAGTGCATGTCCAAATCAGTCACCTAGCCCCATCTAAAAGTTAGTAACCCATAATATGTTTTATCCGCTTATACATGCTCACTTTATTAACTAGACATTGTAGAAGAATCAGATTAGACTACAGTAGCCCAAATCAGAAAGAATCAATGGACAACGTTTAAGACTAATGATTCGATCTTAATCCACTTAGCCAATCTCACTGTATACATGTTATACTTTGATAATAAAGGTTCATTCATTAAGGTATAGCATATTATAGTTATTAGTTGATAGGTGTTTGTAATCTGTCCGATATGGAACCTTCATCTGCATAACCATCTTCCTTTTGCCCGCAACTCATCCCAATCTATTTAAATTCCACATCGATCAGGTGACTCCATGGACCTAATGAAGTGAGTTGCAGTTCACAAAATCTTATACCTTAAAATAAAGTTGTTACTTAAAAGGTCTTGCAAGACTCTTACGACTTTACTAATTAGGAATACATAATTCATTCTTAAGGGATTAGGAAGAGATAGAGGAACCCTTAGACTGATGGAGACCAAGAGTTAGGACTCTCCCCTCCCCAAAACACAAGTAATGTTGCTTTCCACTAGACTAGACTAACTATAACTCCAACTCCTGTTTTCCTGTGCGTGCTCCAGAAGTCCAGGAGAGTAATGATTGTGGGTCCAGAGGCATTAGGTGCTTTTTCGAAATGCTTTCTAGCAATAGCAGTCTACTCAGGTGTTGCTTCCAAGTAAATAGCAATCTGAATTTAGCTAATCCGATTCAGACAGGAATACAGATCAATCTGATAATTCAGTGCCAGAAATCTTGTCTTTGTCCCATGGGCCACAATAACCAGCTGTCCAAATGCTTGCCTTGTTTATCAGGAGTGATTACAATATCCATTTTTATCTTTCTCTTTTCTTAAACTCTTTTCTGCATGGAATGCTTTTCTTATGATGTTGAACATTGGACAGTCCATAGATTTGCTTTTACTGCCTGGCTGGTGGATTTTGGCTAGAAGGAAGAATCGGCAAGTTCTATCTATCTATCTATCTATCTATCTATCTATCTATCTATCTATCTATCTATCTATCTATCTATCTATCATCTATCTATCTATCTATCTATCTATCTATCTATCTATCTATCTATCTATCTATCATCTATCTATCTATCTATCTATCTATCTATCTATCTATCTATCTATCTATCTATCTATCTAATCTATCTATCTATCATCTATCTATCTATCTTATCTAATCTATCTCTCTCTATCTATCTATCATCTATCTATCTATCTCTCTCTCTCTCTCTCTCTCTCTCTCTCTCTCTCTCTCTCTCTCTCTCTCTCTCTCTCTATCTATCTATCTATCTATCTATCATCTATCTATCTATCTATCTATCTGTGAAGCAGTGACTCTGCTGATATGATGGAATGCTTAACAGGCCTTGAAACACACAGGAGGCAGCAAGATCTTAAGGTAGGAAATGGGTCTGTTACAAAAGACATTTTTGAACAGGAGGGAAGCATGAAAAACAGACTCAGAGTAACTCCATCTTAAGTATGTCTAAGTATATTTAACCATATAGTATGGCTGTATTACTATCTGTTCCACTACCTTCTCTTATTAGTATCATTATTGTGATTATTATTACAGGTAGTCCTTGACTTACAACAGTTTGTTTAGGGACTGTTCAAGGTTACAATGGCACCTGAAAAAAGTGATGTATGACCATTTTTCACACTTACAATCTTTGTAGCATCCCCATGATCATGTGATCAAAATTCAAAGGCTTAGCAACTGACTCATACTTATGACCGTTGCTGTGTCCCAAGGTCATGTGATCGATCACCTTTTGCAACCATTTGACGAGCAAAAACAATGGGGAAGTCAGATTCACATAACAACCGCGTCACCTATTTATCAAGTGCAGTGATTCACTTAACAACTGTGGCAAGAAAGGTCATAAAATGGGGCAAAATTCACTTAACAAATGTCTCACTTAACATTAGAAATTTTGGGCTCAATTGTGGTAGTAAGTCAAGGACTACCTGTACTTTGTTATTTTGATTACTTTGTTGTTTTGCATGTACACTGAGAGCTTATGCACTGGAGACAAATTCCTTGTGTGTCTCACACTTGGCCAAATATTCTTTCTCTCTTTCTCTTTTCTTCTCTTCTCTTCTACAGATAGTCCTCTACTTACGACCACAATTGAGCCCAAATTTAATGTTGCTAAGTGAGACATTTGTTAAGTGAGTTTTGCCACATTTTATGATCTTTGTTGCCACTGTTGTTAAGTGAATCATTGCAATTGTTAAATTAGTAACACAGTTGTTAAGTTAATCTGGTTTCCCCATTGGCTTTGCTTGTCAGAAAGTCGCAAAAGGTGATCACATGACCCCAAGATACTGTATTCACCATAAATATGAACCAGCTGTCAAGCATGCGAATTTTGATCACATGGCCAAGGGGATGCTGCAACGGTTGTAAATATGAAAAACAGTCATAAGTCACTTTTTTCAGTGCCACTGTAACTTTGAACGGTCACTAAATGAACTGTTGTAAGTTGAGGACTTATTCTATTCTATTCTATTCTATTCTATTCTATTCTACACTAGATATAAATAAATTGTACAGGGGAAATTCTTCATTAGGTTTTCACAATTCTGTTACATTATTCCACTAGCAAAAAAAGATCTTTCCAGAAATCCACATGGTTCTTGTTTCTTGAGCTTGCTACCCTCATGATGGGGAAACCAGACAGAGAAGCTATATAGCCAGGTTTACTATTGTAATCCAAAGATTGTGGATAAAGAAGGGATGCAAAAGCTTGAAGGACAGTTCAGAACCATCACAGAATTAAGGTACCCTGGATTATATTCTCAAAATATTTTTTTTTATTTTTAATGAGTAGCAATAAGTTTAATGTCTGGGTATTTCTAAAGCTATTTAGTCATTAGTGAGTTGAATACTATGGATAATTTTGATCAGATCCAATTATAAAATTGATGACATGAAAGCAGTTCTTTGTTAGCTTTCCTCCAATTGGATGTCTTGCTGGCTAGAATTATGGGAGTTGAAAACCAAGATTTTTGAAGGTGAAGGAAGAAGGGAGTTGATGCAAAAAAGAGAGAGAGGCTTTTGTTCCTTTTTTGCCTACCAGCAAATTTTGTTTTATTTTATGCTCACCATAATTACAAAAAGGAAATCTTCAAACACAATTTACATGATAAATCTATGCAATATTCTTGAAGCAGAATTGTTGAATGATAGAAATTTTGCAGAATCTGCCTACATTCTTCCATTTCTTTATGGACTCTAGGTTTTGGAACATGAGATTTAATTACTAATGGCAGGAAAAAAGGAACAGAAGCTAAAAATACATGATTTAGGGCCACTAATAGCAATGGTTATTATATATCACTTCATAGTGCTTTACAGTCCTTGCTAAATGGTTTACAGAGTCAGCATATTGCCCCCAACAATCTGGGTCCTCATTTTACTGACCTTGGAAGGATGGAAGGCTGAGTCAACCTTGAGCCGGTTAGGATCGAACTCCCAGCATTGAGCTGAATTAGCCTGCAATACTGCATTTTAACCACTGCACCACTATGGCTCCTAATGCCATTCCAAAGGGGCCTATGACAATTTGCTGCGGCCAACTCACCCCAGCCAACTCACCCCAGCCAACTCACCATGGTCAACTAGCGTGGGACAACTCACTGTGGGACAAGTTATACTAATATGAAAGAAATGATGGAACAAAACAGAATGAAATGTGAATGACAAAAATTATTTTTTTTTTATTATTTTAAATAATTAAATTGAATTGTTAAATTGTCCCGCAGCGAGTTGGCCATGGTGAGTTGGCCGCAGCAAGTTGGCTGTGGAGAGTTGTCATTCCAATTCCAAAGTAGGTCTTTAATAAAAGAACTTCATTCCAAACATGAGCCTTGTGTAGAAAGACTACCTTCCGGAAGATCTCTTCCAAATTGCAATTCCAGGCATGTTTCTTGATAGTATCTATTAGCTGGGTGATGAAGAGTGATCCAGTTTTAGTGTCTCTCCAGGATAGATGATCTAAACAGACAATGATTAAGCAATTATTCTTCACGATGTCAGACTTCATTTTCTACTTAAGAAATTTTAAACATATACAGATAGTCTTTGACCTATGACAGTAATAGAGCCTGCCCTTTACTCGCAAGTGGTGATGGCCATTAAGCAAGATGGCCTCACTTAACAACTAGCATCCCCTGCTCTCCCTGATTCAGTTGTTAAATGAACATGTGGGTCGTTAAACAGAGCAGAGCTTCAGGGGTGAGGAAGGCCCTGAGAGATCTAATGCAGACCCCAGCCCACTTGCCTTCGGCATCCCAAGACCTCCCCCACACCTAAGTTACCCTATCGTCCTGCCCCTCATGATCCTTACAGCCCTTGGGCCTCCTTCCCCACAGGCTTTCCCCAGGACTCCGCAGGGCTTGGCCTCCACCCCACCTCTCATGATCCATTTACCTTTTGAAGATCTCTAAAGGTTTTCTCAGTGCTGTACAGATCACATTAGGGAAGCAAAACGGAGCGCTCTTAAAAGAAAATTGCTAAGAAGCGGTCCAAAGCAGGACAGAAATGATAAGAATTGCTGCCTTAGCAATACAGGCATTTAGTTGACAAAGCTGTCTGTCAAAGATTGGCAACCAATCAGTTAAGAAAACCTGATCTGGACCTCTTTTCTAAGTATCAGAAATTCTCTGGCAGGCTCGCTGCAAAAGGCCTAGTCATTCATTCAGTCTACAATAAATTGTGGGTGTGCTAAAAATGGCAGCTACGTCCCAGAGGCAGCCATGCAGCCAGGGATGAGTGGCCTGCCCTCCTTCCCTAAAAGAGGTCTGGAGACCTTCAAAAGGTAAGTGTACGATGGGTATGAGTAGGTAGGGAGCAGGCCCAAGGCCTATGGGGACTTAGCAGGGTGGCCTGGATAACTTATGGTTCAGTTACTATACAATGGGGTTAGTTCATACTACATACGGTACTCATCTTTGTTCATGCTGATCAGATTTCTGGTAGCTTACCTTATTAGGCATACCCAATCTCGTTGGGTGGTATGTGGTTCAATGTATTGTCAAATCCCCAAATCTATCTACCTCACAGGGTTGTTGTGGTGGTGAAAAAGAGGAGGAAGGAGTATTACTATGTTCTTTGCCATGAGTTACTTACAAAAGTGGGATTTAAAATCTAATAAATGAATGAATGACTGAATAAATGATTAGGCCTTTTGCAGCGAGCATGCCAGAGAATTTCTGGTACTTAGAAAAGAGGTCCAGATCAGGTTTTCTTAACTGATTGGTTGCCAATCTTTGACAGACAGCTTTGTCAACTAAATGCCTTTCCTTCTCGTTTCTGTCCTGCTTTGGACCCTACTTAGCAATTTTCTTTTAAGAGTCTCTTACCAGGGGTGGTGGAATATAGGCAGATGAAGTCACTCTCCACATGGATTTTCTGAACGGCATCAGTCTGCAACTGCTGGGTGCATGAATCAGACTGGAGAGAGGCAGGAGCAGATGTAGCTGAGTCTTCCTCAGTTTCCATCCTATAGCCATGTTGCTCTGGAGAAAAAATGGGGGAATCAGCAATTACCATCAAAAGCCTCTGACAGAACAGAGGTTACTCACACATGGCTTTATGTTCATCACAAAAGTACAGCATAGTCTTTGGTTCCTGACAGGGTTCAATGAGGTGAACTCCCAAGGTTTAAGATAAGGTTCAAAGTTAGTTTTTCCCCAACTACTGTATTGCCATTTATGTAAAGTCATGATCCCAACACACTTGAATATTATTCAAACAGATCTTGTGGAGATAAATACAATAAGCAGTAAATATCTACAAATCAGCTTGCTAAAAGCAGATGTTGGTCTAGAGCAGAGGTGGGGAACTAGGGTCCCTTTATGACTTGTGGACTTCAATTCCCAGAATTCCTGAGGCAGTATGGCTGCTCAGGAATTCTGGGAGTTGAAGTCCAGAAGTCATAAAAGGGCCATAGTTCCCTACCTCGGTCTAGAGCACGGGTGTCAAACTCGCCACGTCACGTGACGTATCGCGACTCTTTTTGCATTGCCGGCAATGGGTGGGCGCGGCTTCAGTATGATGAAACCGGCCCGTGGGCCGGCCGTTTGACACCCCTGGTCTAGAGGTTGCTTTGTCTAGTTAAGACCAACAGTTCCTGCAAGAGGCTATATATTCCTGCCAAACATTTGTCTACCTTCTCCCCTCCCAGATCTCAACTTCAGCAACCTACCACCACGACATGCTTGAAGAATGACCACCTTGGGCTTTCCCCTCAAAGCTGGGCAATTTATGTTGTTGAAGGTGGAGAAGATAGTTTTGATGGAGAAGATGTCAGAGTGTTTGTCTTCTGAATTGACTCCATAAAGGCTGTCCAGATGGCCATGAGACATGAGTACCACAAACATCCCATCTGAAGTTTTGTGTTCTTTCCGAGCTGCAAAAATCTTCAAGCAAGTGATTATTTCCTGAAAGCAAAGAAAGGGGAAGGTGGGTCAGGAGTGGAAGTGCAGTTTCTAGCTAACTCTGCACTCATTATTAAAATTGAGAAGAATGGGGATACCTTCTTGCAATTGCACTATATTTTAATATTATTCAAGCTTAGTAAAAATTCAGGGCAGAAACAATTTCCAGCTTTCTCTCTCTAGATCTGAATGGGAGGGCTGTGCAGCAAATCTCCACATATGAGATTTGTGAACACCATCACAAATCTCCAATATGGAGATAGGGGGCGGGGAAGGGCCTATCTTCATGGCTGAATGTAAGGCTGACCTCATCATGCCCTCCAAAAGAAAACACTCTGACCAATATCTCAGTGGAAAGTTAGCATCCTCAACTGTTTTTTGGAGAAACAATTATGGGAGATGAAAAAGAAACAATATGCTGGGATTTGAAATTGAAAAAGGTAATCCAGGAGAGGAAGTTTAATTATCAATCCAGACGTATTTTTTTCCTTATACTAAATTAGGTATAAACAACTTGGTAATCTACAGTTCTTTGGAGCTGAGGTCCCATCAACTCCAACCAGCATGGCCATGAGCCAAGACTTGCTGGGTTTATAATTTAAAACATCCACAAGGTATTAGATTATCAGCATCTGTGCTAAATATTATTGTATAGATAGCAGTTTAACAAGATTGCCATGCTTTATTCAGTTTTGAAGCTGCTAGGTCCAACTGACTGTGGGCGACTAGAGTTAATACACATACCGTATTAAAGGGAAAAATCAAAACTTCCATACCCATATATGGTGTAGGTTTCCTGCCTGAGCAGGGGGTTAGACCAGAAGACCTCCATGGTCCCTTCCAACTCTATTATTCTATTCTATTCTATTCTATTCTATTCTATTCTATTCTATTCTATTCTATTCTATTCTATTCTATTCTATTCTATTCTATTCTATTCTATTCTATTCTATTCTAATTCATTCTATTCCGTTCCATTCCGTTCCGTTCCGTGAATGTTTAGCTTTCACTTAAAGTCACTAGATTTTTTTCCCTTGAGTAACAAATTGAATTTTACTCTATAAACATAACTTTTTTTTTACCTGCGAGTTTAAATTGGTCTTTATTTCCACTTTGTATCCCAGATCTTGTAGGAGAAGCGTCATCTGTTCCAAGTCTACCTCAGCCCCCTTTCTAAATTTCAAGTAATCGAATTTGATATTGCATATGATCAAAGCCAGGCGTGTACGAGTCCTGGGATCATTGATAGGGTAGATCTGCATGGGGAAACAAAAGTGATTCTCATCCTGAATTATAGTTATGGCAAGCATTCATCTAGTTTAGGGCTCTTCCAATTCTTATCGATCTTAGTCAGTGGTGGGGGATCCTGGAAACTAGTTCAGTAACATCTGAATGATCTTGTTGGCACTGCAAAATCTACAAACAAGGCTGAAAGATACAATGGTTTTGCTATTACTCAAAATTTAGTGTTTAGAGATTATTTGAATCTAAAGATGTATTCCACTTAACCATAAAAATAAAATTGTTAAACCCGACCCAAAATAGTCTGACTTCCAGTTTGCTATAGTGGGTGGCTAGGTACTTGAGGAAATCCACAAGCCCGATTTGAAGGCAAGACTTCCCTTTCCTTCCCCTTCAGGTAACCAGCAGCAAATATTCAGAGGACATGGCAATTCTATGAAGCCAGAGTCCATGAGTTGTCTACATTTAAAGCTAATGAAGGTATTGTGGTCACATTATATTTAAAGGTCCCTTAGTTTCATGTTTTATTTGTTGTTAGATATAGAACAGAGGAATCCCAACTCATTTTTCTGCTTTAGAAATAAAACAAGGTAATATTTCCAAAAGCCAGGATGAGGAGAATTTAAGAAATATTCAAAATTCCTGCTACAAAAGATGAATTTTCAGTTCACATCTGTGGCTATCCTTTACAGCAGCTACTGAGTGCAATGAAGTGCAGTATTTAAGCTCAAGTTTTGGATAGATCTAACTAGGTCTGCCAACTCACCTCGGTGCCTTCTGTAGTCTGTATTTGCTGAAATACATTCTGAGGACAAAGCCTGATCCCGTTTTTAGATTCCAGGAATTGGACTTCTTCCTCTGAGATGTTACTTTCTATTGGCTGGACAACTGGAGATGGGAGGAAAGTTGAACACCAGATTCAATTTTTTTACCACAGTGAATTATTAAATATCACTTGGGTCAACGTCGGACCTTTTAAATTGCTAAATTACAGTCCCTAGCAGCCCATCAAAAGGGCATTGGGAATTGTAATACAACATCACAGGGACACGTGTTTTCTTGTCAGCTACAAGAGGAACTAAAATCACTTAGTAATTAGCAAGTCTGGGCCCTGAGAAAGAGCATGTCCTCCTGCTCATTGGCTCCACTGCCATAGCAGATCTAAAAAATATGCAGAAAATTAAGCAACATGAATAGAGCTGCTGGCAAAGGATAGCTGTGAAGACCTTGGCCTTTCCTCCACATTGCTGGTCGCCAAGAAAGCCTTCAAGATGCTAACGAGAAACCTAGCAGATAACTTAACACCCAGCCTGAAGCCTACCAACCTTTCTGATTCTCATAGCCTAACTTCAGACCTATCCCTTCAAATTATTCATTTAAGAAAATGTATATGGCTGCCCAACTCAGTTGAAATGAGCAATTGACAAAATCACACGAGAATGTTCTCACACAATTTTTGGAGGTTCCAGAGGCCCTGTAAGAGTAGAGTCCTCTCACATGACTTCCAGAGGGTCCAGAAGCTGTGTAAGAGCACACCACAATCTGATGTGGCCTCTGCAGCCTCCAAAAAGCATGGGAAATTCTCACATGATTTTCAGAGGCTCCAGACACTGCACAAGAATGTTGTATGCTCTCACATGACCTCCGGACCCTCTGGAAATCGTAAAAGAGGACTCTGTTCCCATGCAGACTCTGGAGCCTCCAAAAAGGGTGCAAGGACATGCTTTCCTGTTCTTTTCAGAACAGGCCACGCAAGACAATTCTCCAAAGTTTCCAGGCCTCATGTGACCTCAGATAGAGAGACAAAGACAAATCGAAAAATATTTACAATTATGTGAGTTTTTATTTATTTATTTATTACATTTATGTGCTGCCCATTTCACTATCCAAAGCAACACTTTGTTAAGAATTGTTTCTCCTTTGTCCGATGGGGAGGGCGTGACACACCAGCAGAGTCAAGTTAGGCTTTTTCTGAATTTTTGACACGCCAAGCCCAAAATGTTCGCCATCACTGTCCTAATCCAAAAAAAAATTAAGGGAGAATTTTTATAAGATACGATGAAGCTAATTAAAAATTTCATGTACCTACATCTTAGTATATAGAAACGTTCTTATGAATGTGCTACTAAAAAAACAGAAATACCATCTTATGATAAAGTTTCCTTTCAAAATGAGTTATTACACCAATGTGGCCAAACCTAACCAGCCTAAACAGTTTGGGGCACAACACAAAGCCTTTGCATGGTTCTGGGCCACAGCAACTAAATTAGGGAAGAAGGGTAGTCATTTTGGCCCAAAGCTAGATGATATGCTATAAGATCACATGTACCAGCAGGAAAGTTTTGGAGATCCAGTTGTTCAGCTAAGAAAGTATCTCGGGTCTGGAGGAAGACAATAAAGCGGCGGCTAGCTTCAGGCCCCTTTCTTCTCACATTATCGATCAAAATTCTTGCTTGGTCCTGCCTCTTAACTTTCGTATTCACTTCTTCCAGCTCTTCATCCTCCATGACTTTCTCACGGAGCAGATCATCCAAGAGCTGGCTGATGATAGCTTTGTTAATACGCTTTATAAACTCTGCGCGCACTTCCTCCAACTTCTGGTCTGTAAGGAAAGCAAATGCATTTTTTTAAAATTTATCACACTGACTTGAAGAATTACAATTTTACTGAGATCCACTTACTTTTTTTTCGTGTCAATTCAAAGTTACAACAGCCTTGGAACAAGTGGCTTATGACCTGTATTCGCATTTACAATTGTTGAATAACCTTTGCACTCATGTGGTTGCAGTTCAGGCAATTGGCAACCTGCTTGCATTTACAATTGGTTGCAGCATCCTACAGTCAAGTGATAGTAATTTGCAACCTTTTTTTGCTAATTTCTGGCAAAAAAAAAAAAAGCCCATTGGAGAAGCTGGATTCATTTAATGACATGATTTGCTTAACAACCACCATAAAAATCAGGCCTGACTCAACTTATAAATGCAATGATTTATGATAGAAATTATGGTCCCAATTTTGTTTGTAGCCGAGGACTACCTGTAATTTGTAGTGCTGACTCTTAGATTCACATCTTACTGTAGCTATTTATATACTGGGTGTCTACTCTCACTGTAAGTGTAGATATGAGTACAAGAATGCCAGAAAGTGGCTTATTAGTTTAGTGTGCCATGCAAATCATAACACATGATTAATCACATTTGGATTCAGTGTGATGTGTAAACCAGATTTGTGTCCGTGTGTGTGCTCTTCTCCAATCAGAAACATTGGGATTACAATTCCTATAACCCCTAAACAATATAAGTCTGGAAGATAGCTTTCTGATAAATAGGAGCAGTATATATATAAAATATAAGCTAGTATATATTGTCTCAAATTAGCTCACTTTTCTGCCCAGAGAACCCGCAAGTGGTTAAGTCTGACCAATGACTGGATTTTATGTATTATAAAATTAACATAGGATTCTGCAGAAAGCGAAAAAGGTGATGCTGGACTCTTATCTAATCACAACCCCTTAGATCAGGGGTCTCCAACCTTGGCAACTTTAAGACTTGTGGACTTCAACTCCCAGAATCTCCCAGTCAGCAAGCTGGATTTCACTGCAGTAGATACGAACAAAATCATGGAGGAAGGCTTGCCCAATTGCAAAAAGTTTGCACTAATGGACAATCACTACCACCATTTATTAGAAGGCAAAATGGTGAGTCCCTAACATGCAAGCTCACTTCCAGACAAAACAATGAGTTGCAGTCCCCTCCCCATTTTGATTTTTTAAGAACATGTACTGGGCCCAGAGCATTCTTGAAAACACTAGTGTCCGTCCGTCCGTCCATCCATCCATCCATCCATCCACCCACCCATCCAATTATTCATTAAAAAGAAACAGAATAAAAATATCAGATGGAGCCAAGAATGTTGTGAATGCCAAAATATTTAGTGGGCAAGTTGGTGCTTGCAGGCCCTGCATTGTTGATTTCAGATATGTTCATATTGAGACATCTCATAAATACTGTATGGAAATTTTTTTCCTGGTATGCAGATACTAGAGGCAATAGGAAAGGTCTTGACTTCCAATTACTGCATCACAAGTCATTGTGATGTTATCAACATCCTGTTGAAAAACTTTCATTTTGCTCTTAGATGTTTTCCTTTTGGGCCTCTCATTCTTGGCACTTACATTCTTATTCTAAAATTCCTGGAAAGTTACATAAATAGGCGCATCAAGGAACTCATACCAGGCCAGCAGTTGATTCAAGGTTAACTAACTTCCCCTTGTTTTGAGTTTTGAACAATTAGTTATCAGGGACAGAAGGATGAAAGCTGTAATATTTTAGTAAAGAACACACCTTCTGGGAGGGCTATCTTCTATCAGAAGTGAGAATATGAGTAATCTTTGACTTACAACAGTTCGTTTGGTGGCCATTGAAATTTACGACGGCACTAAAAAATGACTTACGACCATTTTTCACTTATGACCATTGCAGCATCTCCATGGTCACATGATTTACATTCAGATGCTTGACAACTTGGTTCATATTTATGACAGTTGCAGTATCCCAGGATCATGTGACCATCTTTTGCGACCTTCTAACGAGCAAAGTCAATAGGAAAGTCAGATTCACTTAACAACTTTGCTACTAATTTAACAACTGCAGAGATTCACTTTTAACAAATGTGTCAAGAAAAATCGTAAAATGGGACAAACCTTACTTAACAACTGTCTTGCTTAGTAACAGAAATGATGGGCTCAATTGTGATCATGCCGAGGACTACTGTACTTTGTCGCTTGTTTTCCTACTGCCTGCTAATGATCAGTGTCCCTTTGTTTTCTGAAAGGGTATAAAAGCTATGCTAATTTGGGTATATATATCTCAATTTGTATTGTAGTCCAGAGAGGACAATTCTTTGGAACCAAACTGAATGCCACATAGGCAGTTATGTTAATCTATATCTGAGGAAACAAGAGTGTTTGTCTATTCCTACACGCCTTATTTACTTAAAAGATTTATATGACCGGACAATTTAAGCAACTGTGGGAGGCTCACAACGGCAATAAAACCAGTAACTATAAAACAATCTCAAAACAATAAAACTCCTGCTCCTTAATCATCCTTTGCGATGCCCCGCAATAAGCTCCAGTTGCTCTCCTTCCATACTATCTATACGATCCTGTCGCCAGCGCCTTGGTAAAATCCAGATCTTTTTTGTTATAGACAGGAAGAGAGCCAAAGCAACCTGGTTTAGGAAGAAAAGGTATTTTTGCGCGTTGCAAGACCCAGATTGGGTGGGAAAAGGAAGGCCCCTCCTTGCATGTTACAATGTAAAAAATACAGTGTAAGAAAGCGAAAAGGAAACAGTAAAACCGCCACTCCCGCTCTTTCAGGATTTAAGGTTTTAAGAAGAAGAAAAAAAAAGGGAGAAGGGTTTAGAAAAACTTATCTGTCTATGATCTTACCTGCCATGATACCTCAAGATTCAACTGATACTTGACAGCTATGACTTGGGAAAAACTCACGATCAACAATTCCACCTCTGGGCAATTGTGAAAGTGAAAGAAACACACCGATTACGGCAACTGTTTCCTTTTCCCGCCCATGAATTGAAAAGGAGGGAAAAGCTGGCCCCAAACGCCGTGGGAGTATCCTGGAAATAGACAACCGTTTTGGGGAAAAACTAATTTGCTTTTTCTTGAGTTTTCGAGGGCCGCTAGATATAACCGGCTGTTACATTTCATGAAGTTTTGATATCAGCTTTTCCCTTGATATTTTCACCAAATAAGAGGGAAGGGTGTTGCAAAACTGTATTAAAAGTTCCGCCAAATAGTAGCAGAGGGCGCAATCGTCTCTTCCATAATGATGCCTCCTAAGGATATATGTAGGCACGTCGATAGGCAAAGTACGTTTTGTCCTTCAGAATTATGGATTGCTTTGAATGTATGTGCCATCAAAATGTTTTCCAATTCTTCGTGATCACATAGATACGATTTTCTCCAAGTTTAATATTTATTAAAAATGGTTCAGTCTCCTGTTTTCTGTGTTTGAAATGTTCAGCTCAGTGGATTCCTTATTTGGTAGCATTTGTCCTATCAAGCTGCAGGAAAGGAAACACAGAAAGCTGAGGCATTTCCTGGCACTGCTGAAAAATCTGGCTTGTTCCCCAGTGCTTTTCCGATTTCCATGTCAGAACTGGATGTTTGTGGTTTTCTTCTTCCCTTGTTTCCCCCCTTCCTTTTATGCTACTGTTTTTTAGATTGCAGACCAGGGAGGTAGATATAAACATCTTCAAACGAAAGAACAGAACTGAAGAAGCTTCTTGAATAAGAAATGAAACATCTTCAAGGAAAGACAAAGTCCAGTTGCCTTTTGAAAAAGCACCTTTGGGACAACCATGACTTGGATGACTGAGAATCTCCACAGACATTCAAACGAAAGAATGCTCTCTCAAAGTGGTGAACAAATTGTAATTTTTTGAAATATATATATATATACAATGAATAAAACTATATATCACAGAGAAAACAGCTAGGATATTAACAGATTATTTAATTGGTTCCTCAACAAATACTGTAATCTGTTACAAAATGATAAAAGGTTTGTTGCAGTCTTTGCATTCCACAACTGCCACATCAAAAAGAGAAATACTTCTTTCCTGTACTCTCCTCCACCTCTTCAGTTGAGTAACATAGGGTTCTGATCCCAAACTCGTTAGGCCTTTTAAAAATACTTTAAAAATACAATTACTTTTAAAATATTTGAATCAAATTCAAAAAATCAGGAAAAACTGGATTTCTAGTATTTTGATATGTTCTGTGGGACTGATAACCTTTATTGTCATTTTTTTTACTGTGGGCACAACGGCACACATCAAAAATGAAATTTAGTTGCCTGCTCTCAGTGAAACACATACATGACACACACCTAAACATACTATGAACAACATATGTATAGACCCACATCCCTACATATACGTAGCAAATAAATATTAAATAGTGTCCATCTTGAATATATAATGGAAGGAGGAAGCTTGAGAGTTCACAAGGTTAATGCTGTATGGAATGAAACTATGGCTGAATCTGGATGTTCTGCTACGGATACCACGAAGCCTCCTCCCAGAAGGTAACAAGGAAAACAGGTCGTGAAGAGGATGTGTAGTGTCCCAGATAATCTTACGGAGTTCATCAAGTACTTCTTAAAGAGAGTGATACTACCTAAATAAGATGTTTATTTGCTCACATTCTTCCCCCTTTGCTTTCTTCTTGCTGAAGTGTAAAGGAATCGCTGTTTGCAAAGAATTGTGAGAGTCACTGCATTAGACAGACATTTTATGCACTATGCCAGCTTGGTGTAGTGTTGAAGGTACTGGGTTAGAAACCAGGAGATTGTGGGTCCTAAGCCTCCCTTAGACAGGAAAAGCAACTGGGTGACTTTGGATCGGTCAGACTCTTGTCAGCCCAAGCCACCTCACAGGGTTCTTGTTGGGGAAAATAGATGGCAGAAATACTGTATAGGTAGTCTCAATTTACGACAATAACTGAGCCCATAACTTCAGTCTTAAGTCATGACAGTTTGTAAAGCGGATCACCACATGGCTGCATCCAATTTTATGATCTTTTTTGAGGTAGCCATTAAGCGAATGTGACAGTCGTTAAGAAAACCCATTTTTCACTATGGGATGTTTTTTGTTGGAAACCTGATGTAATGCAGACTTGTGGGAAAAACATCATAAACTGCAGTCATGCAACCATGGAAAGCTGTCAATAGCTATAAATGTGGGCCAGTTGCCAAGTGCCCAAAATATGGTCATGTGACTGCAGGGGGGAATGTCAGAATTTCAAAACTAGGTCCCATTTTCAGGGTCTGTTGTAAGTTTGAATGGTCACTAACCTAAGGTCATAAGTTGACTACCTGGATAGTCTATATTTGCCACATTGAGTGATTTGTAAAAAAGGCAGGAAAAGATCTAGTAATAAATAACATTAACAATAATTCTGCAAAATGCATGGAGCCATTTAAAGGCAGCTTTGATGGTTGCCACGACTAAGATGGGAAACATTTTTTAACCTTACATTGGGCCAGTCCATTCTACTAAAAATGTTGGGCAATCTGCAAATTGCTGAAAAAGACTACAGAAAATGGGTACTATCAAGGACAGGAGATGGCAGGAGTCATGTAACAGAATAACAATTCACAAATATCACATATACTATCATATTATCAAATATTGTCACTATCACAAATACTGAGTAGGCAAAATGCTCACAAACTCCTTGCCATGGATTAATTTAAATCTCTCCTTTTAAAAGTGGTCTTCAATTACAATGAGCACAAAAATAGGCATTAAATGCACTAAGTCCAATGGGGAAAACTTCCAGTCTTGAGAGGATCGTTTGCATAGATCTGTTCAGAAATCTTACAGTGGATGGAGTGCAAGAAAGTTGCAAATGGCAGTGATGAATTCTTGGGGTTGATCCGCATGAACCCAGTGCCCTGCATTGGGAATATGCTGGATTTCAGCATCAGGAAAGAGCCGCTTGATCTCAGAGTAGTTATTGGAACTGCAGAAAAGTAGACACAGAAGTGGGAAGGAAACAGAAAAAATTGGAGTAACAACTTTGTGGCGTTTATAAATTATATCAATCAATATAATATGATAATAAAATAACTTGTTTGCACTATATAAAGTGTAGGTAACTAGTTGTTTGTGAATGAGAGAAACTAAAAGGCAGTAAAAAAAAAACTTAGTGAAAAAGGACCTTATGATTTCAACTGACTCTAAAAAGCAAGATGGAATGGTAGACCATTCTGGAAACAAGTCTGTGATAGAAACATCCACCAGATCTAAACTTCCAAACTATCTTTGGTCTAGCTGTGCAAAATACAATTCAGATTAAATCATGCCTATGGTTCAAAAGGATCATCTGCAGACACTCAGCAAGACAAATTTACCTTTTGGGGTATGTAGATTATAGCCTACTGTTTACTGTAAATTGTTTTGATATGCAATGTAAAAAGATTTCAGGCTGCAACCCTGCAGATATTATTTTAAATGAAGCTCCAAATCTCTTACCTAATATAGCCAGATTTGGAACCCCCAAGAAAGAGAGTAGGCCCTAAATAAGATGTCTGGAAGTCAGGAAAACTCATGAGGTCATTCAGATGTTGTGAAATGGCCTCTAGATTCACACGCCATACAAATTGGTCCTCAGCATTCACTAGATTGGTAAGTAGAAAGTGGAGGACAGTTGGCTCCTACACAGAAAAAAAGTAAAAGCACTGGGATGATGGCTTAAATGTGAAACATAATCCTTGGGCAGTCATTTTGTGTGACTACATCCAAATAAAGTTGAATTTGGTAAACTGATTTACGTGTTGTACATGCCCAGCTCTGAACAATGATATATTCTGTTTAAAACAATACCACACTAGCATATATCAGCACTATTTCTTGTCCCACACTTTCGCATGCCTCAGAAAGATGAAGTAGCTTGGATCTGAAATGTATAACGTGTGCTCTCTGACAAAAACACTTTACCTGAATAGTTGTGCGCAGTTGTTCTTCGGCCATACGACGTGCAGTGGAACGAGGAATACCTCTAGGGATATCCACTGCTTTCATGGCAGCAATGAAATCCTGAAAGCCACTGACACCTTTTGTTGGGCTAGGACTGATGTCAACACACACTAAGCGCTCCACCAGTTCTGGCTGCAAAGGAACAAATTTGGGAAAAGAAAAAGGAGATCATAGTAATCATTGGCTGAAAGAACTATCACACTAGTCCCTATTTCAATCAATTAATCAGAATAGAGCTGGAAGGGACCTTGGATCTTCTATCCCAACCCCCTGCTCAAGCAGGAGACCTATACCATTTCAGATAGGTGGCTGTCCAGTCTTTTCTTAAAAATCACCAGTGATATGAAGCACCCACAACGTCTGAAGGCAAGCTGTTCCACTAGTTTATTGTTCTCACTGTTAGGAAGTTTCTCCTTAATTCCAAGTTGCTTCTCTCCTTGATTAGTTTCCATCCATTGTTTCTTGTCCTGCCTTCTGGAAAATAAGTAGCCTAGCCTAGACTCTAATAAGAATTCTAAGGCAGATTCAGTGTAACAGACAAGAATTGTTGTCTGATACACTGAATCAGTTTCCATCATAGACATTGTAAGAAGAAAGAGAATTGTGTTTCAAAGAAAAAGATGCATAACCTTACATCTGACTAGAATCTATGTCCCTCTACCCCCTCTTCCAGAGGAGAATGAATCAACCATGACCAACAGTTGCTACACCTATTCTGTAGCATGCTCTTCTAACTGAATGTAGGCACTAAAATAGGGAGAAATTATACTTAAAAATTGTAAAATTGGCTACATGTCTGTTCTGCAATTATTTCAAATTTTATAATACTGTTATTTTCATCATCCCAGAAAATTAGATGTTGACTGTCCTTGTTAATTTGAAATACTGCATATACATTTTGAGGAACTTCAGTTCTTGTCTGTGTGTTCTGAACTCGTACAACTGTTTAAGTCTAGGACTTTGTAACTAATTAAAAATAATAATAGAGGAAATGTTTTTTTAAAGCATCTTTTGCTTGCTGTGGCTTCAGACAAAAATATGTTTTTTAAAGCCTGAATTGTAAAAACATAAATTATGCTAAATGAGATAATTTGCTGTCATTTCCCTCCAAACTGGCCCTCCAGGTTTTCCAATGGTGTATCTCATCATCTTCCCTTTCTTCTCACCTTTCTCAGCATCATAGACTCATCTAGAGAGCTAGGTCTTCACATGGTATTCCAAACATTATAATTTGAGCCTGCAGATTTGTGCTTTAGGTGGCAACCCCAGATCAATTTGTTCTCTGATCAATTTATTTTTACATTCATTATCCATAGAAAGTATAAACTGTTATATTGTTGTTCACAATATCGTATGACAGGATTCCCTAAGGGACAGTCAACTTTTGATATCTATTATATATAAAACTTTTGAGTTGCCATGGATGTAAACTTCATGTTCCCCCTTCATGCCCATACACAAATTTCTGGTAATAAAATATTTCTATCTGCTAAACATCTACTTTTCCTCCTCTCTCAATAACCAACTCCCATTTTGTCTAATAGGCCATATTACTCCAATATCAACAGTAAAATACTAGAAGAAGAACTAGTCAGAAATGCATACCCATTGTAGTGCGAATACCATAGCTGTCTTGCCGCCCATGCTGTGGCCAATTAAGACACACCTACTGAGATGTAGCTGGTTCAGAAAGAGATGGACGTCAGCACTCATTGCTTCATAGGTCATGATGGGGCTGTGGGAACTATCCCCATGGTTGCGGGCATCTACTGTTAGCACCTATCTGGGCAAGAGAAGAGGGAAGCCAGCAGGTTGGCAAAGATAAGGCCATACTTACTTAAGAATCACCAGAACTATATTTCAAACAGACATGATGAAATTATTATGAGTCTAGCTGTTGAATTTTCCAGTACCTGGAGATTCTTCAAAGGTAGCCTCATTTAGTACACAGTTGTGTTGTCTAATAGTTTAAACATAATGTCACCAATACATAGGTGATTATTACCAAGTCTGACCAGCTCAGGAATTGCTGCAATAGATACAATTGAGGAAGTTGCAGAGAAGCTTAATTACTATTTCCATCCCATAGAGATTCAGGAACAGCTCTGGATCAAAAAAATTCTTCAAAGCTGCAAATCAGACCATTGTAGGGCACGGGTGTCAAACTCGCCACGTCATGTGCCGTGTCACAACATATTGTGACTTTTTTTGCATTGCCGGAGCTGGGGTGGGCACGGCCTCCACATGATGCAACCGGCCCATGGGCCGGCAGTTTGACACCCCTGATGCAGGGAAAGTTTAGCTCCTTTTAATAGGTTGATTTTCAAAGTTTGCTTTCCTTCTCTCTTTCTCTTGCATAGTTGTAATATATTTATATTAAAACTATGTAAGATAGATAGTGAGAGAAGAAAACCATCCAAGATTTAAAAGAAGTGATTAATTTATAGCTTTGGGTTTAATTCCAGCCCAATATGGACACATTTTGAATCATATCTTAGCTAAGTTTGCAGACTTCCCCCAAAAGGCATTGCATAAGATTTGTATTAAATTATAAAAATCAGAATAACCTGCAGGTTCAGTGTTGTAAAAGAGCAGAACAAATTATTTGAGATTTGTTTAGTTGCATTTCTTCCTTTTCATTCATTTTTATTTATTAAATTTATATGCCACCCATCTTGCTATCCAGAATGATTCAGTTTTGATGCATTATGCACTATTAAGCAATTGTAATCTTTCCAATATGGAAAGCTCATATTTTTGTACTCATTAAGTTGTGTCAGAGCATGAAATCTAATAAGAGAAATCTAGAGGACTCTTAGTTCAGATCAGTCCAATTCTACTTTCTCATTTAGCTAATGATTATATGTGCCTTGTGATTCAACATCTTGTTTTTAATTAACGTCCTCCTTTTCTTATATACATGTACTTCCTTTGTTCTTCTTTGCAACACTATCTTAATCACGTCTGAATGTTTTAAGGTTGTTTATGAGACAGTGACATGATGAAATTAAAAAGAACGACGACTTTCTGTTGTGTTGAATTTAGAGCTGCATAAAAAACTTAAAAAGCTATGGGTCACCTAAGACAGATTGGCAAGTATTTTAGAATAATAATAATAAAGTTGGAAGGGACCTTGGAGGTCATCTAGTCCAACCCCCTGCTCAGGCAGGAAACCCTATACCATTTCAGACAAATGGCTGTCCAGTCTCTTCTTAAAAACTTCCAGTGTTGGAGCATTCACCGCTTCTGGAGGCAGGTTGTTCCACTGGTTAATTGTTCTAACTGTCAGGAAGTTTTTCCTTAGTTCTAGGTTGCTTCTCTCCTTGATTAGTTTCCATCCGTTGCTTCTTGTCCTGCCTTCAGGCGCCTTGGAAAATAGCTTCACTCCCTCTTCTTTGTGGCAGCCCCTGAGATATTGGAACACTGCTATCATGTCCCCCCTCGTCCTTCTCTTCATTAAATGTTCTGTTCAATTATACAAAATCCTGCAAAAGAACTTCTGACTACAGTATTCGGTATAAAAATGGCTCCTCGTTTTTGGCAGCAACTGACTTGCAAACCAATAAGAACCCCCTCCCTGGCTGACCATACTCCATTTTTTACCCACCTTGCGACCAGTTTGGAGCGCTAACTTTTTTGCGATGGATGAAAAATTGGATTTGCTTCCAAACACCCCATGCAAGAAAACAAGTGGAGGATCTGATGATGGTCCCTCAAAAATGGCATAGGATAGAGGCACTGGCCTATAAATAAAACAAAAGCCATGATCAGGTTGATGGTTAGGCTAGCAGACCCAGACTGCAAAAATGTGGATGACCACAAAGTGGCAGATAGTAACACAGATATGTAGAAACCCTTCTTGCTGCCATTCCACGGCCTTAATTGTTTCAGCTAAGACTAGTAGCAAGGTTTTCAAGGTTTATAAAGACAAATTAATGTAAGACAGATTTATGAATGACTATTAGCTAAAAAGAATCTCCAGGAAGATTCTAGAAGGAAGTGAGCTACTGTAAAAAAAGAGTAATTTTACTTGAGCCCTGCTTGTGGTTTTCCTTGCGAAATCTGGAAGCTTCTATAAGGACCAGTAAAGTAGAATAAGCAGACCATAAATAAGCTTTTGGTTATTGATCTCTATCTTTTCCCCTCAGGAGTCTCTGAGGCAGCTTACTAGCAACATAAATCCATTTCAAAGGAATCAATAAATAGCAGCATTTTAAAAACAGAATCATCTGAAAATATTCTGCATTTATATGCTGCCATCTAGTGGTCTTATGGTTTTTTACAACCAAATTGGTAACCATTGTACATTGTACAGGTATTTCAGACAGGAAATAGGTCATTTCTGCGGCCCCATCGCAGCTGACCGCCGAAAAAGGGGAGGGTATTGGGACGCCATCATTTTATTGTATATTTACAGCCTGTCCTCTCCATCTCTATGATGACTACATCCGGTTAATGATCCTGACACAACCGGGAACATGGAGGCTTCATGAACCAGGAGGTTCGCTCTACTCTTTTCAAGTTCCACCCCCTTTCCGAGCTCTTACATCATGGCGCGGCTGGCGAGACCCTTTCTTTCCCGGGCTGTGATAGCGAGGCGGCATCGGAGTGTCGGAAAGCGAAGAGCACGAAGCATCATTGGCCGGGCGTAGCGGTCACCAAGAGACAAAAGAGACTAAAATTAATGAAGGAACGTAGCCACAGATCTACTGCCGGGTCGGTTGCTAAGGTGTCCGATGCCATAGAACGGGGGTGGGGAACTGGTTCAGGAATTCTGGGAATTGAAGTCCACAAATCATAAAAGGGCCATAGTTCCCCACCCCTGCCATAGAAGAAAGTAATTCGAATGTCTTGCTCCTTCCGGCTTTGTTGGACACGCCCACTGGATCTTGTCTGTCACCAGAGGGAGTGACAAATGCCCTTATTCATGTTTGGTTGCTAGTAAAGCCAAGTTTCGGAATTACACAAAACTCTTTTTTCAAATAATGCTTTTATATAATATTGAATAAAATATTATATCGTGATAAAATATTGAAAATAATATTTTCAAAAAATACATATCAAATAAGCAGGAAAACGTTATGATTGATGGCGATCAATGGTTTTTTTTAAGAAAAAAAATGTTCCCCAGAAGTCATAAAGTCTCCTGGAAACTGAATCCCACGCCTGTTGACTGCAGGCAAATATATCCGCGATCCTGAAGTGCAATGCCATTGCTCTATTCCACAAGATATACCAATCTCATTTGTATCCCCCGTATTCCTCGGAAGTCTCCCATCTGAGAAGTAACTTTTTTGAGATAAGTTCAGTCAGGTTGTTTCTAGGGTAGGGGTTCCCAAGATGTGGCCTGTAGACGCCTAGATGTCTCTGTGACCTTTTTAAGTGGCCCACGAAGACAAATATTTTAAATTTCTTAGTTTTAATTTCTAATTCAGTAAATATCAATAGATACAACCCACATATATCAAAGCTTTTTGGGTCTTCAATCATTTTTAAGAATGTGAAGGGTCCTGATGTTGCCTAGAAACTCAGGCAACAAGTATATGTGGAGACGAAGATCTATTTCCTAAATTTGGGAGAGAAAAACACTTTTACCTCTGCAAAGGTTTTTTTTTTTTACCCATCCGAAAATACAAATCACCAAGTAATTCAGGCAAAAAAAAAAAGCATCTACGTGGGGGAGGGGTTAGCAAATCTTTTTATAGGGTATAGAAACAGATATTACATTTGTTATAGCAATTCCTTTAAACTAGTATGTCTTTACTTGGGATGTGCAGCTATTGCCCTGCGATCATAGAAAAAAAAAGTATGTTAGCTTTAAGGAGGTACTGACACGATGCTACATAGATGCTTGTGCCCACTATGAATCTATATCTCTATAATCTCAACATCACCCAGCCACCCTCATCATGATATACAGACAGAGGAATGGTTGGGCAACACTATTAATCACTAGTGTGGAAATGGCCTGTATGAGATGTGTAGACATGAGCCAGTGGGAAGGTGCCCTGGGCTATTCTGCCTTTCAGTGAGTTAGCAATTAGTGTTTCAGCCATCATCCTTAATGATCACCCTCAATGATTCCATATTGATCCTGTGATGTGTCAGAAAGCAACAAATAAAACAGACATTTATTAAACAATAGAAAACATTGATCCTATTTCCCCAAATGGTACATTTATGAATTTTGACACCCCCTTCCAGTCCAATTGGTATCTTTCTTAACATAGTTACATGTATACAGGTAGTTCTCACATTTTATGAGTGCATGTCGGGCGGGTCAGTTTTATGGCTGGTTGTGGCACAGTCGTGTGAACACAATTTGTGATGTTTTTTGCCATTTCCTGCAAAATATGCCCATTCAATGACTTGGATCACTTAACAACCACCGTGTTTGTTTAACAATTGCAATGTTTGCTTAATGACCACCACAACAACTTTCTTCAACAACTATTGCGAAAAAGTCTGGAAAATCACTTTTGGTCATGTTGACTTACAACTATAGTGACTTAACAATCATATTCCTGGGCTCAATTACAGTTGTAAGTCAAGGAGTGTCTGTATTCAAGGATTTCCAGAATGCTCCCTGTTGTTTAGTTGCTGAAAAGGTTGGTTCTTGCTATCAAAAGAAGAAATGACTTCGGTTAAAAGGAAAACATGTTTTCCTGAACTTCAAAAAGATATATGGATGCCATGCTAAAATGCTAATAGCACCTTTATTAGAAGGTTAATAATGAAGTCTAAAATTCCATTCAACACTAACACTAAGACCAAAATGTATGAGAACCACTGTTCTAGGGAAATAGGAAAAATTCAGATATGATTGTTCGAAACTTCCCTTTGCCATTCTCCGTTATCTCTAAAAAAGATACTCTATAAAAGAAATCATTTGATTATTGAGCGTTTTATTCAGCATTGCAAGACCAATCCACTTCCATAAAAATGAATGTAAGCTTTAAGCTGTCTGTGGTGCTATTTGCTGTGTGTTTATTTAATATCTATAAAATACAAAAACGTTTTTACTAACCTTTAGTTCACCCAGAGGATTTTAGTTATTGACTGGATTAGTAGTATAATAAATATTAATAGCTTTCAGGCAAGCAAAAGGCCACTTTATTTTAATCATTAGCCATTTCCTGCATGAGGGAAAGAACAGAAACTTCTTCCTGCTTTTGCTTTCCTATACACAAAACTGTATATGGAATTAAACTGACTTTCTTTCTCAAAGAAAGAAATAGCTAATAGCTATTGCTTCTTATTTCACAAATAAAATATACTTGTCGAAGAAGCAGGACTCTCTGTATTACCATTTTCATGTAGCACCTATAGGACAAGCCAAAGCTACAATCTTGTACTGTTTTAAGGGTGTGGTAATCCTAATTTTCATTTTTAATTCCCCCTTTTAATTCATGAGGGAGTTACAAACTGGAAATAGTAAGAGCTTGTCTCAGCAGGTGGCAGCACACATCCAATTATTGCCTGAGCTAAGCAAGATGAGGCTTGATTAGTATTAGAATTGGAGACCACCAGAAAATCTTAAAGCAGTGGCCCCCAATCTTTTGGGCACCAGGACCAGTTCCGTGGAGAGAGGTTTTTCTGCGGACCGGAAGGGAGATGATTTTGCATGTTGCCTGCATCCAGCAGATGGCGCTTCGCTTGTTTGCACGGACCGGTTTCTGGCATGCCACGGCCGACTGCCAGTCCACGGACTGTGGGTTCGGGACCCCTGTCTTAAAGCGTAAACTAGACTGGGAAATCAAAGAAGCATCTTAGAACAAGAAAATGGAAAACTGCTTCTGACTTGGAATGGAACTACCTGTGCAGTGAGAATGTATTTGGAATGATCATGATTATTTACAAGTTTATTGGAAGGATTTGGCTGGCTTATACACATTGTAAGGACGGTATTAAAGTAGTTAGATTTCTGTCTAATCCAGGTATGGAGTTACCTTCCTCAGTAGTCTGAAGCTCAACAGTCACGTGCAGGCACCTTGCTTTTTTTTTTTTTTTTGCTTCATAACCTCCCATGATTGTGGCAATAAACCTTCAGAATTCAGTGTACAGGTTGAACTAAACTTCTACCGTGTTTTCCCGAAAATACAACCTATCCAGAAAATAAGACCTAGCTTGATTTTGGGGGTATAAGCCCTACCCCAAAAAGTAAGCCCTACTTAAGACCCTGACCACTCCATCCCACTGTAGGTTTTTTGGCAGGCCGGATCGCGTGCCTCCCCCCCTCCTCACCTTGCCTGCTGCCGCCGCTGCAAGGTGGCCTGAACGTTAAGAGAGCCGGGGCCTGAGGCAAGCAGAGGCTGCCTCCTTTCTATCCCTGCCCTGGATTGGGGAATCCAGCGGGCAGGTGGGGATGGGGACTGGCTGGGGCCTCAACCAGCAGCTTCTCTCTTTCACCTTCACCCCGAAGCAGCCTCCGGAAGCAGCCTGCACTGCCCCGCGGGCTTTGCCGGCTTTCTCTTGCTCTGCGGAAGGGCGGGAAAGAAAGCTGGGCATCCCAAGATGTCCCATTGGCAGTCAAGGAGGCTAATCGTGGTAAATACAAATCATTTTTTTTGAAAAATAAAGGAACGGATTACAATATTGATGATGAATGTAAACGAAAAGGCAGTTTCCAAAGCCTTCCTCCCCCACCAAGGAAAACCTGAGTCGCCTGGTGGGGCGGGGCGGCGGGCGGGCTGGGCCGTGTGGTGAAAAAAATAAGATACCCTCCAAAAATAAGCCCTAATGGGTCTTTTGGACCAAAAATAAATATAAGACCTGGGCTTATTTTTGGAGAAACACAGTATTGGGTTTAATACTCCTTTTTAAATTTGGAGTTATAGTGCATTGTCCTCTGCAGTCTTTGGAGGCTGAAACTATGAGAAAGAATAAACACACATTTCTTCTCCTGTCCTATAAAATGATTATTTGCTCATTTTCATAAATCAGCTGTTTTGCGGTGCATTAAATTTTCACACATTATACTGGCCCAATTTATATTGTGGAACTATGGAAGCTGATTGATATACTGTATAATATTTTTTAGTCTCTCTGTAACTTACTAGCTCCTTCCAGAGCAAAACTTTAACATTTTCTCCCTAAAACATCCTGCTGTAGAAAGTTTATACAGTAGAACTTGCCTGGTTCACACAACCTGCTAAACTAGGTTAAAATGAAATTAGATAATTTACAATTCAGTATTTTGTGGAAATTTAGCCACTCCCTTAGCATGTTGTGTTAGCTAAGCAATCCTGTTAAACCACAATTTGTTTGCATCATGGGCCATGTGAATGCAGCACTTACGGTTTGTTAACCTGATTCTTTTGTGTGGTGTGAACCCAATTAGATAATAGTGATAATGCAGTTGCCTCTTAAACCACATCTATTCTGTGCAACCAAGAGATTCCATAGTGTACATGTTTTTCCCACTTGATACATCCATTTTATTTTTTACCACGGAACTGTGACATTAACAAATAATAAGTGATAATAGATATCTGGAACCCAAACAACTACTATACCTCACTGCAGAACTACTAATTATTAATCTTCAGACTCATTTTGTTGTTCTTGTTTAGTTGCTATCTGATTCACAGGTCAAAATAAGAAAAGCCATCCACAACCTGGAGAATAGCTCTTTGCTCTTTGGTATGATTAAGATCCTGTCACAAACCTCACAGAAGATAGTGAAGAAAACATGGAAGGTAGGGAACTTCCTCACCCAACAGATCCAGAGACCTGTGTTCCTTCCCGGTTTTCACATACCATTGTTCCCTATCAGAACTGCTGCCCTTGAAGACTGGTGAAGAGTTAAACTAGAGTCAGGCAGCATGTTGGCTTGAGGCCAAGTATCTTCCATCTGTCCTGGTATCGGTCATGTGCTCCGAGTGTGGCAATCACTAAACCTATTCTTTGTGCTGAAGTGAGTTGCGTCCGTTGTCCTGGTGAGGACAGACTCCACCACTTCTGGAGTGCTTATTAAATTGTGTCTAGCTGGTTGCCTCCTTTCCTCCCATCCTCTCTCAAGTGCAATTAGCAACTGAATAGAGTTACGTGCTCCAGAACAGGTTCCTCCTGGCTCAGCTGATAGCTGATCCTCCCATGTGCTTGAGTCTTCATAACTAGCATTTTTTCCCTTAAAAAGCAATAAATCGGGCAACAGTGAACAGTACTAGGAATTTCGAAAGTTGTAATCTGAATGTATCTGGAAAATATTAGGTTGGGAAAGGAAAGCTTTAAGCCTCAGAGCATGTGCTACATGTATTGATCTAAGCAGAAGGTGAACTCCCAAAATTATCCCATCTAGTTTGTGGTGTTTTTGAAATCACCATTTCAAAAACATTTCATGGAAAGTTATCTTCTGAAAAAATTCAGCTGAGGTTTATGCATACATTACTTTGAAAGAAGGATATCCAAGGTGAACTTATCCTCCAGTTGAACTGCACTTCTGATCATATCATAGACATGTCAAATAATTGACCAGCCTTTACAATAGAAATAGCATAATAAAAATGAGAAAATAGTTTAAACCAGCAACTTGTTATTGGGAAAGGGTCATGGACATGTCCGTACAGAACTTGGAGATTTAGAGGGACAGGGTAAAATCCAGAAGGTGTTTACTTGTACATTCTGAGAAATTAGTGAACCTGCAGTTGGAAGCCCATTGCTTTCCTTCATTAATCCTAGATATATCGGGGCAGATCCACATTAGCACCTGAAATCACTCCAGTGTCGTTCTGTAGGTAGTCAGCAGATAGGGACAGGAGGAGGCATATTTCACAGAATACTCTCCAGGAAGCATGTAAAATAGTATTGTAAGAAGTCAGCACCTCCCTTCCTAGAGAAGGAAATATTTGGGGGGACATTAAAAAAGGCAGAATATTATATATCCCCAAAGGAATAATAGAAAATCTTAGACAGAAACCAGCCCGCAGAAACCAACCCCTCTCCCTGCCCCAAGCAGAAACCAGCCCTGTAGAAATGCAGATTTGATAATCCTATTCAGAAAGACTGGGGCCAGGAACCATGACTGATGGGATTAAAAAGACAGAACCCTAAAATCTACATTCCCCACCCAAAATCTAAAGACATGACCTTTAGGACACAATAGGATTAACCCACCACCATTAGAATACCAAAAGGGCACATTGAACCTCAGGTCAAAGTTCATTGCACAGGAACAGGAACAACCTCAAACAGGAACAACTCGAAACACAAAGCCCAAAGGAGGTATAAAAGCCCACCACTCCCAGCTCCATTTTGTCAGCTTTCCCAGACCTGCATGCTGCTGCTGTTCTGTTCTTCAATAAACTGAACCTTCTTTCCTAAGCAGCCTCCATTTTGTTTATTCCCGACTTGGACTGGACCTGATGATGATTTTTCTTTCAACAGTATTTTTAGAGAAATTCTCAGAAAATAATTTTTGGAGAGAGATCAGCTCATTGGTATCCTAATCATTGGGTAAGTATAACCACAATAAATTTGCATGTTGAAGTTTCATTAAGTGGAATGCAAGCTGCCACAAATCATAGCTGCTCTCTGCTCATCCTTGCTGTTTCTTTGACATCATTCTCTTTTTTTTTTCTGCTGCCTCCTCCTAATCCCCCCCACCACCTTTTGTTCCAGAAGATTTGAGAGCCATCATTGTACCTAGTCCATCTATGCTGTATTTCTCAAATGGAAAGGTCGGAGGTTTTTGTTTTTGCTTTGTTTCGGATCTCTAAGAAAACTCTTCAGTTGGAACCTCAACTGCCGCCTTTTTTATTGGCTTTTAGTTGCTGATGTTAAATGTAGATAAGCGTTTTATGACAAAGGTGGGGCCTTTTAGAACAGGTTACAATGTTTGATATGAGAACAAATGTAATGTTTTATAGTAATCAGAAGAATTTCCCCAACATTTTTCTTTCCCTTTCTGCAATTCCTGTGAACTGCCTGCCAAAGCATTTGAAAGTTAGGAAGGATGCAGATTTGGGAATCTCTTACAGATAAGGAGCAATAAATATTAAATCAACCTTTGATTTGATTCTTGTGTAAAGATATAAACAAATATAACTGTTATGTCCTGGGCCTTGCTGAGTCATTCAGCAAGGCTCAGGAAGGGTGCAGGAAGGCTGCAGAGACCCGGACAGACCACGTGTCTGCCCGGGACCCAGACAGGCTGTCTCCGGCCTTGCGCGCATGTGCAAGGCGGGAGAATGGCCTGCAATGATTGGATGTGCATCCCCTTGCAAGGGGATATAAAAGGCCAGTGGCCATTGTGTTCTTGCTTCTGTTCTGTGAGCGTGTTTCAATAAAGAGATCTTTGTTCTGAACCAGCCTCGTCTCGATGTCTTCTTTGCAAGAACAGAACATTGGCGACGAAGGTGGGATGCACCACAAAGGAGGCTAAGGAAGAAGAAGCTAGGGCCAACTCACCTGAAGGCCTGAAGCGAAGCGAAGCACGGTGTCCAGAAGAAGCAACCGCCTGCCAGTACGAGTACGCTGGAGGTGGGCTTGGCTTCGTGGGACCCCTTCTCCTTCCTTGCGGCGAGAGACGTCGAAGAGGCTATCGGTCACAACGATGTCCAAGCTGGGCCGTCTTGTCGAGTTCGATACTTTGCACCCAGAACGATGGAGCTCTTACGTAGCTCGCGTCGAGAACTACTTCAGGGTGAATAAGATCCAAGAAGACGAATTGAAAGCTGCTACTTTGCTGTGTGTCTGTGGGCAAGAGACTTTTGACATTGCTGAGAACCTTGTAGCCCCAGCACCATTGGAGTTGATCGCCTATTCAGATCTAAAGAAAATGCTGCACGAGCATTTTGAGCCCAAGCTTTCTGTAATAGCTTGGAGGAACCAATTCGAGCAGTGGGATCAGTGGCCGGGAGAATCAGCTGCAGACTTTGTCGCGGCTCTGAGGCAGGCTGCTAGACCATGTGTGTTCCAAGACTTGGCAGAGAGGCTCCGAGATCGACTCGTCTGCGGATTGCGAAGCCGTGAGATGCAACAAACGTTGTTTGCTAGAGCCGATGTTTCATTCCAAGATGCCCTGAGAGAAGTTGCAGCTGAAGAAGCAGCCAGCGGCGTGGTGAAGGCCTTGCAGTCGACCAAGAACCCTCCAGCAGCAGTCCCCGTCCATCAGGAAGTCGTGCGAGAGGCCTCCGGAGAAGAATCCGAGGAAGAAGAGGTGGACAGACTTCAACAGTCAGCGGAGAGAAGGCAGCAAGAACGCAGAGGGAAGATGCCTGCATCCCTTCGGTGTTTCGGCTGTGGGGGTCGCCACAGGAGAGCCGACTGCCGTTTTCGTTCTGCTGTTTGCCGGGCATGTGGCAGGCAAGGCCACATCGCATCAGCCTGCTTGGGTTGCCAGAAAAACAG
Source organism: Azemiops feae (assembly GCA_023970755.1). Lineage (NCBI taxonomy): Eukaryota > Metazoa > Chordata > Lepidosauria > Squamata > Viperidae > Azemiops > Azemiops feae. The sequence goes on along the minus strand of JALGBA010003846.1, from coordinate 179,665 downwards.
GTCCCCCGAAGAGTTGCCTCTGAAAGGTACCAAGGTCCCCAGCCAACACAGGGTGGTTTCTGCGCGTCCCGTAGGGGGGTATTCAACACTGGGGTTCACTGGCCCCTTAAGAAAAAGTTTCGCATTGATGTAAAGTTGCAGGGAGTTCCCCTGGCCATGGAGCTGGACACAGGGTCCGCTCTTTCTATTATTTCTGCTGACACATTTAAGAAGGTTTGTTCCAGGAGTGGCTCACGAGTTAAACTCAGGCCCTCCAATCTCATCCTCACTGACTTCCAGAATTCATGAGTCAGTGTGAAGGGGGAGGCCATGCTTAGAGTACAGTAAGGAATTTGATGGGTTATTAGATGTGGTGGTAGTTGGGGGTGATCGAACGAGTCTTATCGGACTCGATTGGTTCGAGGCACTTGGGATCCAAGTGACTGGGCTTAACCATCTACAAACTGTCAGCCTTGCAGGAGTCTGTAAGGAGTTTGCTGATGTGTTCAGCCCAGAGCTTGGCTCATACAAGGGGCCTCCTATTGCTTTAAGGTTAGACCCAGCCATCACACCCATCAGGGTTAAACCAAGGAGGGTGCCTTTTGCCCTCAAAAGTAAAATAGATGCTGAGTTGGACAAACTGCTCCAACAAGGCATTCTTGAACCTGTGGATTCTAATCCATGGGAAACCCCCATAGTGACACCATTAAAAGCCAATGGTGAAGTCCGAATTTGTGCGGACTATAAATGCAGTCTAAACAAAGCCTTGCAGCAGCATGCATATCCAGTGCCGGTGGTGAGCCACATCCTGGCCTCACTGAAGGGGGGAAAGGTATTTGCTAAGCTTGATTTGGCTCAGGCCTACCAACAGTTACCTGTTGATGAGGCAACAGCTGAGGCCCAAACTATAGTTACTCACAGAGGGGCTTTTAAGGTAAAAAGGCTGCAGTTTGGGGTCAATGTAGCCCCTGGCATTTTCCAAGGGGTGATGGAGTGAACACTCCGTGGTATTCCTGGAGTCTGCCCTTATTTCGATGACATCCTCATTGCAGGAGAGTCACCTGGGAACTTAGCTGAAAGGCTGAGAGATGTCTTGCTGCGTTTCTGCCAAGCTGGGCTGAAGTTACAGCAAGACAAATGTAAGATAGGTGTAATATCCACCGAATTTCTAGGCTTTCATATTGATGCTGAAGGCATCCACCCTGCAGAGTCTAAATTTCAGGCCATTCAAATGGCCCCCAGTCCCCAGTCAAAAGCTGAACTCCAGGCTTTTCTGGGCCTACTTAATTTTTATCATTCATTTCTCCCCCACAAGACTGCAGTGGCTGAGCCGTTACACCAGCTCTTGGACAAACAGACTCCATGGAAATGGACAAACGTCCATGAAAGGGCTTTTAAAGAAGTCAAGGCCTTGCTATCTTCAAATGCGGTCCTGGCGCATTTCAATGAGCAATTGCCTGTGTGCATCGCATGTGATGCCTCCCCTTATGGGGTAGGAGCAGTGTTAAGTCATCTCAAGGCTGATGGGACTCAGGTCCCTGTGGCCTACTACTCTAGAACTCTCTCATCTGCAGAACGTAATTACGTGCAGATTGACAGAGAAGCCTTGGCAATAGTCTCAGGCATCAAGAAATTTCATGATTTCTTGTATGGCCGCCATTTCATGGTCTACACTGACCACAAGCCTTTGCTGGGTTTGTTTACAACAAACAAACAAACCCCACACATCATCTCCCCCAGAATGCTGAGGTGGTCAATTTTCTTGTCAGCTTATGACTACACCCTGGTTCACAAACCAGGGACAGAGATGGGCCACGCTGATGGCCTTAGTAGGTTACCTCTAAAGCAAATAGAGGCAGACCCTGCTCCGGCTGTACACATTCTCTCCATTCATGAATTGCCTGAATCTCCCCTCAATGCTAGGGATGTGGCTGCTGAAACTGCCACTGATCACACGCTTACACGCATGCTGACATGGGTGTTGTCAGGATGGCCAGACACGTGTCCTGGTACAGATTTCCAAAGTTTCTGGCGTAGGAAGCATGAGTTTTCCACGTTCAAAGGATGTATCCTGTGGGGTAGCAGGGTAGTCATCCCGGCCTCAATGAGGACTAGAGTCTTGCTCTCTCTGCATGAGGGACATCCAGGAATTGTGAGGATGAAGGCGCTTGCACGTAGCCATCTTTGGTGGCCTGGACTGGATAAGGACATCGAGGCCCAGGTTCAGGGGTGCCACGTGTGCCAACAGTCACGGCCTGAGATGCCCCAGGCCCCTGTACATAGATGGGAGGAGACACACACTCCATGGTCACGCGTACACATTGACTATGCTGGGCCCTTTCAGGGGCAATTCTTCCTTCTCCTCGTGCATAGCCATTCCAAGTGGCTAGAGGTCGTTCCTGTATCCTCCACTACTACTGCCAGGACCATCCAGGTGCTAAGAGGAATCTTCGCTTCCCATGGCCTTTCTGATGTCCTTGTCTCAGACAATGGTCCCCAATTTACCTCTTCTGAGTTTCAGGCATTCCTCCAAGCCAACATGATCCGGCATGCCATGTCTGCTCCTTTTCACCCTGCCACCAACGGTCAGGCTGAACGCATGGTGCGTACCACCAAAGAGGCATTAAAGAGAATCACTCAAGGACCCTGGCATCACAGGTTAGCCGATTTTCTCCTTGCACACCGCACCACACCTTGCACTGCTACACGAAAGAGCCCAGCTGAACTACGCTGGGGTCGCAGACTCATCATGAAACTGGATAGATTGCACCCAGACCGGGTGGCTTCACAGGTGTCACAACCGCGGGCACCTAGGAGACTCCAAGTGGGTGATCCGGTATGGGCCAGAAACTATGGGCATGGACATCTTTGGGTAACTGCTGTAGTGTGCAAGGTCTCTGGGCCACTGTCCTACAAAGTGGCCTTGGAGGATGGTCGTGTGCTTAGACCAATTGCGCTGGAGGCTCCCTGGCCACGTTTCCGCTCCTGGCTCTGCTCTCGGGGGGGAGGGGGATCTCAATTACGATTGTGGACCACAGTCTCTCCACGAGGGCGCTTATCCAAATGTTCCTCCACATGTTCCAGGTGGGGGTCTTGCCACGGAGGTGGCTCCTGACTCTGGCAGAGGTCCCTGGCTAGGGGCAAATGGCCGTAAATCGGCTACTCAGGGTACTCCTGCTGCTGGTCTTGGGCTCGAGGGACAGTGCTCCCAAGAGGAGTCCAGTGGAGTTTTGGGGAACTCCACCCCACCAAGGGACTCGGGGAACTCAACCCCACCAAGGAACTCTGGTTTGGGTTTGGTGGATCCAGCCAGTCAGCAGTCAGGGGGAAACCCTGAGTCTTCTGGGCGACAAAGTCCTGGTTTGTTTTGCGCAAACCGGGAGCAGGCACTCCAGGCACCTATTCCTAATCCCACACCTACGACTACACCTGCACCTAATCTGGTTCCACGGAGATCAGAGCGGGTTAAGGGTCCTCCTAAGCATTTAAAGGAATATGTAAGATCCCTGTTTACTATCCAGGAGGTTTATTAGTCCTCGCCATCTGAAGGAGTAAAAACAAGTGTAGTGCTGCGGTGTGAATATTGTCAAATAGTGAAAGTCCGTGGTCACAACAGGGAACTAAAGGTAATGGGTTGCAAGGAGTAAAGGTTGACTGCATAACGTGCCAACCAGCCTGCCATGATGTGTTATGTGTAAAGTGTTAAACAATATGTTTAATTATTGTTTAATCCAAAGGGGGAGGGGTGTTATGTCCTGGGCCTTGCTGAGTCATTCAGCAAGGCTCAGGAACGCTGCAAGAAGGCTGCAGAGACCCGGACAGACCACGTGTCTGCCCGGGACCCAGACAGGCTGTCTCCGGCCTTGTGCACATGCGCAAGGCGGGAGAATGGCCTGCAATGATTGGATGTGCATCCCCTTGCAAGGGGATATAAAAGGCCAGTGGCCATTGTGTTCTTGCTTCTGTTCTGTGATTGTGTTTCAATAAAGAGATCTTTGTTGTGAACCAGCCTCGTCTCGATGTCTTCTTTGCAAGAACAGAACAATAACCAAGATCTATATTCACCTCATCCAGTATCTTTTGGAAGAATCTTTAATAATCCATTAGTAATCAACCGCAATAAACCTGCCAGCATACAATATGTTGGTGGAGAGGCTGAATAATAAGACTTGCCCAAATCACATTCAAGAACATTTCTTAAGCATAACTCCATTCTCCTTCTATGATTGGGGACTTGATGAGGTGAAGAGGCTTGCGTGGGTAAATGAAATAGTGGACTATGTCATCAGACATGCATATGTCCAGAAGGGTCTTAAGGCAAACAGGCCATGATGGATACTCCAGACTAACACCGATCATATCTGCCAACCCGCATTGGACCAGCATGGCAGATTATGGTCTATTCCTTCCACATGCCAATACAACATCAAAAACAGCCCTCACTTAGGACCGTATTGGAAACATGCGGAAGAGGCCTTCATCCTGCAGTGGATAGACAATGGCTAAAATGATGAACTCCATTCTATATATTGGTAACCTGAAGCTATGATTAAAAAATAATCAAGATGATGGTCGCAACAGTGTGAACAAAGCTCCACCTGCTTTTTAACCCCCTAGTGATGTCCTAAAGAACTATTGGAGCTTCAATCTCATCACTGCAGCCACCATCCTGATTTTTGTACCCCACTCCAAAGACACCCTGCTTACAGGGAAGTTGCCATTTGGAAGTGTGCAAATTATTTTGCATAGGATCAGAAGCTTCTTTTTTTTTTAAATCTAATGTTAAGACAGTATTTAATGGGTGGATTCTTTTATGTTTAATGCTAGATTTATTTGATATTTGGGTCATTTTTTCCCCTTTTTGGCACACAATTATTTCCCTTTTTTTGTTGTTAGTGTTGGAGTTTTTCTGTTTTGTATTTTATTCTTGTTGATCAAACAAATAAATATATATTAAAAAATACATTATGCAATTTTTGTTTTTGCCTTTAATAAATTGGCTTCCAGATGTTGCAGACAGAATACCAGTCAGGAGTGTAATGTGGCTACGCTCCTGACTTCTTATATTCATACTTAGGAATATAAATACGATTTCTATATCCCAGAAAGCAACATTTCAGCTTCTTTTGATATTAGTTAACAGTCTTCCCTATTGCCACGTTCAAAGAGTTTCTTAGCAGCACACTCTTAAGAAGTATTAAGAGGCTGGCAGCAAGGATGGGCAGGGCACTAGAAGCTAAAGACTACTAAAAGAAATTGAAGGAGCTTTCTTGTAGCCCTAAGAAAAGACTGAGGTTGGATATATCGCTCTACAAATAATTGTAAATAATTGTACAAATAAATACAAATACAATGAATGTCACACAGAAGAAAGTCAAGACCTCTGTTGTTCCAGAATGTAGGATACATAGCAATAGCAATAGCACTTCGGCTTATATTTAGGCAAGAAAAACCAAATGTACAGGTATAGTATAGGGGGTACCTTGCTCGATAGTAGTAACTGTGAGAGGGACCTCGGAGTCCTAGTGGACAATCACTTAAACATGAGCCAGCAGTGTGCTGGAGCTGCCAAAAAAGCCAACACAGTGCTGGGCTGCATTAAGAGAGGGATAGAATCAAGATCACGTGAAGTGTTAATACCACTTTACAATGCCTTGGTAAGGCCACACTTGGAATACTGCATCCAGTTTTGGTCACCACGATGTAAAAAAGATGTTGAGACTCTAGAAAGAGCACAGAGAAGAGCAACAAAGATGTTTAGGGGAGTGGAGGCTAAAACATATAAGGAACGATTGCTGGAATTGGGTATGTCTAGTTTAATGAAGAGAAGGATGAGGGGTGACACGATAGCAGTGTTCCAATATCTCAGGGGCTGCCATAAAGAAGAGGGAGTCAAGCTATTCTCTAAAGCATCTGAAGGCAGGACAAGAAGTAAGGGATGGAAATTAACCGAAGAGAGAAGCAACCTAAAACTAAGGAGAAATTTCCTGACAGTTAGAACAATTAATCAGTGGAACAACCTGCCTCCAGAAGCTGTGAATGCTCCAACACTGGAAATTTTTAAGAAGAGACTGGACAGCCATTTGTCTGAAATGGTAGGGTTTCCTGCCTGAGCAGGTGGTTGGACTAGATGACCTCCAAGGTCCCTTCCAACATTATTATTATTATTATTATTATTATTATTATTATTATTATTATTATTATTATTATTATTATTATTATTATTATTATTATTATTATTATTATTATTATTATTATTATTATTATTATTATTATTAGTATTAGTATTAGTATTATTAGTATTATTAGTATTATTAGTATTATTAGTATTATTAGTATTAGTATTATATACCGCTTCACAGTGCTTTAAAGCCCTCTCTAAGCAGTTTACAGAGTCAGCATATTGCCCCCAACAATCTGGGTCCGTAATAATGATTTTACAGTACAGGTAGTCCTCAACTTACGACAGACTCTCTAAAAGATACTCATGACCCTGTGTCAAAGTTCCAATGGCTGGGGCCTGCATTAGTGGCTGTTTGCAGCATCCCATGATCAAATAACTGTAATTTATAACTTTTTTTGCTGGAAAGCAGCATTTACTTCTGTTTTCCAGCAAAGAATGCCCATTGCTTTATGACTGCGGCATACACTTGATGACCATGACTTTTGCTTAATGACTTCTGCAAAGAAGGTTGTATAATTGGGTGTGATCACATGATAACCCACTTAATAACTGGCATGACGTACAGCTGTAATTCTGGGCTCAATTAGAGTAGTAAGTCAAGGACTACCTGTAAGCTAAAAAATGGAAGCCATCAAATTAGAGTATCCTATTATCCTTGCTTGATCTGGATTAGGGGATAGATGGGGAACTCATCACATTTGTAGACAACACCAAGCTGGCAGGAATAGCCAATACTGCAGAAAATAGGCTTAAGATACACAAGGATGTTGACAGACTTGAACATTGGGCATTATCTAACAAAATGAAATTCAATGGTGAAAAATGTAAGGTTCTACAAGAAAAACCAAATGCACAGGTACAGTATAGGCGGTACCTGGCTCAATAGTGGTAAATGTGAGAGGGATCTTGGAGTCTTAGTGGACAATCACTTAAATATGAGCCTGCGGTGTGCTGCAGCTGCTGAAAAAGCCAAAGCAATCCTAGGCTGCATTATCAGAGGGATAGAATCAAGATCATGTAAAGCAGGGGTGTCAAACTCGCAAAGTGACGTGTCGTGACGTGTTGTGACTTTTTTTCCACTGCCGGCAATGGGCTGGGCGCGGTTTCGGCATGATGCATTCGGCCCGCGGGCCGGCAGTTTGATACCCCTAATGTTTATAATGCCTTGGTAAAATCACACTTGGAATACTGCATCTAGCTTTGGTTACCACAATGTAAAAAAAGATGTTGAGATTCTAGAAAGAGTGCAGAGAAGAGCAACAAAGATGATTAGAGGACTGGAGGCTAAAACATAAAGAATGGTTGCTGGAATTGGATATGTCTACTTTAATTAAAACAAGGGCTAGGGATGACATGATAACAGTGCTCCAATGCTTTACTGAAGGCAGGAGAAGAAGCAAGGGATGGAAACTAATCAAGGAGAGAAGCAACCTAGAATTAAGGAGAAATTTCCTGACAGTTAGAACAATTAACCAGTGGAACGACTTGCCTCCAGAAGTTGTGAATGCTCCAACACTGGAAGTTTTAAAGAAGAGATTGGACAACTATTTGTCTGACATGGTATAGGGTTTCCTGCCTGACCAGGGGGTTGGACTAGAAGACCTCCAAGCTCCTAACATTCGCATAGAATATACATATTAGAGACCAAACAAAATGCCGGAGAAATGAACTATAATCCTGTGTGCAACAGAGGATGAAAGAATCAATCAAGGAAGTCTTCTAAAGATTAAGTGGGAGTGCCCAGATGCAAATGAGCTGAATATATGCCAAGCTCTGCTTTAAAAATTACATTAAATCAATTCTTTATGTAGTGCTAAGCATTTATTTATCATGTTTTCTGGTTGCTATCCATAAAATGGTAGATAATAAAGTGTTTAAAGTTTGGCTTAGTGCCAAAGGAAAGATTGGAAGTATTTAATTAAGAGGGGGGAAAAGACACTGCTAAAATGGTGACTGGGAATTGCAGTCTCAATATGTCTGGAGCAACCAGATTTGGGAATGCTATTCCAGATAATGGGGACAAAATAATTCTATCGGTTTTATTGGGATATGAAAGACATTTTGTTCCGCTTCCTTTCCTGTTGAAATACTGCCCCCCCCCAGAAACTTCTATATTTCTTCCCCAGCCTCTGCAGTTTGCAATGTTTGTTTCATTCTTCATCTACAGCTGGTAACCCAAGCCAAGCAGAAGGGTGTGGATCGTTTGTTACACTCTCTAAACCAGGAACAAGAGAAAATAAACAGCAGCTTGCTCAATCCAGTCCTGCCTGAGTACATGCAAGTGAGAAGCGGCTGGAGATCCCAAACATATCTCATGTGGGAATGAAAGAAAACAGGTTTGAACCACTCTCTGCAGGTTAAGGAGAAGCCAAAGCCCCATTCACACCTGAGTTGAAACACTGGCTACTTGCTCTTGAGAGTGTTCTCAGCATAGGAGATGGCCCACGTAAAGTAACTATACATCAAAGAATGTTTTTGAGCAGGGGTCTTCAAGGGCTGGCTGAGGAATTCTGGGAGTTGAAGTCCACAAGTCTTAAAGTTGCCAAGTTTGAAGACCCCTGCTTTTGAGCATGCAAAGTTTATCAAGGACTGCCTCTTGCCTATTACATCTACCTGGCCCACAAGGATGGGAAGGCAGTGTATGTTATGGATCCCATTGATTAGGATTGTACTGTATATCTGGTGGGACACATATGAAAAACAGGCCTTCTTGGTGGTGACCCCTTCTCTGTAAAACATCATTCCCCCATACCCACTCACCCCAACATATGATTAGCCTCCAATCTGTTGCTTTTCCAAAAGGCACTTAAAAACATGGATTTGTTAGCAGGCTTGGGGACCACGAATGGAGGCGAAGCTGATCAAATGCTGATTTGATTGCGTTCTTGCTGCCAGGTGAGGTGGGGTGAGATTTTTTTTACCGGTTTTTATTATGTGGTGAAGTTTTAAAATATTGCAAGTCGCCCAGAGTCACTTATGTGTGATTTGGGTGGTGATATAAATTTGTTTAACAAACGAACACACAAACAAGCAAACAACATAAGTAGCTTGTAAATTGCGAGATAGGAGATAGGTTTCCAATCCAAACATGTGGACAATTCTTATACTTTGGAACCTTTTCTTATAAGCAATAAAGTTCTGGACTAAATTTCATAAGGTACTGTAGTTTGGATTTTTTAAAATATAAGTAAGTCCTGGAATGAACATGATGTAAAACAGTGGTTCTTAAACTGGGCGGGTGGGGGGGGGTGTAATTATCCTGGGGGGGTAACTCGGGCATATGCTGTGGGTAATGGAGCACTTTGTAGTTGCTTATTTGTTAGTTGAGGATCCAGTTTGGGACCGCTGCTGCACAGAAACTTGTGTAAAACAATCTGTTGTTCTTTTTTCCCAGGGGAATGATGTTGTTTGAGACCAGGAAAAGGGGTAATTGTGTCAATCGTCCGTAGGAAGTGAGGGTTATGTGTTTCTGCCTTATGTATGTCGTACAGGAGATCTCATTCAGAGATATGAAATCCAAACCATCAGCCGAGTAATTGTGTGTGTGTGTGTGATATTTATCTCCCATTTTGCTTCCCTGCCTAATGTAGCTAGCTTTCCTGCTTGCTTCTGATCATGTCTCAGTAACAACTGATATGGTTGGAACTGGGGTGGGGGGGATTCTTGTGGCTCAGGTCACCCCATTGGGGTGCAAAGGCCAAAGGGAGGGGAGATGTTTCTTTGACTTGGATTCAAATGGTTGTGTGAAGGTCAAGAAGCTTATACGCACTGTGAGAGAATAACATGAGCTGAAGCTTGTGATAAATCCTAGTGCCTTCTTCATGTACACACACATTAGTCTACATCAGGGGTGTCCAACCTTAGCAACTTTAAGGCCTGTGCACTTCACCTCCTAGAATTTCCCAGCCAACCATGATTGGACATCCCTGGTCTACATAGTCTAATTCAGACTTCATCAACCACGACAACTTTAAGATAGGTGGACATCAACCCCCAGAATCCCAGCTGTGCTGGCTGGGGAATTCTGGGAATTGAAGTCGACTTATCTTAAAATTACCAAAATTGAGAAATGCTGATTTAATTTAATATATTATTTCTGAATCTCATTAAATAACTGTTTTTAGAAGAATATATTTGGGCTGATTAAACAAAACTGGTTCCCTCTAATTAAATGTGCTTGTGAGCAGGGCCTTGATGGCTTCTTTTACTGGTGTCTGCTGAATTTAGCCTGATGGACAATGCTCACTTTTCATTCTCCATGCTTTATCAAGCTTTTGTTAAAGTCATTTCGCTGGCCATTGCTGGATCTTGTGGCAATGGGTTCTGCAGATTAATTTATATATTTTTTTGTCAAATGGACTTTCTTTGTAACTTACTGATCAAACTTACTAACTGGCATATTAATATAATCTTATATCCAATTTTTCCATTCTATTTCCCCACAACTTCTCTGTTTTAGAGTGACTTGAAATAGGAGAAGCAAATCCCCTACAGCTAATCTGTTCCATTATCTTTACTATTTAATCTCCTCATTTTACCTTATTCATTAGTCTCTTGTGGAGTACTTCCAGTCTGGTGCAAACTAATGTTATGAAAATCCATTTCTAGCAGTTTGTGCAAACCGGACACAGATTTTTCTCCCCACTCCAGAATGTTCACGACTGTTGCTGTTGGCCATGTTCAGAGTTGAGCTCATATTTTTTAAACAAAAACTTGGCTTCTGTCAAACCCCCAATGGTCTCTTGACTCTTGGCAGGGTTTTGAGCATAAAACAAGCAAAGCATTGTTTATGTTGCCGGGGCCGAGGGGGGAGAGAACATTGGAGAAAAGATAATAATGACAAAACTAACTTTGGAGCAAAGGGAACAAAATGTTCACCAGAAGAGAAAGATGGATCTCTTTGGGACTCGCCAGTACAGCTCACTGTTCCCAGGGGAATGGAATTTGCCAACTCCCAAATAATTAAGTATGCAAGATTTGGTTGGTTTCTCAAACGGTTTTATTGGGGGGAAGAAAGAAGGAAACACAATGTAACTTACTATATACACAGAATAAAAGGGCATCATGCTTACCCTCAGCTATGAATAATAAAATCCCACCCACCCACTCACATCCCATTGCCAGCAAGTGCCCTCTCTATATCATCTTGGAAAGGAAGATGAGGAAATAATTCTGAAGGACAAAAGTCTCTGGAGATGAACTTTATTTGGCTAAAGGGGCCACTGGCAGCTCTTTATCTCTCTTCCTTCCACCAGTTGCGGCCAACATGCAGTTGAAGGAGCAGTACCTTCATGACTTTGCCCTCATTCTAAAAGACTCAGAATGAAAAGAGGAAGAGTATCAGCCTTCTTGATTTCTCATTTAGGCAAATTCCCGTGCTCGGATGCCCAAACGTGGCTGCCAAACTTCCTCACACAGCTGTTCCCCCTATCTCAAATACAGGATTTGTTGTTCAGTGTGGAAAAGGCTTGCTTGTTGGTAGTGTCCTCTCAACACATTTCACTTGGATACCGAATTAAACCATTTCTTTAGGCTCAATATGCACTGAATCATAAATTAAGCAATTGGGTTGGGTTTGTGCAACACAATAGCCTCCCAAACTAACCATGATTCAAGCTAAGCACTTTTAGTATGTTGTGTAAATGCAGATAAAATTTTAGTGAAAGAGCACTCTCTGCCACTTGCCACCCATTTCCGAGAATATTCAACAACTGTCCAGCCACCCCAAGTACTGACATTGTCCTCATCCCGATGTCCAGCAAATGATCATATTCTTCACCCATTGCTTGAAGGGTTCCCTTTCAGAAACCACAAATGGTTAGAAAACACAGGTGTCCAAAGTTGGAAGCCCGGCAAGGGGGGGGGGAAGAATCCAACAGCACAGAAACCATCATTCAAAGAAGCAGTCCACTTGACCCTTCCAAATTTATACTAACCGTCTGCAATCATTTTGACCCCTTAAGGGAGGGCTGAAGGTCAAGCTTGAGCAGAAGGGATGGGGTCTCTCCAACAAAGTGTCTGATGAAAGTCTGAGCATGTTTTATATCAGAGGCAAACAAAGAAAAATGGGGCCAGGCAAGTTCCTTTCCCTTCTTAGGAACTCCATGAGAAGCGAGTCATACAGACCATTGCTATACAAATTCTCACTGAATATGAGAATGAATCTTGGTAGAAATTTTTTCATCTTCTTGAGCAAAGGTGAATTTAACCCATCCTCGTAGGCGTGCAACACTTACAACCATGGAGGTGTTCTGCCACTTCATACATAGTTCTTCTTGTCATAGCTCAACGCAGTAGACCTGGGTGCTGAGTAAACCATGGGTGTGGGTCTGTACTTCTCCTCCTTGGGGGGGCAGGAACAGCAGAGCAAGCTTCCTCCAAAAAGGAAAAGAGTTGCTGCTGCCCAACCAATGTAAAGTGAAGGTCCTATTTCGCGTTTCAGGGCAGATGGGACTGTTGGATTGTAGAAATTGCGGACAATTTGATTGGCAGACCAGGAGACGGGGATGAGAGTCAGGATGCCAGTCAGCAGAAAGATGACCCCAGAAACGATGGTGATCTTGGCTTTTGTAGGTTCATCTTCAATGCAGCGAGTGCACTGTGCTCCCATCAGGAAAATGAGTATCCCCATCACTCCAAGGACAATGGCAATGACAATTAAGGCCCGCGCAGCCTGTAGGTCTGGTTGCAATGCCAGCATGGAATCGTAGACCTTGCATTGCATCTGGCCAGTACTCTGAGCTACACAGTCCATCCATAGCCCTTCCCAGACGAACTGCGAAGTGACAATGTTGTAGCCGATGAAGGCAGTCACCTTCCACATAGGCAACCCGCAACACAAGATGGTGCCTATCATGCCCAGGAAAGATAGGGCTATACCACCAATCTCCAGACCCATCGACATGTTGGTGCAGTCAAATCAGCCACTACCTTCCAAATTGCAATGCTGGCTGCTGCTGTCTAGTCGTGAGGTTTTGAGCAAAGCAGGTGAAGCACCCAAAGCTCTGAGCTGATTTATAAACTGTCCTGTCACCTGGGCGGGCTCTTTAGCTCAAGCATGGGTGGGGCATCACCAACGGACTCTCAACCTGCCCTACCCTTGTACCATCCTCTCTTTTTTTTTTTCTTTGTTTGAGATGGCATTTATGAGAAATGAAAGTTTGCTGTAGAGGGCAAACGGGAAATTACCCTTGAACTGAATTCCAGCTGGTTGTTTGGCGTGACCCTTGGTTTCGGAGCAGACTGGCAGGCAAAGAATTGGTGGTAAAAAGCAAAACGCCTTGTAGAGAGGCTTTTGATTCACCCAGGTTTCCTTTGTTGGATTTCAACTTTGGGTTGGGTCTCCCAAGTCCAAATCAAGCATGTCTGCTGATATTCAACAAACTCTCTTTATATCATAAACCCCATATATACATCAGAATTTCTTGATATTTCATCACTTTTTGCTTCATTTATTGAAGACATGTGTAGATTAGGCTAATGTCCTATAATAAGAATGGGGATGCACTTAATTAGCTAAGTTCTCCACCTCTGGGCGTGTTTTTTAACATGCTAATAATGAACTTTTTACCTCCAAGCCATTTCATGACACTCTTCCCCACAGTTTGAGCTAAGTGCCATGTTATCTTTTCTTTTTTCAATAATAGGCCCACTAGCAAAATCCTTCAGGACAGTTACAAAGCTACAGTCAGTTAGACCAGGGGTCCCCAACCTCTGCGCTGCCACCCACTACCAGGCCGCAGCCCATTCGGAAGAGGGCCACCCCAGTGATGGCTGAGCATGTGTGCACATGCAGCCCCACTCACACAAGCAGTGGGCACTGGCGCTCGTGGCCCCACTCGCCCATTCTTATGTATGTATGTGTGTGTGTGTGTTTATGCATACATACTGTGAATATCAGTGAACTCCTCTGATAGGAGAGGCAACTGGAACTTTTACTACACTTTTCCTGTGTTTCCACCTCAAAATAAAAGTAAACTCTACTGCGTATTTTCACAATTATAATCTAAGGTGCTACTGTATAAGGATGGTGGAAAAGAAACCTCAGCTTTTAATGGAATACAAAAAGGGAACAGTTCAAGCAAATATTTTAACAGTGGATATACCAAGCTCTGAAGAGAAGAGCAGTAAGGGTAGAAATAGCATTTCCCCCACCCTGTATACAGAATACTAAATAACAGAGTTGGCAGGCACATTGGAGGTTTTCTAGTCCAGCCCTTGCTCAAATAGGAGACCTATACCATTCTGGACAAATGGTTGTCCAGTCTCGTCTTAAAAACTTCCAATGTTGGACCATCCACAACTTCTGGAGGCAAGGCTTTCCGCTGATTAATTGTTCTCACTGATAGGAAATTTCTCCTTAATTCTAGGTTGAATCTCACTTTACTAAGTTTCCATTCGTTACTTCTTATCTGCCCTCAGCTGTTTTGGAGAATAGTTGTCCCCCTCTTCTTTGTGACAGTCCCTCAAATATCATGTCATCCCTAGTCTTTCTCTTCATTAGACTAGACATACCCAGTTCCCACAAGTGTTCACTGTACGCTTTAGACTTTTATAGTTTGGGTAATAGGCCCAAGACAGATCCAATATTTCCTGAAATCCCCAGGAGCTGCTACCAGAAAAATACTTGGTTAGAAAGATACAACCGACTCAGGGTAGATCCCATATTTCCAGTTCACTCCAGCACCTCCTGAGAGGACAACGATGATGTCATTCAGAAACCATCTGCAGTCAGCAACTAACACCACCTTGCCTGTATTTTTTGACTGTGCATCACAAATCACTCTGACTCAAGCCATACTCCCTGACTTCCGTGCTGCATCTTAATTCCTTGCAAGCAAACCCCTCCATTCACTCATTGGTATCACATCTAATCCAGCAGTCAGAGGTCTCTCTCTCTCTCTCTCTCTCTCTCTCTCTCTCTCTCTCTCTCTCTTTTTACAGGTCTAGCGGTAACATGGTGAAAAACTAGGCTTTTTTTTCCTTTTTCAATGACAGAACAGTGAAACAATGTTTTTAAGGTTTTAAATAAGTAAAATGGAATCCTCCAAGATCTGTCTTTGGTTTGACTGAGTGAAATTGACCGGAATTCTGCAACTTTCCCTTTTAGCTCCAGTGAAAGAAAAAATAGTAAAAGATATTTTTTTCTTTCCCCCCCCACCCATAAAGGAATTTCTTAGGCCATCTTCCTTTCTAGTTGGTTTACACAGAGGAAACAAGCAGCCAATAATGCAGTTTAGTAAAGCCATCAATCTACAAAGTAGTTTTTCAGTAAAGTTGTCTGACATTATTGGAGGCAGCAAGTTTGAAGCAGATGACTTTTAGCTGAATCCTTTGAGCAGTCCTCAACAAATCTCTTTTTACTGCTTTCTGTTCTGCAGTTTATTTAAGGCTTGGTGACCTTTGAGCCAAGCTTGTTGAATAAACTATCCTGAAGAAAGTCAGTTTGTTTGAACTTGTATTTATCCTATCCTTGAGAACACACTCTCAAATAGCTCCTGATCCACAATCTAATTAGCCCACGGTGCTTTCCAACTTGTTTATCTCTAAACATGACAAACTGCGCAAAATAGCAGATCAGTGGCCAGGCTGAAGCTGTACCTTATTCTCCGTCGCAACAAAGGTAGGAAGCCAAAAAGCAATCTTGCCATCTCACGAAGAAGGAATTAGGGCCAAGAATTATGCACATTGGTGCCAAAAATCTGTTACTGTATGCATAAAACGAATGGGATCAGAGCTTTCCTGATGAGAAAAGAGATCTTGAAGTAACAGTAAACAGTTCAATTAAGGTGTCAACACTGTGTGCAACCACTGTAAAAAAGACCAACAGCTTGTTAGGGACAATAAGAAATGGAATTGAAAACAGAGGTGTCAGTTTCATAATCTCTTATATAAATCAATAGTAAGACCACATCTGGAATATTGCGTGCAATTCTGGTCACTGTGCTTAAAAAGGGGGATCTAGAGAAGGTTCAGAAGAAGGCAGCTCAAGACAATCAAGAAGCTGGAAATGCTTCCCTAAGAGAACAGATTGTGACATTTGGGGCATTTTCATCTACAAAACATGCAAATGAGAAAGGACACAAGGAAGATGTACAAATGTTTGCATAGTGTGGATAAAATGGACAAAAGTAATCTCTGTTTCCTTTCCCAGAATATTAGAACCAGAGGTCACCTAATGAAATTGAATCATGGAAGAATCCGGACAGACAAAGGGAAATAGTTTTGTACACAACATATAATTCAACTTTGAAATTCGCTACCCGGAGAAGTGGCTTAAAAAAAAGGGTTGGACCAATTCATGGAAGTCATGGAGATCAATGGCTATTAGCCTTGATGGCAGTGGAACTGTTTTTGAAAGCCAATTGCTGGGAAACCAGGGAACTTTCTTGTGAGGTTGGCCACTGAAAACAGACAGTTGGACTAGATGGGCCAGGAGTCTGGCCTAGGGGACATAACTTATGTTCTTATGCTCATGTTCTTATATTAAATTTATGGAATGCCAACTGGGGCATGATGAAAAACACTCACGTATACATTACAAAAAAAAAAATAATATTTCCAGCTTTCCAGCAGTTAGGGTTGTACTTTTTTCCTTTCCCTTTTCTTTTCCCCGGGAGTCAAGGGCTGTATTGGATTGGGTGGTGACATAAAGATGACATTATAGAGATGGGATTTATGATTTCCCACATTTCTGTTTTTGTTTTGAATACTTTTCTTTGTATGTAAACTGTAACTGATGCTTAATACTCCTTACTTTTTGAAAATCAGTGAGCAGCTGTGCTGGTGTTCAGTGACACAATTTGGATAAGGCAGCAGTGTTCACAGTGGGATGGCCAAAACAGGTAACATGGGGTTAATAGGCAAACTTTCCCTTTTTGTATGTGCATTGTATGGATGTACCAAAGAGGCAGAGTTTGCACTGTGATGCCACATCCGCCATCTTGCTGCTTTGACCGCATCCCCTCTGGATCTGGCAGGATTCACGTGTCTCCTGGAGCAATTAGAATCATGCAGTTCCTGAATTAACCCATACTCTGGATTTGCACAATAAACTGAATCATCAACTCATCAAATGAGCTGGGTTTTCCACACACGAAAAAACATCATCCAGGATTAGTATGTTTGCAAATGCATCTGCTTGTCTTCCTTGACCTGGCTTTGTGTGCTGTATGAACAATGCTTTATTTTACTTTATTATTACTTTATTTTCTTTCTTTTATGATATTCTAAACTGGGCTTGGACTAAAATGGCTGTGCTGTTGGAGTCTGGCCACATCTGATATCTCACTCTGCCCTGTTGATATATGGTTTCACTTTGTTGTTTTTCAGTCTGAGTTATTGAGAAATCTCTATCTCTCTTTTTGTTTATGTCTCTCCTGTTTCCTCATATTTGAGAAGTGACTTCAGAAATTTATGATTCTTGCTTTCTGGGTTTCAGGTTTCCTCAGAACTCTGTGGGGATCTACAAATGTAAATACTGTGTTTGCCATGTTTTTATTAAGATGCTAATTTCTTGGAACTGAAGCTTGGAACTCTGATGAAGCTGGGGCAGAAAATATTTGTTTGTGTGTGTGTGTGTGTGAAGAGAGACAGAAAGACAGACAAACAGAGAGAGAGTGGTACAATGATCCTTTTTATAACTCCCGGACAGGCAATTTAACACTCTTTCTCAACCCCCAAGCCCTTTTATGCTCCCTCTCAAGCTCTCTGAAGTGTATGTACTAGGTGGGGCAGTAATTAATATAGTTTCCCATCAGGTTGAGGCCATGAAAACTATATTTTAAGCCTTAAAATAGGCTTAAGAGTTTTTTAAAACCAGAAAATCCCACCCCTGCTTGCAATGTGCTTCCATTCATTCAATTTCTGCCCTGCTCATTGCAGCCCAGCCCTTCCTCACAGTAATGCACCAAAGAATTGCCCACATACACTGCAATGCAAACCTAACTGCTTCATGTATGGATTTGTGTTCTGATTAATCATCTTGTCACCAGGAATATATTCTGTAAGATCAAGAATGTCCTCAGGGGCTTTTTTTTTTTTTTTAATGCACTATCATGACTGCCATCTCGGCTTTTTTGACCATATGGGGACTTTTGTATAAGATCTATTGCAGGCAAATAAGTGTGTGGTCTTGGCCGTAGGGAAACCACATGGCAAAAAAGAGCTGTATCAAAGTATGCCTGGAAGGCAGCAGGTACATATGCTTGTGCATCTATTGCAGTTTAACTAAGGAAACTTTCTTCCTTTAGTACAGTGGCTCTCATCCTTGACCACCTGAAGGTGTGTGGGCTTCAGTTCCTGGAATTCACCAGCCAGAATAATGGCCAAGGTTGACAAACATTGCTTTAGTACATAGCATCCTGTTACTTAGAAACATTGCAGGAAAAAAGGGCAAGCATTCCGCCCAGGTGCAAAGATATCAGGCAAGGCATACATTTTGACTGCCTTCTACTCCATGCTTTGTGTCAGGTGGCAGAACCATGAATATGAGAATGCTCAACACTCAGTGTCATTCTGGACCTTTCTCCACTGCGGAATTGAAGTCTTAGAACACAGACAGACAGACATCCACATTAAGATGCTTCTCTCCAAGCTGTAGCCCAGCATCAACTATGCTGTCATGCTGGATGCTGTGTTATCGCTGAATAACAAGTCCAGGCAAGCAGGAGTGACCTTGTCCTTTTCAACAGGGACAAGTGAAGGAAAGTGATGGGTACTCCTCTGCCTTCATTTCTCCTCCCACTGAGTGAAAACAACACAGTCACTCTCCCTAATCAATAGTAAGAGATGGGAGTATAAGTGATGGGTTTGAATGGCAGGTTTAGCCAGCTGTCGACTGACTAAGAGGCCACGGCTGTGATGCTTGGGAAAGAGTGCCAAATACATGTTGAGAAATTGACCTGGCAGATAAATCTGCAGCATCATCTACTGTAAGCAATACCAGCCTGGCCTGACTCATCTGATCCAACAGTGGAACAGCTTCCTGATGGAGATCAGGCTGCTGATATTCCAGGTTGATATTGAATATCATGATATTGATACTGATATTTGGCCTTTCCCTGATGTTTATCAACTTCTGTTTTTATTGTTTGCATTTTTATGTTTGGAGGCTGATTGTTTCTATTATTTGTTTGGGATTTTATACCA
Source organism: Azemiops feae (assembly GCA_023970755.1). Lineage (NCBI taxonomy): Eukaryota > Metazoa > Chordata > Lepidosauria > Squamata > Viperidae > Azemiops > Azemiops feae. The sequence continues at coordinate 160,353 of JALGBA010003846.1, read as the reverse complement.
TGGATGTTGAATCAGTTTTATATTCTACGTGATCCCCCAAGAGTCTTTTCAATCAATCAATCAATCAATCAATCAATCAATCAATCAATCAATCAGAATAGAGCTGGAAGGCACCTTGGAGGTCTTCTAGTCCAACCCCCCCCCGCTCAAGCAGAAGACCCTATACCATTTCAGACATGTGGCTGTCCAGTCTCTTCTTAAAAACTTCCAGTGTTGGAGCATCCACAACTTCTGGAGGCAAGCTGTTCCACTGGTTAATTGTTCTCACTGTTAGGAAGTTTCTCCTTAATTTCAAGTTGCTTCTCTCGATTAATTTCCATCCATTGTTTCTTGTCTTGCCTTCTGGTGCTTTGGAAAATAAGTTGACCCCCTCTTCTTTGTGGCAGCCCCTCACATTTTGTGGGGCGGAAATGGGCAAAAATAAATTGCAGATGCAGAGGAAGTGCAGAGGAATGGGGTGAATTGGGAGAGAACCTGCCTGTCAGCATATTGGGAGAGTTCCCTCCTACTTCATCCCCTGGCTCTCCTCTGGTTCTGGGACCTCACAGCTGGGCTAATGGAAAGGTGTGGAGCAGTGAAGTGGGAAGGAAGAATCAATAATAAGCAAGCACTATTCTCAACTACTTCTCCAAGGGCATATCAGGGCTGGCCGGGAGCAGTTGTGGCCAGTGGCACTTGGAACGAGTAAAATGGCATCTCCACAAATACTAAACACAGAAAACAAAGCCAGCCCCACACACCCCCTTTCCAACAGAAACATAATGTTGTCATATGTAACAACATCAGCAACACACCGAATGTGACTCTCTTTCAGGGATGTCTGTGGGAAGGGGGGTCAAAAAAGTCAAGAGGGCAGCCAATACCATGCAATCAAAATCTTGTCCTTTTTTTTTTACATGTGTTGACAAGTAAGCATATGTTGTTTAATAAAATTTCCTTGTGCTACCAGATTTTTTCTGAGTTTTTGCTACCATAGACCACTGTTTTTCAAAGTTGGCAATTTAAGGTGTGTGAACTTCAACTCCCAGAAATCCCTGGCCAGCATGCTGTAGAGTACAGGTAGTCTTGCTTTTATGACCATAATTGAGCCTGGAATTATGGTCATGAGTCATTAAGAAGGTCACCATGTTGTCACACCCGATTTTACAACTTTTTAAGACAGTCGTTAAGCAAACACTGTGGTCGTTAAGCAAATCCATTGTACCCAATGGCTATTTCCATGCTGGAAACCAGAGTAAATACCAGTTTCAGACAAAAAAACCCCAAATAACAAACAACAAATCGCAGTTGTGTGACCATGGGACGGTGCAAATAGCCATAAATGTGGGCCATTTGCTAAGTACCCAAAATGTGATCGTGTGACTGTGGTGGTGGGCTATTGGAATTTCAAAATCGGGTTGTGGCTGTTTTGGAGGTTTGTCATAACTTCAAACAGTCACTAAATGACTAATTGTAATTTGAGGACTATCTGCAACAGGCTCATTCTTTATAATGCTTGCTGATTGAAACTGACCTTCTGTGCAGTGGAGGACTGTTCTTTCATAAAGAGGACTAAACTTTTTCACCCATGTAGGACAAGGGGAAGCACTTCAGAAAACTCTTGCAGAAGTTTGATGTCCAGTTTTTCTTATGGCTCAAAACAAAGCACAGTAAACAATAACCAGAGTGAGCCATGTGTTTGCAGCAGCTTAAAGTGACCCATAAGAGCTGAACAAACCGCCGACCATGTCATCAATCACATTGTTAATGAAATGTCCTGTTTTAAACTGCTACTCTTGTTTTATCTTAGGTTTTATAGATGGAAATAGAAAAAATGATTTCATTATGTCTCCAGCAACAATAATTTAATTTCATGTATTAGATTTATATGGCTGCTCACTTCAGAAGACTGCATGAAAACATCACAGGGGAATCCATAGTGCTCCCTGAGCTTGGTTGTTTGCTTGCAGACGTTTCTTTACCCAACTACGTAACATCATCAGTATGACAGTGTTGTGCAGATGAAGTTATTCAGTCAGGTAATGGAATGTCTGCAAGCAACAACTAATCTCAGAGAGCATCAAGAATGCCACAGTTCAATCCTGAGCTACAGACATTTTCCTCTATTGGACACCACAAGGAACCCACCAATACATCAATGAACACATTAACTCCAGACTCGGGAACAAAGCCAGGGCTTAAGAGCTTTCTGAAATTCCAGAAGAATAAGTGCCCTCCATACCTCGGGGGAATGCTGTTCCAGAGAGCAGGGATCCTGGTAGAGAGGGCATTTTCTTTGATCCCACAAGATGCCAGCATAGAACTGAGGGGACTTGGAGTGCACCCACTCTGCCCAAATGTACCAGGCAGACAGAAACCATTGGAGAATAGCATCAGAAGAACAGGTAATTGCTACTTTAAAACTAGATTAGTAAAGTTGACTTTAAGCTGCCTTAGCTGTGGGCTGCCTATGAGACGCAATAAGGGTGAGTTATGAAGACTTATTATAGCATTATCTGAAACTGAGAATTAATTCAATAGAAAATTAAACCAGAGTGAAATTTGCAGTCTTCATTGCTAGTCCCAATCCTGCCTGTTCCAAATCACTGTACTCCTCCAAGGTTATGAGTGACAGAGCCTAACTGATTTTACAACAGATTTGTGCTCAGATAACGAGAAACAATACAGCAGATGAAGGTAACAACGTGAGCGGGGATGTAGTGTAAAAAAAACAAGTTGGCAGGTTAGGCTTGTGATTAGGTGCACGTGGTGAATCCTGCTTAGCTTTGGAATCAGGCAAAATTGGCTAGGTGCTGCCATTACCCAGGATAATTTATCTCGTAAGAGGGATCAAAGAAAAGATTATATCATTGGTTATTAACCTTTATGTATAGGGCCGGTCTATTTCTGATTAGAGTAAAAGGCCGGAGAGAAAATGATAGAGACCAGTAATCACTTTCTGATCCAGTTGCGGAGGTTGCAAACCTGATGATAAAATCTACATTCCATTTTCAATGAATTTTGGTTTAATGCAGATTAGTAAGAAAAACAACAAGAGGATCAGCAGTGTAATTAATACAGAATTCAATTTTGCTTGCTAGCAAAGGAAAGGTATCTCAAGATTGCTGCCAGGTACAAGGTACTTGGAGATCAGTCTGGTGATGGCAGAAATGTCTATGTATGCCAGAATGAGCACATCACAAGATTAACCATTGCAGTGCTGAACAGGAGAAGATTCAAAGGAGGAGATTATTCTGAATTGTCCATGTACTTGAATGCACAAACATTGCTTCTTACAGAGTCAGTGGTCCTACCATATCTACGTAGGCCCCAAATCCCCTTCTAACATCCTTTTTGTTCCATGTAGATCTTATACACCTGGCCTGAATCTCTGCAGCTTTCCAGAATGTCTTCCCCGCCTCCCCTGGCCACCTGCCTGGCCCAGCCTTCCCTCTCAAGGAACTTGTCCTGTGACTTTATTTGATGCACAAGGACCCCTGACAGCTCCCCCATTCCTTCCGTCTGCCCTCTCCTTGGATTGCTCAATTGCTCCCTGGCAGGCACACAAGCTCCACAGGTGAGTGACTCTCCCCTTCCTTTGCCCCCACCTTCCCAGCTAAGCAAAGGCTGGCTGAACATTCAGATGTTCACTAGATAAAGTCCTTTCTTTGGGCCCAATTAAGCTGCTCCAAATTGCAGCAGTGGGACCATGTCTCGGGGAAACTAGATTCCCTTGTGAGTCAAATGCAACATATACATGCCTTCAGTGACTTATTCTCAGTTCCCCGATTTCAATATTTCCCTGCCCGGTTTTTTTTTGCCCATTAAATTTGCCAGACCTGAGCTGTACTGCAAATCCATTTTCCTGGCTGTAGTTGGATTTTCAAACAGCTGCCAAACTGAAGCAGCTTTCTTTATAAGGAGTTATTTATCAGTGGACTTCTTTGATTGTTTGCAAAGAGTACTCTGAGTGGCAGCTGATTAACAGCTGAGATCTAAAGGTTTGCCCTTTTCAGAATACAGAATACCGTTCTTTATATATTTAACTAATGTATTCTGTGAAAGTGGATTCTTCTAATTCACTGCATGTGTACAAAATGGAGGAATTGGCTGATTTGGGAGAATGCCAGAGTTTACAGATTAAGAAATATTCTAGATGGGAGATTCAGGCAAGGACTAAGCAGGCTCACATGCCCCAGAATATTTATTGGCTACTCAAGAGAGACAAATGTACCACAATATGTTTGTTTGTTTGTTTGTGTGAGGGAGGGAGGGAGGGAGATAATGCATTTTGGAAAAGGACACACCTTAGAACACTGAGTAGTGGATTTACATCCATGCTCCTAAAAGATGGTTTGGAATATTAGCATATTTGTAAGGAAACCCACAGTTTTCAAAAGCCGGTCAGTGGGTGGATGGGTGGAATAATCCAGTACTATCATCTTTTAAGAGACAATCATTACCATCAACAACAATATTAGAGCAATTTTATGAAAACTGAGCATGCTCAGAGAACAAGCAATGGACTATTATTGAAAAAGATGGACCGTTTAACAAATGATTTTGTGTAGTGTTTTGTTCCAAATCCCACTTCTTCAATAGAATATACTCTTTAGCAAGATATCGTTTTCACTTCTGGTAGAGAAATAGTATTACACTCTTGCAATGTACACATGGGGAATTGTTCCAGGCTGCTGGTAGGAACCATTGTCCAAATTCAATCTCAGCAGTGTTAAATTAGTGAATTTCCCTTACACACCCACCCATTCTGTTGCATGTGAATCACCCGATTGTATTAAAATGGGTGAGATGTTCCTGGTTGCTACCTTGAACTTCTCCTTTTGCATGTGAGAAAGAACTTTATGTCTCTTGCAGCAGGAGTAGGATCCTCCTGTTATGCTGATTAATTCTGTGACAAAAATAGTCTGGCACACATTTCAGAAGAAACTCGGAGAATATCTCATGGCCAGCTCATGTTGTATATGAGCTTGAAGTTTGAACTTCACTCTGGTGAAGTATCTTAACACCCAGTGAAACTCAGTGAAATGAATGAGTCAACAGGTGAGTCAGACCGCGATTATCTACTGCCTGTACTTTTTAAATCTATCCCTATCTAAATTTGGTATGGGAGTACACATGATACTCTGAATGTAAACATGAAACTTTACTGATCCTGTAAAAATACTGTATATGATTTATACAGGATACAGGAACACCGCAAGCTTAACTTAGATTCTAACTAATAATAGTAGATTAACATTGTCTGATCTCAGAAAACTAAGCAGAGTTATACCTTAGAAGTAGTCCTCGACTTACAGCCATTCGTTTAGTGACTGTTTGAAGTTACAACAGTGCTGGAAAACAGTGCTGCAGCTGCCAAAAAAGCCAACACAGTGCTAGGCTGCAGTGAGAGGGATAGAATCAAGATCACGTCAAGTGTTAATACCACTTTACAATGCCTTGGTAAGGCCACACTTGGAATACTCCATCCAGTTTTGGTCACCACGATGTAAAACAGATGTTGAGACTCTAGAAAGAGCACAGAGAAGAGCAACAAAGATGTTTAGGGGACTGGAGGCTAAAACATATAAGGAACGATTGCTGGAATTGGGTATGTCTAGTTTAATGAAGAGAAGGACGAGGGGTGACACGATAGCAGTGTTCCAATATCTCAGGGGCTGCCATAAAGAAGAGGGAGTCAAGCTATTCTCTAAAGCATCTGAAGGCAGGACAAAAAGTAAGGGATGGAAATTAACCGAAGAGAGAAGCAACCTAAAACTAAGGAGAAATTTCCTGACAGTTAGAACAATTAATCAGTGGAACAACCTGCCTCCAGAAGCTGTGAATGCTCCAACACTGGAAATTTTTAAGAAGAGACTGGACAGCCATTTGTCTGAAATGGTAGGGTTTCCTGCCTGAGCAGGTGGTTGGACTAGATGACCTCCAAGGTCCCTTCCAACATTATTATTATTATTATTATTATTATTATTATTATTATTATTATTATTATTATTATTATTATTATTATTATTATTATTATTATTATTATTATTATTATTATTATTATTATTATTATTATACCTATCACCAGTCCTCACACTTATGAATCGTTGCAGGGTTCAAAGTGACAATAAAGTTATTATTCTATTCCTATAGTCACATGATCCAAATTTGAGCACTTGGCAACTGGCATGTATTTATGGCAGTTGCAGTGTCAGTGGTCACATGATCACCATTTGCGATCTTCCCAGTGGGATTCTGATAAGCAAAATCAATGGGGGAAGCAGGATTTACTTAATGATAAATGGTTGTCCAGAGACTTGATGGAGCTTGAAATGCTGTTCAGGATCCTTTAAATATTAAATATAGGTGGAAATATAAAATCCATTGTTATTTATAGAGCACCATTAACCTAAAAGATACACCATAGAATAATGTATGACCTGAGGAAAATACAACTACAGGTGGGAATAAACGTAAAAACAAAAGGGATAAAATTAAATAAAAATAAACCATTGAAGGCAGCAGTAGGAACCTTTTTGGGATTAGAGGGACATTTAGTGTTTTGAAAGCTTCACCAGAGGGAACACTAGTGTCGTTGTATCGTATTACAAGGTTACCCAATCAATTTTGTAAAATCATATAGAACTTAGAAAGCTGCAATATGTGGCAACCCTACATAAAACTCCTTCCTTTGCAAGGCAGCTGACTCCTCACCTTATGTGCAAGCAAGGTCAAATTGCCAGGCACGTAGCAAAACTTCATGCTTTGATAAGACCCTTATTTTATTTTATTGTGTACTATAAAAACTTTCCTGTGCCCAAAGGAAGTTTTGAAGCACATACAGTATCAGATGCTCCCAACGGAAGGAGAAAAGTAATAAACTCTTTTGGGTTTCCCCTTATTTAGAAAACAAGAAGAGTCACACTGTTCCAATAACATAGAAGGGTAATTTACTTGCTCTCTGTTCCTTTGGTAAGCTATGACCAATCTGTTGTGACTTTTCCAAGCCAGAGCTCCTCCCCCAAAAGATGACACTCTCTATTAACTTACCTTGATGATTGTGAAACTATTATTCAATAGTCTGTACTCCTTAGGATATGATGTAATGTGAGGGAACTTATATGAGGTCTGTGTTGCCCTGACATAGAATCATAAAGTTAGAAGTGACCTAAGGGATTCAACTGCATGCAGACCACATGATTCAGTGATGACTATTTAGCCTAGTGATGGCTAATCCATGACACACATGTCTAAAGTGACGTACCACAAAATTTTGGGTGATACACCAGCATTCACCAATCCCTGAGGACAACTATTCTCAAAAGCATGCCATGATCTTGTGCAATTTTTAGTGAGCATAGTGAGAAAGTGATGTGCCCATACATGGCCTCCAGATGTACAAGAAAGCCATGTTCTCGTGTGATCTCTGGAACTCCCAAAAATTGTGCAAGAATGGTGTGTGTGTACTTTCGTGTGATTTTTGGAGACTGCAGAGGCTGTAAAAGAGTCCTTGCAGACAGGCCAATGTCTGTAAATATACATATCAGACTTAGCAGTTAAACCATTTTTGTTTAACCAGGCTTTGAATACTGTAAACCAAATATGGCTGGGTTCATGCAACGTGCTAACCTAAACAACTGGCAGCCTGCAAGCCATATACAAGCTTCAGGAACTCTGTCTAAGGCAGTGTTTTTCAAGCTTGGCAATTCTAAGATGTGTACACTTCAACTCCCAAAATACTGGCCGGGGAATTCTGGGAGTTGATGTTCACACATCATAAAGTTGCCAAATTTGAAAAACACTGATCTAAGGCCCTTGTTGCTCCCCAGGAATGAACAGGGCTAAAATATTCAGAATTGTGTTTGTTTGGCTTAACTGGTTGGCAATGGTCATTTTTGAGGGATCAATAATATTATTGCAGATGCCATTTTGACCTTTTTCACACTGTCAGAAGCTCCTCAACATAGCCCTGGCCTGTCTGTGCTCACTTTGGGGTGCAGTTGGAACATACCGCACAATACCTGTTGCAGTCCTTGAACTGTTGGGTAGAAGTTGCATTCCCTGTTTTTATTGTTGAAAAAGCCTAGTTAAAATATGAAGCCAGAGTCACCCTGAAGTGCTGCTTATGGTCAATGCCAAATGAACTTAGGAGTGGCTTGAAGGGCCCTCCTTCTGAAATTCCATGTTCTCACGGCTAAACATCAAATTGCTGTTGTAATCATTGTTTAGAAGCCTATCATGCCTTTCTGTCTGACAAGGATGCTCAAGGCAGTTAGCACAAAAAAAAGAGCATTAAAATGAGTGCAATTAAAGTAATTATACAAATACAAAGTAAATAAAATCCATATTAAAATGTTATAAGCTTTGTTTTGTTTTTCCTATGATGTTTGATGCATGCATGTAGCTTGCAGATTGGAACTTTCTAGAATGAATAATAAAATTTGCCCTGTTAGGACATCAGCGAGAGGAAAAGGGTAGATGTTTTTTTCAATCAATCAGAATAGAGCTGGAAGAGACCTTGGAGGTCTTCTAGTCCAACCCCCTGCTCAAGTAGGAGACCTTATACCATTTCAGATAGGTGGCTGTCCAATCTCTTCTTGAAAACTTCCAGCGATGAAGCACCTACAACTTCTGAAGGCAAGTTGTTTCACTGGTTAATTGTCCTCACTGTTGGAAGTTTCTCCTTAATTCCGGGTTAAAACAAATCTACATGGATATGGTAGCATAAAAGGAAGAAAAGTGGAGTGGTGGAAACAAGGGTGGGAAAGTACAACCACTCAATTACAGAGAAGCCCATTAACCATCACACACTCCTTAGAACAGGGTTTCCAAACTTGGCAATTTTAAGACTTCTGGACTTCAACTCCCAGAATTCCTCAGCCAGCATGCCTTAGAAGCAGGACTCTGATTGGAAATGGCCTGTGCCAATCTTTCCTGGCATTTTGGTGAAAGATAAAGGACAAAGAGGAACCAGTCTTTTTCTGTCCCAAAGGTGCTTTTTCACGAGGCAACTAAACTTTCTTTTTTCTCTTTGAAGACGTTTCGCTTCTCATCATTTGGGACAACCATAACCTGGATGCAGTGGTGGGATTCAGCCAGTTTGCACCAGTTCGGGAGAACTGGTAGCTAATTTTTTGTTGCCCAGGCCCAGAATGGACTTCCGGAAGCGGCATCCACACAGAGAACTGGTTGTTCACATATTTGAATCCCACCACTGCCTGGATGACTGACAATCTGCATAGACCAGGGGTGTCAAACTGCCGGCCCATGGGCCAGGTGTGTCATGCTGAAACCGTGCCCACCCCATTGCCGGCAATGGAAAAAAAGTCGCGATACGTTGCAACATGTCACGTGACGTTGCGAGTTTAACAGCTCTGCCATAGACAGTCTTTTTCTGCCTTTCCCTGCTTGGGAGGTAGGAGGGATCGGCAAGTCACCTGCTTGTATTTCACATTCCTATCCTGAAGTCTGATACCTATCATGCCAGGAACAATTGCCATTCTACATTCCTGAAATGAATGCAGTATATTTGTTATTTCAGATAAGGGTCCCAAACATGCAACTGGTTTTGTTTGGTTTCTATTAGAGAGCAGCAAAAACAAGCTAAAATGCTCATTTTATTTTGGCTCATGGTAGGTCCATGGTCGATAGCTTAATTTGGGGCTCCCATGCTTTGTCTTTTCACTTTGTCCATTGATCCCAGATCAGAGTTTCTCAACCTTGGCAACTTTAAGAAGAGTAGCCAATGGGGTGAGGGGCACATGACATGGATTTTGGAACTTGTTAATTAACATCCTTTGTATTTTAATTTGATTTATTTTTTCTTTTAAAATGATGTTCAGGCTCATTACAGACTGGAATGTAGCAATAGCTTTTAACATTCCTAACTGAAAATATAAACCGGCTGGAGACTAACTCCAGATAAGAAAAAGTTTGTGAGTACAAATTGGAGTCTGGTTTATCTCTTTTGTGAACTCTAAACAACCTTTTTCCTGACAATTTACACTCCTTCTGGTGTCAGACCTTATTTTAATCAACATGTGTGATATTATGGGATGCAAATATGTAACATGTTTGACTACGTGTAACTGATTTCCTATGCAAAGGGGAGGTTACTTTTATTCTGTCCAATCATCTTTCCTCACATTTTCTTTGTTGTGTTAACTATAGAAAGGAATGTAAGTTGGGTCTTGGGGTTCTCCCTTTTCATAGAGAGATCCCACTTTATCAGGGTACCCTAATAAACTGCTTTTAAATGATCTTCCGACTCGGTTGCTTATTGGGAAAGTAAACCGAGGCAGAACCTAGGGCCAGATTTGTCTATCAGGGGGCAGTTGGACTCACTTAATGACTGAGGCAAAAAAGGTCATAAAATCAGGTCCAACTCACATAATGACCACATTGCTTAGCAACAGAAGTTCTGGTCCCAATTGTGGTTACAAGTCAAGGACTACCTGTATGTCCACCAGCTCTTTGGGTCATTGCTTGTTCTTGCCATTAGATTTTTTTTAGGGTTGAACAGTGCTTTGATTCCAAATTTTCCTGTGATGAACTGGGGACTCTTGCCCTGTGTGGGGGAATTGGACTAAAATACCTTTGAAGTCCCTTTCAATCCTATGCTTTTCTGAACCTATGATAAGAGCTTTGGATCTGTTTTAAAAGAAGAATGTGGTCTTCCAGCTTCCTGTTCAGTTTAGTAATTCTTGGGGTCAAAGATAAGGGATGATTTTTTCTTCTTCTAGAAACAACTTATTGCTGTGTTTTGATTCTGAACAAGCAGATGAAAGGTAACGATTGCCTAAGACGAAGCTCAATTCTGCATGATGGCCATACAATTTTCATGGCAACATGCACACAAATGGAGCATATGCAAGTTGCTAAATGTTGCGGAATTACAACCCCAGGCAACCTGGCTTATGGTAAGGATGTCAGTTGGAGAGAAACATCAGAAGGGCTACAACATGGCTTATTAGTTTTGCAGAGCTGGAATGGCTCAGCCATATGTTTGCCAGGAAATCAAGCTGGGCTTCCAAATTAGTTGCCAAGCAGAACTTCATCTGCAGCAACTCTGGCCAACCTTATGCTTTGTTCGCCCTCCCAGATGTGCAAATGGGGGGGGGGCGGTTGGATAATAAAGGAGTTAGGAGAATAGTTAGTCTTTTCCTAGCACAGACAGCGGTAGCCTTCCCATATTTGCAGATTAGGCATAGTGCAGATCCCATCAGCCAAAGAGTGCCAGCTAGCAGGGACTAGAAGACAGGTCTTTTCTGCCCCTGCTCTGTGGAATATCCTGCTATAAGAGATTAGAATAGCCCCAACCCTGTTGGCCTTTCTCAAGACTTTAAAAACGTGGCTGTCTACTTGAGCTTGGGATGCTGAATGTGTTAAGGGCCCCATTTCTTGGCTTTACTGTTAACTAGCTAACTATCTGGCTGCATATATTTATTTATTTTGGTTTTTTTTTATTGTTTTTAAACATTTTTGCTGTTTTGATTGTTTTTATAGTTTTGTAATTGTAAGCTGCCCAGAGTCATTGATTGAGATGGATGGCTATACAAATTGAAAAAATAAATATTTACAGTAAATGTTGCATTGATATAGTAGAACACTAATTTTCAAGCTTGGCACCTTTAAGATGTATGTGTCAACTCTACAATGAATCTGGCTGAAGCTATTTTGCTCGTTCTAGGTTGCCTGAATGGGAGGGGAAAGCAGAGGTTTTATGCTAGTCTAAACAATTTTCTGTCCTGTGGGAACCAAGGTCATTTCTGCTGATTAGAATGGCTGAGCATTCTGTTAGAAAGCCCATTGAACTATTCCATTGGGAAATGTAGTTGATTGCATAGTACTGGGGTGGGAAGTTTAACTTCGTAATACTGTAACTCTTAGGAAGGAATTTCAGACTTGGTTTCACTTTTGATCATGCCGATACTTTGTAGCTAATGAACACATTCTTTGAGGAAGCCTCTAGCCTCAGAGTTCTGATTTATCTGGTCTCTTCTATCGGAACCTTGACATTAAACCAAATCTCATAAAGTCTTTTGCCTTGGGGTCCTGGGCTCCAGTCGCCTACCCACTACTTTTGAGAGGATGGCAAAGACTCGGGGAAGAAGCCAAGATGGAGAAGAAGGGAGAATTGACCACTAGCCTCAACACAGCTCCGGCTGCCGGAGCACAGGCTACGGTTCACGCGGAGAGCTGAGCTCCTGCGGCTGGAGTTTGACTGAGAACCCTCACCATTCCACCTGAGAAGTTGGGACAGCAAGAAGGGATCCTGACCCTCAGAGAACTTGGCTGCTCCGAGGAGATTCCCCAATGAAGGAGCACCCCCAAGGCTGTCGAGGAGGAATTTCCTCTGATTTCATGACAGTATGGACTTCTAGAATTCCCCAGACAGGATATTCAGTTATAGAACCCCTGCAAACTCATGAGCTGAACTTAAACTATCATCTCCTCCACTCCCTAGTCTCAGCTATTAACTGCTATCTCATACCATGCATAAGGAGTTAAATTTTCTTCCTAGCTGTCTTTCAACTCTTGGGCTATTCTGAATGGCTGCATGTGGCGAAGAAGAATGAAGAGGACTCAAACCATTGTGGTCCTCTATCATTTATATCTGAGAACATTGGTAGGCCAAGAGTCAAACTCTTCTCACTTTGGATAATGATGCTTAGTTATCTAGATCAGCGTTTCTCAACCTCAGCAACTTTAGCAGTTTGGACTTCAACTCCCAGAATTCTTCAGCCAGCATACTGGCTGGGAAATTCTGGGAGCTGAAATCCACACAGTTTAAATTGCTGAGGTTGAGACACACTGGCCTAGATGTTTGGTAGAAGCTATGATGGTCAAGCTCATCACATAAATGATGTCAAGATGCATTTGACCTTAGTCATCTTCTGCTCATCCTTACCTGTAAAAGGTCATGTTCATTTGGGACTCCAGACTATGAAGTTGAAAGAATGTTTTAAGTTGGAGTAGGCAGTTTTCTTGAGCAGGGAGACACACTTCAAATTTTGACAGCAGTTGCACACTGCTTTATAAAAGCTGAGAGGGTGACTGGGAGGCTTGCTTGGTTACAAGAATGACATCCATAAAGGGGAAAACAGTCACTAGGAACTGTGACTGCAAACTCTCAGTCTGCAACATGTTTAACCTAGTTATGGCATAACCCACGAGGATGTGTTCAAGAACTGAATTCTAAACTTATCAAATGGGCTGATTTTACAAAACATGCTAAGCTTGCACAAAGAAAAAGTTAATGCCAACCAAGCTTTGTACGTTGCAGGAATTCAGCCACTAGTCTTTAACTGCCTGATTAAGTATCTTGTGTGAATATAGCCTTTGACTTTTTCCTGCATTGGTGGGCACATTTTCAAGCAAAGCTCTGGGTTACAACTACCACCCATCCATTTTTATTTTCCTGGAATGCCTCTAGTAGGTTATATGAGGCCTAGAGGTATTCTTAGAAATAAACACGTTAATGGACACCAGCAAATTTTCCTAAATTTGTCTTATTAAATGATGTCTCATTTAATTGTAATTAAATAATAAGCTATGTTTTGCTTTTTTTTAACCAGAGGGCAGCAAGTCTGGCAGTAAATTTTGTTCGTGGGCACCTTGTCATGTACCCTTGGTTTAAAGTTACTTTCACCCATTAGTTTGATAACATGAAAGCTGTTGGTATATCACTTCTTGTTCTTTTGGCTAAAATCAAAGACTCATTGAAAGAAAGATTGGAAAAGACCACGAAGATCATTCCTGATTGCAGGAAAAGAATGGAAGCTGAGGATCAAAATACAAATTATGTCTGAGAAGATACTTCTGCTGATTTCCTGATCTTATAACTCACCAACAACATTAAATACAGCCTCAAGATCTGCCTGGGAAACAATCTTTGTGTATGGGATAGTCAATATCTCCCCCCTCCCCCCAGCACCCACAGACCTGGGCCACTTATCTACTTTACTTAATTTGATTCCTAAGCTATTATTTTTTTCATGGAACGCCATAATTCTACATTCTACAAATTTCCCACTATAGTTGTGAGTACTTTGGTTCTGAGATAATCCAGAGTTATTCCTGGCCCAAAGAGATGCAGGTCCTTGATAGCCCCATAATTATGTAAGCAATAGTACCCAATTTTAAAATGATTGGGTGTTTCAGCAGAAGGGACAGATTCTTTTTGAACATTACATAGAAGTAAACTGGTCTCTTTAAAACTCTTATCTGGATAACACAGAGATGTCTGCAAGGTGGAATCAAAAAAGTCAAGAGGATGACCATGACAACACGCTCAAAGCCCTACTTGTTTTATATATGTCATATGCATGACATACAGCATATAAAAAAAAGGCAGAGGGCTTTACAGATGGCTACATCATGGGGTCCTATCAGTTTAGTCTCCACACCTTTTCCCAAGACAAAATGCCTGAAGCACTTGTTGACAAAAGAACAGCAATGTTATACCAGCTTGATCAGTTCTTGCTGAAACTTTCCATGCATGCTGTTGAGAAATATGTTCATTTCACCTTGTTTGTACTACTCACAAGCATTGACACCATGCCTATGTTCCTTTTGTGAAATCTGCTTGGAAATATAGAATAATAGAGTTGGAAGGGACTTTGGAAGTCTTCTAGTTCAACCCCCTGCTCAAGCAGGAAACCCTATTCCATTTCAGACAAATGGTTGACCAATCCCTTCTTACAAATCTCCAGTGACTCTTGCACTTCATTAAAGTTGAAGTTAATTCCCACAAAAGATTCTTACAAAGACTCTGATTATCACCCTAAAGATATTTGTGAGGGAAGAGATGTTGTGGTGTATTGAAACTTGCCTGTAGTTTCTTCCCCTCTATTTCCAAAGGATGTTGCAACCTTTGCTGCTCAACCAGTTTGGTGCTCTCAGGGGTGTAGCCCTGCTGCCTGTGGTCATCACATCCTCCGAGGGTGAGGTGATCATCTATGATGCCCTCACAGCAGTTGGACTAGAAGCAGGCCCTGGAGCAGGACAGTCCTATCTGAATTGCAAAGGAGGGTGTGGGAAGGGAAGAATGCATTATACTGGGTGGAGACTAAGAGAGCAATTCTTCACTTCGAGAGTTCTAAAGACAAACACTAGGGTAATAGATGCTAGGCATGAATTAAGGAGAACCAAGTAACTTCGGGACCATGAAGATCACTAAGTGACACTGGGCTAGTTCCACCCATTCCAATCTACCTCAAAAAGTTATTGTGGGGAAATTTATTTGTGAATAGCCTTGTGCTCCTAGAGAAAGGTGAGCAAATCCTCCTTGCTACAGTTTGTGATAATATGATCTGTAGCAGAAGCACAATTTGCAAAGAGAATTGATATCGATGACCACTAAGATATGATAATTGACTGGAATCTCTTTAACCAGAAGCAGTGGAACCTTTAATGTCATCAATGCAGCACTTCCTTCTGCATTGTCCTGAAGCATCTGGATGATCACTGATGCAAATAGGACAGTGAGCTAGAAAGAATGTTGGGTTAGACTTGCTAAACAATTTCTATGCTCTTAGTAAGAATGAAACAAAGATTTCAGCAAAGAACGAGTTGGAGAAACCTTCTGTTCTGACCCTTTGCCTCTTATCTCATGCTGTATCTTCCTTTTCCGGCTGAGATTTATTGGTGAGTCAGGATCGGAGAAACTTGCTTCTGCCAGGATAACAACCCCTCTTTGAAGAAGAGGAGGAGGAGGAGAAGAATCCTGGGGAACAGGTTTGAGCCTCCCTGTCTGTTCAGACTGGATGGCTTCTGTAAAACTCCACCCATCACCGCAGCCTATAACTTCCCCAAATTTGCCACCCGCATTTCAGTATTATTGCACTGTCTCTGGTTGTAGTCTTCCAGTTTGGGGGTTTTTTAA
The DNA here is from genome assembly GCA_023970755.1 of Azemiops feae. Lineage (NCBI taxonomy): Eukaryota > Metazoa > Chordata > Lepidosauria > Squamata > Viperidae > Azemiops > Azemiops feae. Next base: position 144,485 of record JALGBA010003846.1, on the reverse strand, counting down.
TAAATTTTTGCCTCCTTAGCTGTAGCCGCTCCAAGAAGCAGAAGAACAACCATGGCTTCCATGGGGATGCAAGTCTTGGGAATTGCCTTGTCGGTGATCGGCTGGCTAGGTTCCATCCTTTGTTGTGGGTTGCCGATGTGGAAGGTGACAGCCTTTATGGGCAACAACATTGTGGTGGCCCAAATTATTTGGGAGGGCCTATGGATGGACTGTGTGGTCCAGAGCACGGGACAGATGCAATGCAAGGTCTACGAGTCTATGTTGGCACTGCCGCAGGACATGCAAGCTGCTCGGGCTCTGATAATCATTGCCATTGTGCTGGCCATCATTGGCATCTTCTTCTCCATCATTGGAGGAAAGTGTACTAACTGTGTGGAAGATGAAGCTACAAAAGCCAAGGTGATGATCTTTTCTGGAATTATTTTTCTCATCTCCAGCATCATGCTTCTGATTCCACTCTGCTGGACGGCAAACAACATCATACGGGACTTCTACAACCCCATGGTCCCAGAGAGCCAAAAGCGGGACTTGGGGGCTTCTCTCTATATTGGCTGGGCCTCCTGTGGTCTGCTGCTCATTGGAGGAGCACTACTGTGTTGCAACTGCCCCCCCAAACATGAGAAGCCCTATTCGACAAAATACACAGCAGCTCAATCGGTGCCAGCCAGCAACTATGTCTAAGCCATTTTTCCTCCCCCATCTGTCTTGGGGACTTTGTATCATGGAGGAGGCAGTTAGGGACTAAGTGGACTTCAATGTGAGGAGAGACCCTCCTTTTCCATCCTTTGGACTTGGCGTAGCAGCAGGAAGTCTGGCATACTTCCTCCAGATTCGGAAAGCAAGGATTAATTTCTTGCATTCACCTGTTTGAACAAACATCTCTCAAGAACCAGAGTCTGACAGCTGTTCCTATCCAAACTGTACTGAAAACTGGCTTCTGTGAGACTAAAGGAAGACTAGTCACCTTCAAACTCACCAAGATCTTAGCTAGCTCAGCTCAACTGAAGAGTTGGAGAATAATTGCTGATGTGGAGGCCCACATGGAATGCAGCAGCAACAGGGAAGCTTGGAGTGGGGTGGGAGCTTGCTGGACTTCTGGACACGTTTGAAATTTGGCTAGAAGAATTTGATGGTGGACATAGACCTGGTGTATAATAGTGGCAAGAACAGTCATTGGTGGAGGTGGAGAGCATGGGTGTAAGTCCCCTCTAATTGCTGGCTGTCTCTTCGTATTTGGAAATCTGGGTGGCAAAGAGTCTTAATGTCCTTCAAGTTTGGTTTCTAGCTCTCTTTCCATAACTCTGTGTTCCATTATTTGCAATCACTCTTGTGGGTGCTTTGATACCTGCTGAAACAGGAAGCTCTCTGGGAAGGTCCCCATTCACTTACCTTCCTAAAACCGAGCATGCTATTTGTACAGTAAAGTGATAGGATCAAATTGCTGTAAACTATTTAAAAAGGATGCAATGATTAAGCAGGACTACATCTAGGTTTGTGGGTTGTGGAAGTCTAGGAAGAGGAAGCTCAAACTGTGGAATAATAAGTTTCTGGGCTGTCAGACAATGAGTGGAGAAAGGAGAAGTAGAAGATCTTCAGAGATGTGATAGGAAATTTGAATTCTGCAATACAGGGAAGAGATTGAATAACAACAATGTACCTTTTTAATGTCTTGCACAGTTTAATTTAAACTCAGAGTTAAACCAGTTTTGAATGCCTGAATGCAGTTGTAAATCTAATCTGAGGGAGGGATAATTTAAAAAAAACAAACGTTTTGAGACTGGCTACCAAGATGGTATTTCTGTTCATGTATAAAGTACTGTTTAAATTCTGTTGAAACTGCACTGAGTGACTCCAATTCCAATTGGCAATTTGGGAATGATGGACTGATGTTAAATAGGACCAAGTGTATTAAAAATGATGTATTTCCACCTTTCTTCCATTCAGGGCTGGATTTTTAGCAGACTCTTTGGAAGGTTAACCTCAACTAATTTTGAACAGCAGGGCTCTATCCAGGTGCTTATCAAATAAAGAAAAAAATGTCTATGGGCATAGACAGAAGTCAGGTTTTATTATTGTTCTTATTATTTAATCGAGTGTCAGACTATCATTTAGAATGAATTACTCTCCAAAATAAGATTTTGTCAAGGTTTCCAGCTGGGTGTGTAGCTCTCCTTTGACAAATGCACTATTTGCAGAGCCCAGAGGTGTTACAAACTTGTTCCTTCCTTGCAGAGATGCTGAAGGAAGAAAGGAAAGTCAATTCTTACATTATTAGAACTGGTTTTTTTATATTTTATTTGTGAGATGTTATTGTTTGTCAATTGCTTTGAGCTTGTGTAAAAGTAGCCTATAAATATTTCAATTATAAGCACAAAAAAAAAAAATCTTGGAGTTTTTCATGTGTGCCTCTCTTGTCTTTCCTTGAATTTAATGTATCTATACAGTACAGTGCACATTTATTTTGCACCTGTTCTTTGTTATCATTCAGGGACATTTTCCTGTGCATTTGGTTAGTGAAATTATCAGATGCTTGGTTCTTGTGGCTGAAATATTGGGTTGTTAATTATGCATTGGAGAAGGAGGGGAATCATCTGTTCTGTCAGCTGATTATTATTTTTTACTACTGTCCATTACTGATTCCTTTGAAATGGATTTCTGCTGGGTGATAAGTTGCCTGAATGGTAAATAAAAAAAACTGGCTATGGTGCTTAAAGCTGTTTGCTGGATCAGAGAAAAGATCTACTGATTCCACCACACTGGTTCCCTATTGGGCCAGCCAGAATCTTGCACAGAAACTCTAAAGCAGATCATGAGCACAACAGCACTTCCCAACAAGAACTCTGCACCACCCATAATTTAGAACTGACTTTCTCTACAACCAGATGTTGTTGTTTTTTGATATCTTGGTTAATAGCCACTGGTAACCTCATCCTCCCATTGGTCTTTTGATAATTTCTCTTTATAAAACTTGAAAATTAAGGTAACCAAGATTCAGGCTCCAAAATTCCAGATCTCATGATTTGGAGCAACAAGCTGTCATCTAGTGATCTCTCCAGATTTTTCTAAATCAGATCCGATGGCCACTATTTCTAGTAGAAATGAGATCCATACACAATTTATGTATGATGTACAATAAACATCTGAAGTTGTCCAGCTAGGAATTGATTGTCAATCACTTTCTATCATGCTATCTGTCCATCTACAGTTAAGAGAAGAATTATACACATTAGATCAGTTTGCACAACATGCTAGATGAACTAAAATAGGAAAGGCAATTTGTTATTAAATATGGTATGGGGAAGCTATTCATTACTTTAATGTGTTGTATAAACCAGTCCACCAAATTAAAACATAAAATGCCTGTGTTGAAATGTATCATGTTATATTGTCAATAGTAATTGTGTTTTATTAACTTGGGTTAGGTGTATTATCTGGCTAATTAACTCAAAGGGACTTACTTCCAGATAAACATGTCTAGACTTTCAGTTTGGGGGTGATTCACACTACATGTTTAACCCAACCAGTCAAAGATTGCAAACCATGGGTATCCAACATTTCGGCTTTCCTGGACCATAATGAATGAAGAGGAATTGTCTTGGGCTGCATATAAATATATATAATATAGTTTTATAATATAAAATCACATAAGAATGTTAAATGTTCACAATCATATGAGGCCACATTACTAGCAGTCCAGGGCTGCATGTGGCCCATGGGCCGTGGGTTGGATACTCTTTGTAGATCAGGGGTGTCAAACTGCCGGCCTGCAGGCCAGATGCGTCATGCCGAAACCGCGCCCACCCTATTGCCGGCAATGGAAAAAAAGTCACGATATGTCACGACACGTCATGTGACGTTGCGAGTTTGACACCCCTGTTGTAGACTACCTTTGCATGGTATGCAAAGCTTGCTTAGTTTAAAGCTTGCTTAGCATCCTTGATGGATTAGCAATTTGTACAAACCCAGCTTCTTTGGCTAGTTTATAGCCAGAATTAATTAAGTTAATTAATATTGTGAAAACACAGTCATTGTTTTGCTACAAAACTCCAAATGCTAATCAGTATACTGTGCCTTAGGAAGAGGTGAGTCATTGTATTCTGAAGTTATGGCTACAGCAGAGGGAGAAACTATTTGGAATTTGAAAACCGAGGAGAATAATTAATTGGTTTGTTAAAAATACTTATGAATGCCATGGCACGTACCTCTAGGCAGCATACTAATTTTAAAATATATTTACATACCAAAACAACAATATCAAATAGTAAAATAGTAAAAAAAATATTTTAAAAAAGAGCAGCAAAGCATATAAGATGATACAACAATGGTGTGTATACCTTGGGACAGCTCCGAACATTCTGAGGGAAAAGTGGTTGGGAGTTCTAAAAATCTTTTAGTCTTAGCACATCTGGATGGTTCTAGTCCAGGGACATTGGTATGTATATACAACACAAGTCCACACTCCAAAGTGTGTTTGAACACAGAGAGAAAACCCACGAAACTGAGCTCCAAAATGGAGGCCAGTCTTTTCACCCCAGTAATGGAGGTGGATGAGGAGAGCACACCTGCCCCAGGATTTTCTTCATAATGCACAGCAGAGAAATCTGCAGCTCAGATTCTGAATGGGAAACAAGCAAGGCAGGGAGGGTGATTTTTTCCCCCCTTCTGGCTGCAGGAGCATCACAACGTTGAAGGTGTTGGGTAAGAAAACATCTCCATCATAGTATGGAGCTGCTGAAAAGGGAGACATAGCAGCTGGGCAGGTGGGGCCACTGGAAAAACAGGCTTCTGATTTCCTGGTCAGTGTTTACACAGCATCCCAGAGCCAAACACTAAACAAGAAGCAAATTAACTAGCCCAATTGCCTCATTCCACACACACCCCGCCTGCCGTCTGCATCCCGAAATGTTGCATTGAATTAATCTTAATGGAAGATCATCTAGAGGTTGTTAAGTTCTACCCAGTTCTGCACTTTCTGCACTGAGTCTTGTTTTGGGGTAAAAGACAGAGCTTGTCCAATGTGTTAGCAAACTATTGAATGGAAGTTATATAAGTTGCCTACAGTATTTGACCTCCTGCCCTAGAGATATACTGCTCTGCACCCACAAGGTCTTCTGGATACCTGCGATTAGTTATTTTATTATTTTATATGTCATTTTATTCCATATTTTTGTTACATGGGCATTTGTACTGTAAGGAATGGCTTCCTAGCCAACTTTAATCCTTACCGGCTGCTTTTGAAGGGGGCAGGAAGGTAGACGTGAGGCCAGCATTTTATTACAAGACTGACCCATTTGCCCTTGATTTCCCCCCCCCTCTACCCCCAAAGATGAACCTGCCTCTCCTTCATTTTCTCAGCAAGAGGGAGGCTTTTGGGAGAGGTTGGATTGATAGAGTGAGAGAAAAAAGCAGGCACTGCCAGGATGTCTGTAGGGGATGGTTAAAACCGTCAGGATGGGGGGCATAATGGTGCATTGGATGTAGGGATGAGGGGAGCTTGGATTGGTCCTGCATACGTTGTGGATGCCCCTGGAGGCTACACAAAACAGTACAGTTAATCCTTGACTTACAAACACAACTGGGATCAGAATTTCTGTTGCTAAGCAAGGCGATTAAGTCACACCTGATTTTATGAACTTTTTTTGCTGCAGTTGTTAAGTGAATCACTGCAGTTAAGTCAATTACATGGTCATTGAGCAAATCCAGCTTCCCACATTGACTTTGCTTGTTGGAAGCTGCTGGGAAGGTCACAAATGGCAATCACATGACCTGGGATGCTGGCTGGGGAATTCTGAAGTTGAAGCCCACTTTGTTGTCAAGTTGCCAAGTTTTGGGGGAAAAAACCACTGGAGAGAAGAAGGCAAGGGGAAATTGGAGTGAGCCAGGTGTAGTTTCTATTGAATAGAGTTGAATAGAGCCTATTGAAAGCCCTGCTCTACAGTATTAGTGAAGTCTAGAAAGCATAGCCAGATGAGAGGGAGAAGGAATCAGAGGGTGTTTGATGTATTGGGGAGTGTGTGTGAGAGGATTTTTTTTTCTTTCAGGTTTTTCTTGAAAGAGAGGAATGAGTAACTGGAGTGAGTTAATCTTGCCCGCTGGGAGCATAAAGACAGGAGAAAGGCAGTGGTGGGATTCAGGCGGTTTGCACCAGTTCGGCAGAACCGGTAGCTAATTTTTTGTTGCCCAGGCCCAGAACGGACTTCCGGAAGCGGCATCCACACAAGAGAACCAGTTGTTCACCTATTTGAATCCCACCACTGGAGAAAGGCCTGGGGAGATTTTTGAATGAGCAAGCAAAGTGTGTGTGTTGGGGTGGGTGGGGGATGGGGGATGGGGAGGTTGGTTTCCCGGGTGTGGGGTTTGCTTTGAGGCTTTGCTACTCCTCTGCATCATAACCAACCGTAGGAACAAGTTCTTTGTATTTTGTTTTTCCAGTTTGTTTGTTTTTTGCACAATGTCCTAAAGTTTATAATCAAATTCATAGTGGCCCAGCAACTCCAAAAGATAGAAAAACCCAGGTTCTGACTGTATATCCATCTATAATCAATGTTGTAGAGCTGCCTTGCATTATGGGCACTCTTGATAAAACCTGGCTCAATAAGTGCTCTACTTGAATTACAAAAAAGAAAGGTTTTAGGATCTGGTCCTTTGTTCAGGTCAATTTCACTTTCTCAGAAACTTCAAAACTGTTGAATGTATATGCACAAAAGGAATTCTCTGAAAATGTATCTTGATTAATGTATCTGTAAATATTAGCTCTTTGAACAGAGGAATGTGTCCTTTCCCTCCCCGTCCTTGTATATGACCAGATCCTTTTTGTGGGTTACCTGCATATCTCCTAGCTAATTGGTGCTGCTTTCACCCTAATCAATCAGGGTTCTGTTTCCAGCAGGTGGGAGCGTGATGGCAGCCCTGGCCTTGCAGCTGATTGGGCTGGCACTATCTATCCTGGGCTGGCTGGGCTCTATTTTGGCCTGTGCTTTACCCATGTGGAAGGTGACAGCTTTCATCGGATCCAACATCATTGTGGCACAGGTCTTCTGGGAGGGGCTGTGGATGAACTGTGTTTATGAAAGCACTGGTCAGATGCAGTGTAAGGTCTATGACTCACTACTTGACCTACCAGCAGACCTACAAACCGCCCGTGCCTTGGTGGTGGTCTCCATCGCCATGTCTTTCCTGGCTCTCCTTATTGCCATCTCTGGAGCAAGGTGCACCCGCTTCATAGAAGACCCAAGTACCAAGGCCAAAGTTTTGATGATAGCTGGCGTGGTGTTCATCCTAGCTGGAGTGGCGCTCCTCTTTCCTGTCTCCTGGTCAGCAAGGAACATTGTGAACAACTTCTATAACCCACTCGTTCCCGAGGCCCTGAAAAGAGAGCTGGGTCTTTCACTTTACATAGGTTGGGCAGCTAGTGCCTTCCTGATCCTTGGTGGAGGCACGTTCTGTTGCTTCGTTCCTCCAAAGGAGGACAATAAATCCTATCCAATGAGATACTGGGCAGGAAGACACCCTTCCTTGAGCAGCTATGCCCGCAAAGACTATGTGTGACCCTGCTGGAAAAGCTACCCCCCCCCTTACTTCAAGCCTTGAGAAAGAAGGATCGGCTGGCGAAAAGGACTCACCTGATGCAATAATGTCACAGAATATTAAATCTTGCGATGCCAAACGCCTGTCAGGCCTGTCTCCACGGAGAACACATTGACATGACATATGACACCAAGACAAAGTTCACTCTAGCCATTTGTAACATTTTTATTTGACAAAGAAGCATTATTTTCTTGTGATATGTGACAGTTTGCTCAAGTGAGTGCTAAAAGCTGTGGTTTGATGATATGCCAAGAATTGTATCAGAAAGATGAGTTAACTCCGGCTTTGGCAACATTTTTTTGGTCCAGTAGGCATAAATTTAAGAGCATGATGTAAGGCTTGGCTAGTTCCAAAATTGTTGGGAGCTGAGTGGCATACAAATTGGATAGAGGTAGATAGATAATAGATAGATGAGAGATGATGAGAGATAGAGAAATAGATAAGGCTGCCAGGTTGGATGTGTGTAGTCATCAAACACCCTTTTCTTTAGAAGGTTGAGTGGTTGCACCTCAACATCTCTTCTTTGATTTCTGTCTGTGTATGTGGACTCATTTCTATAGAAAGCACTGGGGAACAGGCACCCACTGTTTTTGTTTTCCAAGAATATTATAGCATCTTCCTAATTCTGAGAGATATTCTGGAGAAGGGGAGAGATAGAGCCAGAGGTTAGGGCCTGATTTTGCAGCTGCCAGTGTAGGGTGTATTGGGTGGGGTGAGGACTCTGCTTGATACCAAGCAATTCCTTGGCATCAGGTTGCCTACCTCTGGCCTGACGTTTTTATGAAAGAGCTGTCCTGACTCCTTCAGGTATGTTGCTCTACATACAAATTAGGGCCTTTCCCCACTGCTGAAGCCACCAATCTTTGAGTCAGCAGAAACCTATACCAGCATAACATCTGCTGGCCTAATGTGGATCCACCTCCTGCATCCAAAGCCAATTGGTGCCATGTACAGGTAGTCCTCAACTTATGACCACAATTGAGCTCAGATTTCTGTTGTTAAGTGAGACATTTGTTAAGTGAATTTTTCCCCATTTTACGATCTTTGTCTCAGTTGTTAAATGAATCACTGCGGTTGATAAGTTAGTAACCCGGTTGTTAAGTGAATCTGGCTTCCCCATTGATTTTGCTTGTCAGAAGTTCATAAAAGGTGATCACATGATCTTGGGACAAAGTGATGGTCATAAATCTGAACCACTTGCCAAGCATCTAAATTTTGATCACGTGACCATGGGGATACTGGAAAGGGCATAACTGTGAAAAACGGTCATTAGTCACTTTTTTCAGTGCTGTTGTAGCTTTGAACGGTCATTAAACAAACTTTTGTAAGTCAAGGACTGCCTGCAGTAGGGTCCTTATTGATCATGAGCACAGAATGTTAAGGAATGGGATTGGCGCTTTCCTTTGACTTTCCTCCCTTCCCCTCCCATGAAACATCTCCAGCCCATGGAATAACGTCCACCAGCCATTCTCCTTAATGTGAGATGGGGAAGAGACTTGAGGAGGAGGGAGTTTTGATGGATGTCTAGACTGGAGGATTTAGCTATCAGTCAAAAAATGTTCCTGGTTTTACACAAATGTTTTGCATGAGTGAGGTCAAAATAAACCTAACAGCTGAAAGGGGGGGGACATTTTGAAGTTGGGAGGGGCAGACAGAGAGCTATCCTACTTGGTCACACAGCTCCCCTCATCTCTTTGTTCAGTTTTAGTTGGGCTTCTTTGAAGAAGCACTCAGCCCGCTCCTAACCCCACCTAACTTTGCTCAATAGTAGTAACTGTGAGAGGGACCTCGGAGTCCTAGTGGACAATCACTTAAATATGAGCCAGCAGTGTGCTGCAGCTGCCAAAAAGGCCAACACAGTGCTAGGCTGCATTAACAGAGGGATAGAATCTAGATCACGTGAAGTGTTAATACCACTTTACAATGCCTTGGTAAGGCCACACTTGGAATACTGCATCCAGTTTTGGTCACCACGATGTAAAAAAGATGTTGAGACTCTAGAAAGAGTACAGAGAAGAGCAACAAAGATGATTAGGGGACTGGAGGCTAAAGCATATAAGGAACGGTTGCTGGAATTGGGTATGTCTAGTTTAACGAAGAGAAGGACGAGGGGGGACATGATAGCAGTGTTCCAATATCTCAGGGGCTGCCACAAAGAAGAGGGAGTCAAGCTATTTTCCAAAGCGCCTGAAGGCAGGACAAGAAGCAAGGGATGGAAACTAATCAAGGAGAGAAGCAACCTAGAACTAAGGAGAAACTTCCTGACAGAACAATTAACCAGTGGAACAACCTGCCTCCAGAAGCGATGAATGCTCCAACACTGGAAGTTTTTAAGAAGAGACTGGACAGCCATTTGTCCGAAATGGTATAGGGTTTCCTGCCTGAGCAGGGGGTTGGACCAGATGACCTCCAAGGTCCCTTCCAACTTTATTATTATTATTATTAATATTATTATTATTAACTGATGTGATGTTGGAGAGACATTGAAAATAGATCTAGCCAATTTTTTAGAACTGCCAACCATCTCCCAATAGCTGATATAGGATCACATGTTCAAAATCAGCCCTCCAAAGTGTGCAAAAGTAAGAACCTTATTTGAAATAACTGGAATTACTCCCGGCCCAAACTGGAAAATAGCACCAAAGACCTGTAGGGAAAGGGCATGCTCACAGCAGTGGCTGATCCCACCCCTTAGGAGTCACCTGATTGTGCCAATAACAAAATGGTTAGTGAAGCAAAGCAGATCGCACCTACAAGTAGTCCTTAATTTACAACCATTGGTTTAGCAACGGTGCTAAAAGAAAGGGACTTACAAGCAGTTCTCACAATTATGATTGTCGCAGCCTCCCTGCAATCACTTGATCAAAATTCAGGCACTGGCATTTATGCAGTTGCAGCATCCCAGGGTCACATGATCACCTTTTGCAACCTTTTGCAAGGGAGTTTCTGGCAAGCAAAGTCAACAGGGAAGCCAGATTCGCTTAAAGTCTGCAGCAAATAAGATCATGAAAGTGAGTGTGACTCATTTTACAGCTGCCTCACTCAGCAATGGAAGTTCTGGCTCCAATTGGGATCATACATTGAGGATTACCTGTATCAAAATAGCCACAGGTTGCTGCCCGATTAAGAGGAAAAGCACTACTTAACATAGGGACAGCTAAAAGCAAATTTAAAACTGCCCCAGGTATGGTTTGGGGAATCAGCTGAAGGCAATATCGTGAGGTTATGGCAGAAAAAAGGGGTCGTTGGGGTATATTTGCCCCACGGGTTAGATGCAAGTAGAAAATGATCTCACTATGGAAAAAGCTGCTCAAATGTAAAAACAAAAATCTAGTGGAGAAAGGATGATATTGAAAAGTGTTATTGGATCAGACCAAAGGTCTATTTATCTACGGTAGGATAGCATCTGTTTTCCTTTAAAACAAATATGACTTGTCAAATAATTTGTTGTGAGAGCAACCCATCCACCCAATTCAGAATCTCCCATCCTAGTCATCCTTCTGTTCTGCTCTTCTTGTGTACTTTGCTTCAAATCTTTCTTCTGATCAGGAGCTGGTGTTTTGCAGACGTCCCCTTATTGTCAGAAGCCAACAAGATTTGCATAAAACCCGTTTCTTTGCCTCCTCAGTTAGGTTCGCTGTGCATCAAAGGGACGTGTGATCTACCTTGTGCACTTTGATATTTTAAAACAAACAGTTACGAATGGAAAAGAACAAGCGGAAGTTTAAATGCCTCATAAACTAGGCACAAACTGAAGCTAGAACCACGGTTACTTTTTAAATGAAACCAACGTTGAAGTAATATTGTCTCAAGAGGAGGAAACCGTTTCTAGAGGGGAGTTCAACTGGCTAAGAACTTCCTTAAAGGAATTTTCATCCAGTTGCACAAGCAATTCTAATTGTTTGTGTGAGAAAGGCTATATTTATCCAGACCTTCGTCAAAAGTTTCCCTCCATTGTTCTGTGGAAGTTAAGTTCTGTTGGCAGAAAGCAGGATATCTGTACTGTACATAAGGGGGTGTGCCTTTATGAGACTGAAAGCCACCCTTGGCCTGTAAGCAGAATGTGCAGGAAGGGAAGGAATGCATGCCGAAACATGGGGAAGGCCAGGACAAAAATTTAATTAGATTGAATGTTAACTTAAAAAGTGATTAAACAAATTGTACTTTCCTTGTATTTAATACTCTCTCCATTCCCATCATTTTGGCAACAACTTGGAGTTTGCAGTGCCTTAAATTTGTATACTAGACTCTGTTCGCCAAACATTTTGATCTCAATTACTGAATTGACCCATTTCCTGAAATCTGTACCCTACGAAAACTCTCATAGTTTTAAGCGGGTGAAATGATGCATCATAGGGCAAAACCTTTTGAACCAGAGGTACCTCAAATGGAGTAACTTACAGAATGCATCCAAAATCTGGGATCCATGACACCCATGGAATTAAAATTTGGCAAATTTTATAAAACGTTTTGTGACATAAAAACGTCATAAAGCATTTTAGCACACAATACAAATTGTCATAAAATTCTTCTGTGGCCCACTTTGGATGCTTGACTAAAGCACAGTCAACATGGAATACTTTCAAGGCAAGTACAGCTCGACTGACAACAGTTCATTTAGTGACTATTCAAAGTTACAACGGCACTGAAAGAGTGACTTGAGACTGGTCATGTGATCAAAATTCAAACGCTTGGCAACAGGTTCATGTTTATGACGGTTGCAGTGTCCCTGGGTCATGTGATCCCCTTTTGCGAACGTCTGACCAGCAAAGTCAATGGGGAAGCCAGATTCACTTAACAACCGTGTTTGTAACTTAACAACTGCAGTGATAGACTTAACAAATGTGGCAAGAAAGGTCGTAAAATGGGGCAAAATTCACTTAACAACCGTCTTGCTTAGCAACAGAAATTTGGGGCTCAATTATGGTCGTAAGTCGAGGATTACCTGTACATCTTTACCCTGATTTTTAAAATACTTTTCCAGTACACTAGAAACTTGGCCATTATTCAAAGCATTGAGGAATCTGATGAGGAAATTTCTTTGAAGTGATGACCCAATGGGTACTACATGATGAATCACAAATTACTAGATAGGTAGAATGATTCACACAAAATGCTACCTTCTAAAACAGGGGTCCCCAACCCCCGGGCCGCAGCCCACTACCGGACTGCAGCTTGTTCGAAACTATGAGCTCCATTTGCGTGAGTGGCAAGCACACGCACCCCCCACTTGTACAAATGGAGCTGCACGTGCTTGCATGCGCGCCTGCCATTCATACAGAACCATTCCCTCCTTCCCCGCCAGGCCGCCAAGCCGGAAAAGCTGGGGACCGCTTCTCTAAAAGACTCCCAAACCTAAGGTTAACTTGAGCCAACTTTGCCCAAGTGTGCGACTGCATGAATGCAGCTGGCATTAACTGGGTTGCACCTTTTGTGTGAACAAGGCTGTAGGTATATCCATCTAAACCTCCATGATTAGTTTGATGGTCCATTGTGCACAAGTCCAAACTTTTTATTGAAGGCAGCTCAGCGCTTGAGCCATCTTTTCCTTCCTCTCCTATTGGTCTGCCTCCCCATAAATTCTTTTGCCTCCTGGAGGGAGAAACCAGCCTGGCAGCTTAGAACTCTCCACATTTCAAAGATAGAAAAACCATTTTTGACAAGCACTCTCAATTTTCATAGTCCTTGTTACAACTTGTTTGGCGGGGAGGGGACACTCCAAATCACATTTACTTGTGATTCATGTTTTCCATTCCACCTATGATGACGATGATCTCCATTGCAAAAATCATACAGGTAGTCCTCGATTTACGACCCCAAAATTTATGTTGCTAAGCAAGACACTTATTAAATGAGTTGTGCCCCATTTTACGGCCATTTTGCTACAGTTTTTATGCAAATCACTGCAGTTAAGTGAATCATGCAGTCATTAAGCAAATCTGGCTTCCCCCACTGACTTTGCCTGTCGGAGGCCAGCTGGGAAGATTACAAATGGTGATCCCAGGATCCCAGGACAATTCCACTGTCATAAATACATGTCAATTGTCAAATGCCCAAATTTTGATTACGTGGCCACAGGGATGCTACAATGGTGTTAAGTTTGAAAACTGGTCATAAGTAACTTTTTTAAGTGCCATTGTAACTTTGAACGGTCATTAAACTAATGGTTGTAAGTGAAGGACTACCTCTACTACTATTACTACAGTACTATACAACATTGGTCTCCAACCTTTCCAGCTTGGTAGACCAGCGGAGGTGGTGGCAACGGGGATAGTTCGTGTGCGCACTCACCACTTCTGTGGCCTGGTTCCAAATGGGCCACAGCCCAGCAGTGGGCCGTGGCCTGGGGGTTGGGGACCCCTGCTCTGTTACTACTCTTGAGAAATGAGAGACCTCCTTCAAATGATGCTGCCAAATTGGGGGCAGCTGTAAGTGTTTAAATGAATGAAGGCGAATATACGTGTCCCAGGATAATGTTGCAGGATTCAATCTGGGTCAGTAACTGGGACCAGAAGTTTAGTCTTCCGAGCTTTTGGACTCGTGCTGGAGCCCATCTTCAGGGAACTTCCCTCTAGCAGAGTGTGTGCTGTTCTGTGGGTGGTATTTATAGTGAGGGTGAAGGTTCATTCTCCAAGCTTGTGGGTTGGTTTCTGAACATTTCGTTGCCAGGCTAGGTGACCTCTTCAACAGAGTTTTTATTTATAGTGTCTGTTGTAAGTGGCTTTTTAGATGTTGACTGGGGTGTGTTGATGGCTGGCTTTTAAGTCATTAGCTTGTGCTGTCGTTTGCTTGTGCTGCCCAGCCCTTGCCTTTTACGTCCTTGATAGGCTGGTGGTGTTTAAAGATGTTCTCATGGCCACTCATTCCCTGAAATTTTGTTTTCATGTCCACTCATCCCCATCCACATAGCTTCTGTGGAAGGAGCAGAGATGTTAAACCATTCAGAGCAACCTCACATCCCTGGATCCCTTTCAAAGATGGGAATAATGACATTCAAGGGAGTTGCAAGGTGTAGTCTACAGGTACGCAGCCTAAGCCCTGTGTGGTTCCCGAAAGGCTCCAGACCTCCTCCCAGAGCCACAGTGCAATTGTAATTTTTAGTGAGACAGAGGATGGAAATTATTAACTATGTGGGGAGTATTCACCATAGCAGCATTTAATTGATTTAACCTCATTTGAATTTAAATTGTTCAGTCCTTACGTGCTTCTTTGTCCTGGCCTCGCCCACTTCTATGAATACGGCCCCTGGAACGCCTCTCAAAGGAATGTGTCCAAACCACTCATTCCAGCTGAGGTGTGAATATAAGCACCCAGCAGGCTGAAAAGGTCTAGGCCAGCATCCTGCTTCCCGCGGTGACAAGGATGGCCATCTTCTTTGCTTGGAACTCCAGCAAATGACATTAAAAAGCAGACTGTTTCTCAACAGGGAGATTGCATACAGTTCTAATTGCTAGGTGTTACTCATCACATGCATTTCTTCTTCTTCTAAGTCCTCTTTAAAGCATCCTAGCATTGGCCATCATTGCTGCTAGTATTTTTGGCCCCCAAAAAATATAAAATGTTTTTGGAACCTGATTGTATCTAGCACTCTCTGTCCTGCACACACTGCTGATTGATTCCCATGAACAAACTGAGGAACAAATTGTTTTCAGAATTACGAGAATTATCATTTCTGCTTTTTGTGCATTATTTTATATGTCTCTCCTCTGTTTTCCCTGCCTTGTCTTCCTGCATAAACAAACATTTTACCCAAAACCTTGGTGTTTTCTGGTTCTGATTGATTTTACCTGCCATTTATAGACCACATCTCTGGAGAGAGAATTATTGACTTGGAGGGCATATAAAAGGAAAAGGAAGGCATTTGGAGATTCTGATTTCTTCCTTGGAATTTCCTTCATCCTCTCAGGAACTTTCATGAGCTTTCGGGTATCTGCAAAGGTTCAATGCACAAGCAGCCATATTCCCCATGCTGCCCTTTCCCTACCCAGATCTTTGAGAAATGATGAGCTATAAGCACCGCAATTCCCAGCTCAGAGAACAAAAGGCTGTGCTGGCTGGAATTTACAAAAGGGTTAGTCCCCTGAGTCAGGAGAGTGATGGGTGGGGGGGGGGGAGATAGCCATGAAGCAACACACACACTTTCTTAGACGATGCACTGTATTACAGTATTGCAAATATTCGGCAGTGTTGACTACTAAGATGAAGGAAATTCTACATTCAGAAGTGAAAACTCCACGAAGACTTCACAAGTGAAGACTGTTGGAGGAGTGGAAGCTGGGAACATTTTATGCAAAAACATGAAATTATGGAAGAACCTAAATTGGTCTGGAACACATTGAATACTGATAGCAGCTCCTTAAGTGGTAAAGAGAAAACACTCTGCAACCGAGCCATGGTTCAGCCTGCTTTATTACTGCTTCACATTTTGTTTTTATAAACTACAGACCTTGAAGCTAGTTAGGGTGAGGCTAAGCCTTTCATGAGGGAGCTCCAGAGTTTACCTAGAAGGATCTTCCAACATGAAGAGGAATGAAGAGTTTAAACCAGACTTTTTATTTTTTTTTCCGATATATGTAGACCACGCCAGAGATATAGCCCGAGCCCTGATCGGATTCCTGATGTGATGTTGCTCTCTCCCATTTTTCAACTTCCTGCATCCCAACCTTTTCCCACAATCCTTGCTGCTCCAGGTCATTCAGCAACTGCTGCAATTCCATCTTGTATCGGTAGTTGCTTGAGTTGCTTCGTGTGGTCAGACACACATAGCCACCTGTTGTGCAAGATTACAACATTTCAGTTTCAATCGTTAGGAAAGTCTTGATAATCCTAGAAACCAGATAAAGTTAAAAACTTCTTTGCGCCGAGTTTGACTCCTGGAGCAGGTCACAATATGGAAGAAATTTGTAAACAAATTAAAAAATAAAATAAAGACAGCAACCACAACCATATAATTTGGGCTGTCATATCAGCTGTTTTAACCTGTTCCTTACAGGTTAAAGCTTGAACCTGCTTAACTTCAAAACCCAGAAAAGGTCAACCGCAGAATGCCCCTCTTGTGGCAGAAAACCCAGAAACACCTAGTCCTTTTTAAAGAGATGTAACTGTTATTAGATGCACTAATATTATCGTACAGGAATATTCTGCCCCTTACAATCAGGTAATGAAATGAAAATAGAAGAAAGAGGAGGACAAGATGACAAGTCTCCCTGTTACTGATGAAACTGAATGGGTGAGTTTCCATAAATGCTAGACTAAGATAAAATGTGGTTGAGCTATAACTCAGCTGTAACTTAGACTGTGGGAACTAAGCTATTACATGAAACTATAGCATGGATTTATTTGTGCAGGCAATAGCATATTCTCTGGATACAGGACTTAGCATTGTTAATCCAGGTTTAGGTTAAGCATGTTGTGTGAACCTATCCAATCTCACCCTGTTCACCAAGTAACTTGGAGGGCAGAGTTGACCAAAAAGCAAGTTTGTGGCAAGGTTTACTCATCACATCTTCACACAGGGGAGAGAAATTACATAACAAATAAAACCCCTGCCAAATGCATGTAAGGAGATCAAAAAAGAAGAGGTAAGCGATGACTAAAACTAAATTTCTGAGAAAGAACATGTCTGATGCCAGGATACACACATAGGTGCGCGCACACACACACACACACACACACACAAATATAGGCAATCTGAAGAAAGTTCTGTGGTTCTACAAGACTCTGATCAAAATACGTTTTAAATGGTATTTCTGTCTTTCGGCCCTGCACACCCCTGAGAGCTACATGAAATGCAACCATCTGGCTCCCTGGTCTGTGTATGAACTGTTGCAAGATAGCAGCACCATCTTGTGGTTATGAGTTTTTCATCAAAGCCAGTCCAACATCCTGTGTCCAAAAGGGGCTGATTTAGTCCCTTTGGGAAACTCTCAAGGCATTAAAACCCCAAAAGGTTTCTCTTATGGTTGGTTACCAGCTATTTAAAAGTCAACAGCCTCTGAATGTGGGGTTTAGCATTTAGCAATCCCAGTTACATTTCTTTCCCATCTCCGATCCATGTATTTTGTCTGACCTCTTTTTAAAAAGATGCACAACTATCACGGCATCTTGCAACAGGGCATTTCAAAAATTACTTGGACTTTGTGCGAAAGTCCTTTCTCTTTCTTGTTTTAATCATCACCCAGTTTCACAAGATCAGCCTGAGATCCAGTTGTTTATACAATTTCTGGAGAAGATTTTCAGGTGCCTTGGAGGAAGCTCAAGCTAAGGTGCATTCAAATAAATAAACCATGCATCCCTCTTAACCTGCACTGGGCCAGTTCTAATGAAAAGCATCGCAAATCCAAGCACCATAATCTCTGGGGAATGAATCAGTGTCAATTGGGTGAGTCAAAAAAACAAGAGGATTTGCAGTCCGAGCCCCACCCCTTTTGTACTGTATAAAAGGAGAAGTTGGGATCCAACACTGCAGCCCCCATCTTGCCCATTTTAATCCCCCAAATGCCAAAGGGGATTCAATTATTGTATGTAAGACCTCAGAACAGTCTCACACTAAATCAGATCACCAACCCACCTAGCTTAGAATTATTAACTGCCATAACTGACAGCAGCCTCCTAGATTTAGATCTTTTCCAAATCTGTAACTCCTGCATCACAAGCTATGGTCCTTTCCACCTCCAGATATCCATCTATGTTCGCAGTCTGATTTTAATAGCTGATGAAGCAAATATTCACCAACAATGCTTCTAGTCCCTAAAGTGTCATAAATCCATTTGTTCTCTTAAGCTCCCATAAAGCATTAAGCAACATTATATGTACAATGAACTTCCCACTGGGGACTGTTACAGTGTTAAGAACATCCCATTCTTTATAGTTCCAGCAATGAAAAATTCAGTTAAAGTGCCACCGATTACAGACAATCATACACTACCAACTCATCTAATCTGCTTGACCTATGACCTAATTGCATATTTTGATATGCCCTTGAAAAAGAAATTGGTAAACATAGCACTTTCCTTGTTACCTACAAAACTTTGGTCTCAATTAACGGTTGTTGCTACCTTTGATAAGAATGATTCTGCCCTCATCAGAGCATCTGGTTAGGATAATTTTGTCCATAATATGTACTGTAAGATAAAATCATACTCCTGTCTCCATTCACGGGACTGAATCTTCTTTGAAAGATTGGAGAAGTATTTGCTTCATTCATGATGCTTCAGACATATTTTCAATTATGTATTTTCAATTATACTGGCCAAAATCAGTCTGGTCTCATTTCTGCTTGCATCGATTTCCTCATAAATGCTTCCTCTTAAAACTACTGTATAGGCTTTTTAATAAAAGCCTGGATTGATCTGAAGCATTTGGCAGACTTCAGCATTCTGGGTCGATTCTGATCAGCTGAGAGCTGCAGCATAGAACAAAAGCCACTTGGGGGAGGGGGGAATGTCCTTCTCTCCATCAATGGCTAGAGGGAACTGGGGTTCAACCTAACAAATCCAAGATTTCCAGTTACTTGATGTTCCTCAGGGCAGTCGTGATTGTATTTCCTTACAAGGTGTTTAGTGTGCAATTTCCTTGCCTAATCCACAAAATTTTATGGGGAATGCAGAAAACACGATATAATCTTCCTGTATTTTTTTCCACCATTTTTTTTCTTACCAGAGCAAATCTATTAAGGAAGGTAAGATGGAACAGTTGCACAATGCTGGTTAGTGCTCAAACCCACCGACTTTCCCTGCCATATGACTGCTTATTGCACCTCACCTACCACAACCCTAGATCACTGTTTTTCAAACCTAGCAACTTTAAGATGCACGGACTTCAACGCCCAGATTTCCCCCAGTCTGAAAAACAGTGAACTAGATCAGGGTTTCCCAATCTTGGGAACGTTAAGATGCCTGGACTTCAACTCCCAGAATTCCCCAGCTGGCCATAATTACAGAATGCTAAAATTACTTTATAATTAATGAACTAATTAACTATTTTGAAAGGCCAGATCTCAGCAATGCTTGATATTCTCACAGGGGAATAGGTAAAATATTATGAAATTTGGCAACTTCAGTCAATGTAAATAATTTTTCATTTTCATGGTTTCACATTCATCGGTGCAATATAACGTGGTGCTCAGACACTGGAAAAAGTTGCTCATCCCTGTTATAAATCCTCTGAAACTACTGAATCTCTTTTGCAAAGGCTTACCTGGTTTGGTGACCAGAAGAAGCTGAGGAATGACACCAGAGGGTACGTGCCCCTCACTGAGTGCACCCACAATCACAGTAGCATCGTAGGAGCCTGCAGAGAAGATGAAGGAGTAACAGGTAGCGTCAAGGAAGGAGATGGGCATTGTTCTCTAGAAATCCCCATGCATGCCAGCACCTTCCCTTTCTCTAATTTATCCATTGCTGAGGATAACTATTCCCATTGTTACCTTCAGGAGCTGGTAAGGTTTCCTGGCCTAGCAAGCACAACTTCAAATCCTCGTACAGTCCTTTGTGCCGTGCATGTTCCAACATCTCCTGGCTGCCATCCAGGCCATGGAAATGGCGAAAACCTTTTGCTTGAAGCTTAGAACACAAAGCATAAGTCACAGGAGCCCAGTCAGAAAGACAGTCAGTCCTTGCTTGCCAACAGTTAAATGAATGCTGCAAGCCAACTGGGGTCTGGCCAAGGCCGAATCAGTAGGGGGACCTTCAGTGGCAATGAAGTGCTGCCATGATCATCCATGGAAGTGATGAAATGTGGATGATGATGATCCTTATGTATTTGAATGCCATGCTGCATTGCCGATATGGAAAGACAAAATGGCATCATGACACATTTCATCATTTATTTATTTAAAACATTTATATAGCTGCCAATCTTCTAGCTAACTCTGGGCAGCTCCCAATTTTGGGATCACAGCAGTTAACTGGGGATGCCAATGGCTGGCACTGTCACTTCTTGTTCTTATGCCAGGAAACAAGAGTGCTCTTTAATGCTTAAATGCTTTTGTGCATGAGCATACATAATCGAGTCATTTGCATGATGATGTCACAGTGTAGGTGTCATTATTTTGGTGTCATTGTAGCTTGTAACAGATGACTATGTTTTGATGAGATCCAAACGGTGCTCTCAATTCATCCAATTATTTTAAAACTATTTACCAAAACCATGGGAGGCTGAAACAGACTTGGAAGAGGCATTCTCTTCTTTATGTGTGTCACACGAAAGGGAAGGCATCTTCTAGGATGGTGCCTACAAGGTAATAAGAATGCAATCTGACAAAATAAACCTATTCTTTTCATACCTATTTATTAATAAATTGTTGCTATTAATATGACTACTCCTAATTTAATGAAACCTGGGCTTATTAAAGCATCTAGTATTTGAAAGCAGAACACACTCATCGGGAAGCATTACTTCTGCAAAAATATTTAAATATTTAAAAATATTTATGTTCTTTATATGTTTTGAATTACTTCATCCACTCTTAGCAGCATATCCAAATATCTCTTAGAAACCACAATGACAGCAAAATAATGTCATCATGCCAATGACAGAAATTACATCAAAGTATTATTCACACAATGATGTCAAGACATGCATTGTTACCTCTCCCTATGTATCCTCACAGTTACAGAAATGAATGATGATGCTCTTGTTTGTAGGCCAAGGCTTCTGCTGGGTTCCAAATCGGTAAAAACCTCTTAAAAACTTCACCTGCTATATGCAAATTCTGTATTAGCACCAACCTTAAACACCATTTGAAAACAGTGCCAGTGATAGCAACCCTCTCATTAACTTTACTTCAAGGGGGAAAAATTGAATGAATAGGGTACCCCAAATGGCAATGGCACAAAGCAAAAAGAGGGTTGAAGGCCTGCACGTCATCTGTAGGGCAGCATTAAGAAAACAGAGCTTCCCTCAGTGATGATTTTCCAAATCACATCAGAGGGACAATTATAAGATGATAGTTTTTAAAACCTGGTGGAGACCAGCCTAATGTCTCGGGCTGAAGCAAGACTCTGATCTCAGTTACCTCCTGGGCCACAAGTCCTGTGCCACAGGCCACATCCAGCACTAATGCATTCTCAGGTGAACCCTGGAAAATGGAGGACAAGAAAGCAGCGGCCAGACCTGGGGCTTGGTATTGCAACACTGCCACATCCTAGAAGAGAAAAGAGTTCTAATCACTCCAAGAATGGGGGAGCTCCAAGGTTTGCATGTTTATCTATAGGGTGGTTAAAATAATTGCATCTAATAAAAGACAGTATCAGCTCCAGAAAGTAAGGCTAAGATTTGCTGAAGGCCATCTGTAGAATTTCATGACTGTGCAAAGAATTAAACTTTGTTCTTTGTCCAAACAGAACATTCTGCAGTTTTGTTTTGTGGCTCCATTCCAGATGTGCTGGACCAGTCTTATTTCTCAGAGGCCCAGAGACCCTTGTCTAGGAAGATAACCTGAAACTTGGCCAGGCTTGGTTAGTACCTGGATGAGAGAGTACTAAGAAGTCTCTGAGCTGTGGTGCTTAAGAATTTGGAATATAAACAGTCCTCGAGTTATGATCAGTCACTAAGCAACTGTTCAGACTTACAACAGACCTCCACAGGGCTACTTGTGCCTGGTTTCAAAGTTCTGACAAGCCACTATCTCCTGCAGTCATGTGACTGCATGTCAGCTGCTCAGTAACTGGTCTGCATTTACAGACATTTGCAACATCCCGCTGTCGGGTGCCAGCATTTTACAATGTTTTTTTTTTTTTTTATCATAAACAGCCCATAGCAATCAATGGGTTTGCTTTACAACAGTGGTGTTCACTTTACAAATACAGTGTTTGCTTAATGACTGCTGCAAAAAATATTGTAAAATTGGATTGGACATGTGGGTGATCCACCTTATGACTGTAATGGTCAGGCTCCATTATGGTCGTAAGTCGAGGATTAGAGAGACTGACTTCACATCTACCCTCAACCATGGAAACTGATGATGTGACTTTGGGCCAATTAACCTTGGAGCCTATCCTATCTCACCGAGTTGTGGAAATAAAATAAAGGGAGATCCCCACAGAAGCTGCGTGGAACTCTTAAGAGATAAGCCAGGACATAAGTACAGGATGCTTCAAAAACATTCGTTTGGCATGTTTCAAATTATGGAGAGTAAATTATTCTGATAAGATTATTTTTATTGCTTAATAATTTTTATTAGTGCAGATCAGCTACTTGTTTATAGATTAACCTTTGGTTGGTTTAGGAATGGCGGGGGGGGGGGAGATCTCTTAAAGACATATTTTTGGTCCACTACACTGTGGAAAAGGGATACGTAACTCTAATACTTATATTAAGAATTCAGAAATACTCTGCCAATTCAGTCTAACTACAGGTAGTCCACTTACGACAATTGAGCCCCACATTTCTGTTGCTAAGCAAGACTGTTAAAGTGAATTTTGGCTTTCTTGCTACAGTTGTTAAGTGAATCACTGCAGTTATTAAGTGAATAACATGGTTTTTAAGTGAATCTGGCTTTCCCATTGACTCTGGAAGAAGTTTGCATGTCCCTGGGGCACCGCAACCGTCATAAGTATGAGTCAGTTGCCAAGCATTTTAATTTTGGGGCTGCTGCAATGGTTGTAAGTGTGAAAAACGGTGATAAGCCATTTTTTTCCAGGGCTTGTAACTTCGAACAATCACTAAATGAACTGTTGTGGACTATCTGTATTAAAGCGTCTCTGCGCTCCAGGCTCGGGGTAGGTATTACCGTAGGAAAGCCAAGAATTTCTCAAATCCCTTCCTTTTATTTAGCCCTCACCAGCCCCCAGCCAAGCCAGTGGCGCAGAAGACAACAGTGGAATCCCGTCAACAGTTGACACCAGGGTAAACGCGGTCTGCACATGCTCAGGAGGATGAACGCTTTAAGCAGATGATGTTACCTAGTTTGGGTAATGAAACGTCTGTAAGAAAACAAGCTCATATGAGAGCACCCAGGATCCCTTATTTCAACCCTGAACTACAAGTACATTCTCCTTTATAAGCACTCCTTCCGGATGCAGGAAGCGAGATTCTTCCCTAAGTGAGGTGGGGAGGGAAGGGGAGCGGCACCTGGTCATAGTCTTCGGCCCAGCCGTTGTAGAAGCGCAGCTGCTGCTGCAGATCTCTTTGGTGATGCACCTCGGCCACGCGGCGCTGCACTTCGGCCAGGCGGCGGCTGGAGAGAGCGGCCATGACTATCTGGAAGGAGGCGGCGCCTTCCCTCCCATTGGCCGCCCGGCTGCTGCCCACCCGCTTATGACGCTGCCTCCCTCGGCGCTGCCTGAGCGCTTTTCCTGGCGGCGGGGTTGCTCTCTTTTGGGGGAGGACTATCTGGGAAAATAGGCTACTCCTCCTGTTTCTTCAACAAGACAAAGGGCGAAGGATCGGTAGCTGCTGCGGGTGGAATCTGGGAACTCCCAGGAAGGGCAGACGAGTTGGCTCCAGAGAGGTGTTTTTTTTAAAAAAAAGTAGATTACAAGGATGTTATTAAGGAGACAAGGAAACAATATCTAAAGGGCAGGTGTGGATTGCTTCTTTTGTATAAACATGCCCTATTGCTGCCTTTATCTATCAGTCCGGAAGCTGGGGAAGTATTGAGTACAGGCCAAGGGAAACTAGAAGTTCAAGGACACTCAATAATTAATCCTTGGAATTTTTTTTTAAAAACAAGACCTCAACTTTAAGTTATCTTGGTGGGAGCAGCAAGCAGGGCCTTGCTCTGAGATACCCAAACAGGATATTCCACCCCAATTCAGTTTGTGGTCTCTCCGTGTCCAGGATCTGTGGCTTAGGAGAGGTTTTAAAGCAGTGTTTTGCCACCTCAGCAACTTTAAGATGTGTGGACTTCAGCTCCCAGAATTATCCAGCCACCCATGCTGGCTGGGCAATTCTGTGAGTTGAAGTCCACAAACCTTAAAAGTTGCTGAGTTGAGAAACGCTCTTCAAAATAAATAATCCCTTTAACCTTGCATGTAACATCCTTTGAGGCAGTGTTTTGAAGAAGACAGAGGGGCTTTAGATCTACCGTAGTGGAGCTCCTTCATTGGAACTATTAAAAGCTCTTGAAAAAGTAATATTTTCCTGAACCTGTGCAGTTTAGTGCAAGCTTAGTTCTACTTTCAGGGAGGGGAAGCAAAGAGTGCTGCCAGAGTCTCTGCTTATTCTTCTCAAGGTTGAACATGGCATGCTCTTTCAGTCTTCAACCGATCAATTAGAGCTGGAAAGGACCTTGGAGGTCTTCTAATCCAACCCCTTGCTCAAGCAGGAGGCCCTATACAATTTCAGACAAGTGACTGTCCAGTCTCTTCTTAAAAACCTCTAGTAATAAAGCACCCACAACTTCTGAAGGCAAGCTGTTCCACTGGTTAATTGTCCTCACTGTTAGGAAGTTTCTTCTTAATTCCAGGTTGCTTCTCTCCTTGATTAATTTCCATCTATTGTTTTTTGTTCTGCCCTCTGGTGCTTTGGAAAAAACGTTGACCCCCTTATCTTTGTTGCAGCCTGTCAAATACTGGAATACAGCTATCATGTCTCCCCTAGTCCTTCTTTAGACTAGCCAAATCCAAATCCTACAGCTGTTCTTCATATGTTTTAGTCTCCAGGCCTTTAATCATCTTGCTTTTGCTTTTCTTTGCACTTTTTCTGAAGTCTCAACATCTTTTTTGTAATGTGATCAAAACTGGATGCAGTATTCCAGGTGTGGCCTTACTAAGGCTTTATAAAGCAGTACTAATATCATGTGAGTTTGATCCTATGCCTCTGTTTATACATTAGGTTTTTTGGCTGCTACCACAAACTGCTGGCTCATTTTTAAGTGATCATCCACTAAAACTCCAAGGTCCCTCTCACAGTTACCGTTTTTGAGCCAGTTTTCTCCTAATTTGTACTTGTACCTTTTGATTTTTCCTGCCTAAGTGTAAAACCTTGCTTTTCTCCACATTAAATTTCATTTTGTTGGATAGGGCCCATTGTTCAAGTTTGTCAAGATCTTTTTGGATCCTGAGCTTGTCTTCATAGTCTTCATACCTCCACAGGATTGAGTTTCTAATCTGATAGTCCCCATTACATGTATCAGTTTCTTTGCCTTTGTTAAGTGTGTGGCCAGAACTTTTATTGGTCCTTGATCAGCTGAGTGCATGCTAATAAAAGGCTATCAAGATGGATTTGATCCTGATGACTGCATGGAAAAAAGTTCTCCATCATGATCAATTTTTATCAATGTCTAGCTTTTCCAAAGAGACCCGAGTAAGCTTTTTGATGCTCCCCTCCCTTTCTCTGTTGCTGTCCCCTTACATTTAACTGAACTTTGCCAAGCATAACTACCAACCATAATACGTTTCCTTGAATTCCACAAAATGCTGATCTAGGCAACCCTGGGGATTGAAAGTTTGTGGTTCAGAATACTGTGCAATATCAGCCATTGTGTGAAATAGTAATATAACTTTATTTTGCAAATAGTGGTTGTGGTGTATTAACCTGGGTATAAGGTATAGTGCACAGGTGTCAAACTCGCGACATCACGTGACATGTTGCGACGTATCGTGACTTTTTCCCCATTGCCGGCAATGGGGTGGGCACGGTTTTGATGTGACACATCCGCCCCGCGGGCCGGCAGTTTGACACCCCTGGTATAGTGCATTGTGTAAAGCCAGCCCTAGTGTATGGTCACAGCTGGGCCAACTTTCATGATTTCACACTGAGGGCCCTCTGCCATGACATCACTGCTATGTCACAAAACTAAGATATTTAACTGGAACCTGCTTAACAGTTGCTTGAGAGTGGAGCAGAAGGAAAGTTGTGGACAAGTCTTTGTCTCTTTGAAAATTCTCAGGACCTTGGAACTGTACGTGTCCAGATAGGGAAATCTGATTCTGCTCTTTCCCAAGTGCAGAGAGTGAAAGGGGGACTGCTCCAAGGGCCCTCCCTCTTCCCACCTGTGAAGAAATAGTTCCAAAGGAAAAATGACGAAATTTCAACACAAGGGACTTAACAGAAGGCAGCAAAGAAATAGAGCCAAACGCTTGATGATCAGGATTAAAATAGATGTCCAGTTCATGGATTTGGATTTATTGACAGGAATGGATGAGAGGGAATATTCCAATGATTACAAGTGAAAGTATTCCAGTGAAAAATTATAAAAGGGAGCTAGAAGAGAAAGTGACAGCCTCCCAGATGTGGAGGGCTGCTTACAAGCTGAAATAATTGAACAGATTCAATGGGTTCAGTTGGGCAAACACAGCCACCGTTTTTATGTATATAATTCAATCAAACTAAAGATTTTGTGGCAGTAAAGGCATGTTAAGCTTGATTAATTTTGTGGCTTAGCATGTTGCATATCGTAGTTTGTTTGGTTCATTTATGTGTACCTGTATAATATTTACTTTATAACTAACTAAATCAGGGGTCTTCAAACTTGGCCCTTTTATGACTTGTGGACTTCAACTCCCAGAATTCCTCAGCCAGCGTGCCTGGCTGAGGAATTCTGGGAATTGAAGTCCACAAGTCATAAAAGGGCCAAGTTTGAAGACCCCTGAATTAAATGTTAGTTTAGTCACTGTTAATGTGTTTTGATTTATAGTTTAGCATGTTTAGTAGCTATTCTCAAATTATTTAGCCATCATTTTTTTATTTAAGCAATTTTACAGGATTTGTTAAGGGGAGGAGAGTGTAAAAGTTTAGTTCATAGACTAAACAGGATATCAAAAAGAACAACAGGATATGTAGTTTAGTACAGCATTATTATTATTTTTGGTTAAAAGGAAGAACCTGATAGTATGAGGCTGTCTTCATTCACAGATCTCTGAAGAGTGTTGTGTGTTGTGCCATCTCTTGCCAAACAGTGCTTCCCCATGGAGCCCAAGACACATCCTTCTAGCAAATTTCCTGAGTCAGGATCCTCGCTTCCAACTATGGGGAAAAACCTACAGGGCGCAGTTCGAGGGGGGCTGAGAACCCTGTACCTGCACCTTCTCTCACTGCAAGAGGGGATTCTGAGTTGGTATTTATGTCTGAAGCAGATTCAGTGGGACCTCCTGTGCTGGATCCATGCTTCCTTGGAGCTAACCATAGACTTCTTCTTCTGTTGGGCACAAAATGTCCTCCTAGCTTCCATGATGCTCCTGCTGTTAGCATGGCAAATTCACAGTGGAGCCAAGGAATATGGCTGGAGATCATTCCTACAAAGGCTGGTGAGAGATTCAGAGTGATAAAGTCCTTCTGATAGGGCAGGGGTGTCAAACTCAATTTCATTGAGGGCCGCATCAACATTGTGCCCTTAGGGGGGCCGGGTAGGCGTGGCCGGGGTGAGCGTGGCCACCTCGATGTTGCTTGTGGGGGGACACCTGTGGGGGCCGGGCAGGGTTGGGGGAGATCCAGGAGGTCTCTGGCAGGTGGAGTGGTGGGCAGGAGGCTCGTCCTGCGGGGTGAGGTGAGGTGAGGCAGGGGCCAGGGCGGGGATGCTATTGCCGCGGGGCAAGGCGAGGCAGGGGCTGGGGCGACTGCTGCCTGACACCATCGACACCCGCACACAGAGGCCAGCGAGTGCATGGGGGCGATGGTGTCCGTCAGCAGCCACAGCCTGCCAGCCCCTCGACCGGCACACTCTGGGGCTCCGCAGCCCACTGCAAATACTGGGCCAGCCCTCAGGCATCAGGCGGAGTAGGGGAGGGGGAGGCGCATGATGCAGACCGCCGGACGCGCCTACTCCATCCCATCTGTTTTTGCTTGCGGTTGGAGAGTAGGTGGCTGCTGGTCATCTCGGCCCCCTCGCAGATCTTGCCCTTGGCCCGCACGTGGAACTTGTTCCCCTTGCGCACCTGATGCACTTCGGCCCCACCTTGGGCCGCTGCCAGAAGCTCGCGCAGGTCCATTAGGCCACCACTGCCGCCCGGAGCGCCTAGCCTGCCCAGCACGAAGGCGAAACGGCCGGCTAGCAAGCTCGAGTAGAGGTGGTAGAGCACGCCCACGCCCAGCAAGCAAAAGGTCATCCTCATCGGCGCCATGGTCCAGCTAGGATTGCATGCTTCCCCCCCATCTCTGCTGGGCCTGGGCAGCCATGACGCCGATGGATCCGGCTTTCCCCGCTCGGGGTGGTCTTTTGCCTGCTGGCCCCTCTACTCAGGGTTTCCTAGCCGACCACTTCGCCTCCTTCGTGCTGGGCGGGCCTGCAGCTCTGGGCAGCGGCCTAATGGACCTGCGCAAGCGGCTGGTGGCCACAGCAGGTACCGAGGTGCACGAGGGGAATGTGCTCTTGCCAAGGGCAAGACCCTCAAGGGGGCTAAGGAGATGACCAGTGGTGATCTGCTCTCCAACCAAAAAGAGATGGGACAGAGTAGGCGTGTCCGGCGGTCCGCATCATGTACCCCCCCAACTCTGCGTGCTGCCAGTGCCGCCACAGCGCTGCTGCTGGAGGACCAGCCCAGTATTCACTGCGGGCTACACAGCCCCTGCTGCTGGATGCCATCGGCCCCCGTGCACTCACCGCCTCCTGTGCGTGTGCCTTGGGGTCCACCAGGCTGGCCGGGGCCAGGGCAGACGCCAGTCCCTTGCCATTTCTGGGGCATCTCCAGGGGCCAAATATTGGCCAATCGTGGGCTGGATCCGGCCCACGGGCCTTGTATTTGACATGTCTGTGATAGGGCACAGAAGCAGGGGATCAAAAGCTGGAAAGTGTGCAGATTTGGGCACACTGTCAAGCCTGATAGTCTTCAATTTACCTGCCCTCCATCAATGTATTGAGTCACTTTCCAAAGCTATTCAAGGGGAGGAAGATTGTCTGAACCCAGATAGTGGAGTGCTCTAGGATGAAGGGGTGTGTGTGCAGAGAGTCCTTGGGCCTTTCCCCTTTCCAAAATTCCACCATTTAAGCCATTCCTTCCACACACCCTGACATGTTCTTGCTTGTTTTTGCTTGCCAGGTCCTGGAAAAGCAGCTTGCCCAGAGGATTTCACTACTGAAAAGCTGCTACTGGAATCTGGAGAACCTCCTAATTCACTTAACTTGGACCTCAGTTAGTTGCTTCATCTGGGTTGTGTCCTGCATTGTTCAGGCCCTGGAAACCAGCTACAAGCAGGCTGCCCAGATGGCCAGAGACCAGACTGAAGAAGACAAAAAGGAAACAGCAGGGCCACTCATGATGACCCCTCATTCCGCTCTTCTCGCAAGGCAGGAATTGCTGATCTAGCTGGCATTCACTAAACATTGCTGGAGGATACCTTAAGAGCATTGTGCATTTTTTTTTCTGGGGTCAGAGTGAGATAGGGTAGGTGGCTTCAGCAGTGTGCACAGTGTGATGCATTTGGGGGTTGATTTCAGTGCCCTAAAGCATCTTTTCCAATTCTTGAATCAGATTTTGGAGAAGGGCACTATCAACTTGTAGTGATAACTCTTCGAACCTGGCAGACAAGCAGCTGACAACCACAATTTTGCTTTTCTCCTTGTTTCCTCTTCCATTATGCTATTTCCTTTCAGAGTAGGTAACATTATGCAACCCATAGTGAGGGAAGAAGAAATAGTAAGCCAAAGGAATTAAAACCTTTGCTTTGATAGCTGACTTTAGTTTGTACCAATACCAGCAAACCATCCTTCCACTATACTGTATCTCTATATAGCTTCATCCATTGAGTTTTGTTCTTAAACTTTCTCTTTAATCTCTCTCTGGGGATATCCATTCCAGCTACAACCTTAGTCTTCCCCTATCTCTTGATCCATTCATGTTGCCTTCACATAGTTTCTTAACATGTTTTGTAAATTGATTCTCACTTATAATATCAGTAAGAGCAACATGCAGGAATTTCAGGCAATTGATGCATATATTCTTGACTTCTGCCTATAGTTATGAATTCTCATGAAATTTGTTTTTTATTCTAAATCTTGCATTTATCACATGGCTTTGTAGGATTGAAGTATATTGAAAAATATACTTGTTTTTCTTGCTTTTTAAGCATTTAAAGAGAAAAAGAAGAATTCTAACATGAAGCAAAAATAACTCACAATAGGTTGATACACCCAGTCCAAGCTTTTCATAAATTTGGAAAGTAGTGGAGGAGTCCAAATTAATTCTCAAAGATTGGCACACAAGTGCCCTTTTGGCCTTACGAAGGGCTAGCAGCTGCCTGAGCCTGACACATTTTGTCAGCAGGAGGAGGAAAAAAAGCAGTGATGCTCACAACTGGAACTGCCACTGCTAAGTGGTGTGACCAGGAGGATTGGACTAGAAGACCTCCAAGATTCCTTCCAACTCTGTTATTCTGTTGCACAGTCAATGTGGTAGGGTGTTTACAGTACTGGACTGTGAGCAGGGAGACCTAGATTCATAACTTGTCATCAAATTATAGTACAGGAAGGAGGAGCCATCAAATCTTGCCCCATGGATCATTCTACCCATCCTTGAACCAGCAGGAAATTACACTCGTATAAAGTTTGCCGTCTCCATTGCCAATCCCTACCCTGACTTTACAGTATAGCCTCAATTTTGCCTTTACACCAGGTGATGCTGTCCTGATTTCAGAGGCTCAGTGTGAGTTAAATAAAGCCAGTGTGGGTTAAATAAAGCCATTCCCTCTGACTTACCTGCCATCCATTCTGGAAGATACCATTTGGTGAGAACTCATCCAATTATAGCACTGTTGTGATTGGTGGGTAGGTTTGACAGTTGATTAATGGGATTAGCCATTGGTCAAAAGTTGATACTTCCTTAAGCCATTGAACAATTATCTAGGGAAAACTTTAATAGAAATGTCCCCTGGTCCACTAATCAACTGGCAGACATGTTTTGGGTGGATTTAGCGTTGTTTTGACAGAGTGCTAGACTTGCACTCAGAGCAAGCTTCCCAACAGCTGATTCCACCACTCGGCACTCAAAACAAGTCTTCTCAACAAATGGCAGAGAACTACTCCTACACAGGAGTCAGATACCTTCTTTCCTATAAAGCTCCCACATCCTGTTGAATAGATGGCTGGCAACCAGAGAAACCTGCCAATATTATGGCAGGTGGTAGCTGTGCTCCATTTTTCCTTTCCAAAAAAGTACCTTGGACTTGAAGAGAGGAAATACACAGAGTACCAGACGTCATTATTCAACAAGTGACCGGCTTCTTTTAACCCAGAGGCTGACCAATCTGTGGCACCAACAAAAGGGGGAAAGAAATAGGGCAGGCTGTATTTATTCCGAAAAGTACCATCGGTTGCTATCACTTTAACACCACTGCAGCTACGTATGGATGGCTTAAGGTTATTTCATATGTGGTCTCATCTTTATATGAGATGAAGCCAGAGTCGTGGGATATGGCAGAACAAAGCTGTCAGCGAGGACTAGGGGATGTTTATACTGGGATTAGATAGTGGGGAAAGACCAGTTGAGGTCACCGAGTCCTATCACCAACATGGTGCAGGCATCTAAATAAAATGCCATTGGTGGATGGATGGCTTGCCTCTGCTTGAAGGTATTCATTGAAAGAAAGCTGAGCCTTTTCTCAGCAATTTGTTCCACTATCAATCACTTCTAATTCTCAGGAAGTTTTCCTAATATTCATCCAGATTCGTCTGGAAAATTAAGATGATTTTTTAATGTCCTGAATTCTGGGGTAGAGGAGAACTGGCTTTAACTTTTTTTCCTATATGGTATCTCTTCAGATACTTGGAGAATACTATGATATCACTCCTTAGGCTTCTCCCAGTTCTCTTGGTTTCTTCATAAGCCTTAGTTTTCCATCTTCTGACCATCAACATTGGTTTGCCTGCACGCTTCTTAAAATGTGATGCTCAAGGTGTGATACTCAAGGTGTGGTCTAATCCACGCATGTCAAACTTGCGACGTCACATGATGTCGCGCAACATATCAGGATTTTTCCCCCATTGCCAGCAATGGGGTGGGTGCTGTTTGGGCGTGATGCATCTGGCCCGCGGGCCAGCAGTTTGACATGCCTGGTCTAATCAATTCAGTATATGGTACTATTATTTTATTTATTACAATTATTTATATACTACTGTGCCCTAAGACTCTAGGTGATTCACAGCTTCATATACAAAAAGTTCTAAAATCAAATAAACTTTAACACATCCATGAAACTAATCCCCAATAAAATCAGATAAAATCATAGCAATTCTAGCAGCTGTTGCCACCACAAAACTCAACCATTAAAGTCCCATTTTTTTAAAAAAGGTCTTTACCAAAGTCTAATAGGGAAGCAGTTGGTGTACCTCCATGCTGGCTGGGAAATTCTGGGGGCTGAAGTCCACACGTCGTAAACTTACCAGAATTGAGCAATACTGCTTCAGAGGGAAGGGGTCACCACAGAGAAGGGCTGCCTTCAGGCTCTTGCCCGCTTCATTTCTCAAGAGAGCAGGATCCTGAGCATAGCTCGTCTACAGAATTTCACAATTTGGAGAAGATGAACCCTAAAATAACCCAGAGCTGTGTAGTGAGGATATTTTGAATTGTATTCAGAAGCCTCTTGGCAACTAGTGTGATAAAATTATTGATGTTATGCTGTGGCATCAGGTTTACACCCAGCATTTGCCTGGCTGCTATGTCCTCTGCCAACTATAGTTTATGAATTGCCTTCAAAGGTAGCTTCACATGGAGTGTGTGGCAATGGTCACCTGAGTGGCAGTTGCCAAGGTTTCTTTGTCCAGGAAGGGCCGTATCCAATCCATGTCAACCTCCTAGGCTGCATTAATAGAGAGAGAGAATCAAGATCATGTGAAGTTCTAGTACCACTTTACAAAGCCTTAGGACAGGGGTCTTCAAACTTGGCCCTTTTATGACTTGTGGACTTCAACTCCCAGAATTCCTCAGCCAGGAATTCTGGGAGTTGAAGTCCACAAGTCATTAAAGGGCCAAGTTTGAATACCCTTGCCTTAGGAAGATAACTGGATGCGGTTCTGGATGCAGTTCTGCTCATCGCAATATAAAAAGAAAGATGTTGAAACTCTGGAAACAGTACAGAGAAGAGCAATAAGATTGATTAGTGGGCCGAAGGCTAAAACATATGAAGAATGGTTATAGGAATTAGGTATGTCTAGAAGAACTAGGGGAGACATGATAGCAGTGTTCCAGTATTCCAATACAAAGACAAGGGGATCAACCTATTTTCCAAAGCACCAAAAAACAAGATGAGAAACAATGGATTGAAACTAACCAAGGAAATAAGCAACCTAGAAATAAGGAGAAATTTCCTAACAGTGGCAGCAATCAACCAGTGGAACAGCTTGTCTTCAGAAGTTCAGGATGCTCCATCATTGGAGAATTTCAAAAAGAGACTGGATAACCATTTATCTGATATGGTAGGGTGTCCTGCTTGAGCAGGGGGCTGAACTAGAAGGGCCCTTCCAACTCTATTATTCTATGTTCTATGTTCTTCTTCTTCCAAGCATTTGGAAAAGTTTGTTTTAGGTGCCAACACTATTCTGGTATCGTGGTTATCACATGTTTGAGCATATCTTTCCTGTGCTATTTATTAACATTTTTACTGCTTTTAATTTTTATTTTTCACCTTTGTTGCTACTAATTTTGCAATCTGCCAAGGCTGTTATACAAGATTAGAAGTGTCATAATTATGCATTATCATTAATAACACATGTTCTGCCACTGTGTTGTCTCCAACAGCCCTTCACAAAAAAATCCAGTTTCTTCTAAAGACAGACAATTCCCACTTCGCTCTTTCTGGAAGTTTGGTGTTTCCCCCCCCCTCCCCAGCAAATTTTTATGGAGGAATGGTGCTACCTGCTCCACTTTGGAATTAATTTACATTGTTTTCTACCACATTGCTCTTCAAAATCTTTAAAGACCATTCAGAATGTTCTAGGTCAGTGGTGGCGAACCTATGGCACGGGTGCCAGAGGCGGCACTCAGAGCCCTCTCTGTGGGCACGCGCGCCATCATCCCAGTCCTAGGCCTTTAGCTGGGTTTTAGAAAACCTTTTCGCTTTAGGCCTCCGCCGCCGTGTGCAAAAAAAAAAAAAGGTTCAATCAGTCAATTTCAACTTCTTGCGGGAAAAAAAAGATCTTGCAAAGTTGGAATTGATTGAACTTTTTAGTCCCACCCAGTCTGCCGTTTCCACCGCAGCCACGCCCACCCAATGGGCCACGCCCACCTAATTGGCCACACCTAGCCAATGGGCCACACCCACCCGGCACTCGACGATACATAAGTGGGTTTTGGGTTGCAGTTTGGGCACTCAGTCTCTAAAAGGTTCGCCATCACTGCTCTAGGTTATGGAGATGTCACTTGATTGCAATTCCAGGAAGCATGGTCAATGATGAAGGATTTCAGGGGAGGAGGCTTTAATTCAGCAACACTACCACTGCCTTGCCCTGTGCTGATGGAGAAAGCCAGTTGTAACCTGCTACTGAAACTAGTACTTTCACATGGAGGAGTATCATAAGTGTGACAAGCCATGGGACATTCTGGACCGAAGCTGCTGCTGCGATTTACAAAAAAAAATAGGTTGATATACAGGTAGTCCTTGACTTACAACAGTTCATTTAGTGGCCATTCAAAGTTACAACGGCACTGAAAAAAATGACTGATGACCGTTTTTCACACTTATGGCTGTTGCAGCATCCCCATGGTTACGCGATTTACATTTGGATGCTTGACAACTGACTCACATTTATGACGGTTGCACTGTCCTGAACTGATGTGATCCCCTTTTGCGACTTTTTTTTTTAAAAAAGTATTTTATTAATTTTCTATCGTTACAATTCATTAGTGCTTAGTGAACAACGTGTTGTCTGGGTTGCTTTTTACTTAGTCATAAAAGTTAAGTTCTTACTCTCTATCTTGTTTTTCCAGCCATTGATAAATAAGTTCCATGTTTGAAAGTATTCTGTGTCTTCTTTTTCTTTGATTCTCAATGTGAGTCTATCCATTTCAGCACAGTCCAGTATTTTCTTAATTATCGCTTCATCAAATGGTGGTGTCTCATTTTTCCAGTGCTGCGTAAATACAATCCTTGCTGCTGTTAATATATGTAATGTTAAATATACATTTTGTTTATCAAATTTTTCTGGAATTATGCCTAATAAGAAAATTTCAGGTTTAAATTCTATGTGTTTCCCTAACATCTTTTCTAACCAAGTATGCATTTTTGTCCCAAAATTGTTTGTTTTAACACATGTCCACCACAAGTGATAATATGTACCAGGATTTTGATTACATTTCCAACATTTACTAGACATATTTTTAAACATTTTTGCTAATCTAACAGGTGAAAAATGCCGTCTATAGAACATTTTATATAGGTTTTCTTTATACGAAGTAGCCATTGTCAGTTTATAGTTTCTTTCCCAGAGATTTTGCCATTTCTCTAATTCTATCCAAATTTTTTTGCCCATATTATCATTGTTTCTTTCACTTGTTCGTCTTCCATTTTTAGATTCAATAAAAGATTATACAGTTTTTTAATCATTTTTTTCATCAGAAGTCAACAACACCTGATCAAACATTGTCTGGTCTTTATAAAAACCGTATATTTTAACATCTTTATCATACCTCGATTGCATTTGTAATCGAGGCCACCATGATCAGTCAATGCCCTGGTCTTCTAGCTCTTGTTTAGATTTTAATTGCCCATCTGTATTCAGAATATCCTTATATGTTAGAATTTTCTCAAATTTAATTAAATTTGGGTGAGCGAAAGCTTCCATCATTGATAGCCATCCTGGGATTTTCGTATAAATTTTTGGTTTTATCTTTTCCCATACAGATAATAATGCGTTTCTTATATAATGGTTTTGAAAATATCTATGGGTTTTATTCTTTTCCTACCATAAAAATGCATGCCACCCAAGTTGTAAGTCATGTCCTTCTAGATATAACAACCTTCTGTTTCCGAGGGTTATCCATTCTTTTAACCATGTTAGAGCGCATGCTTGGTATTATAGGACCCAATCTGGTAGTCCAAATCCTCCATTTTCTTTGACTTCTTGTAGCATTTTCAGTTTAATTCTGGCTTTCCTTCCTTGCCAGATAAATTTCATGATCAATCTATTCAAATCATTAAAAAACTTTTTTTCTATTTTTATAGGTACTGTTTGGAATAAAAAAAGGAGTTTTGGTAAAATATTCATTTTCACAGTAGCTATTCTTCCTAGCACTGATAATTGTAGGTTTTTCCATTTTTTTCCAAATCTATTTTTATTTGATTTAGTCATTTTATATAATTATCTTCTTTTATCGTTGCTCATCTTGCTGTTAAGTATATTCCCAAATATTTGACTTTCTTAACTATTTGTAAGTCTATTTTTTCTGACAATTGTGTTTTTTGCTTAGCTGTAAGGTTTTTAACTATAACTTTGGCTTTTTCTCTGTTTATTTTCAATCCTGCTATTTCTCCAAATTCTTCTATCTTTTTCAATAATTTGGATGTTGTCTCCAACGGTTCTTCTAGGATAAATACCAGGCCATCTGCAAATGCTTGTAGTTTATGTGATCCCCTTTTGCGACCTTCTGACAAGCAAAGCCAATGGGGAAACCAAATTCACTTAACAACCGTGTTACTAATTTAAGAATTGCAGTGATTCGCTTTAACAAATGTGGTGAGAAAAGTTGTAAAATGGGGCACAGCTCACTTAACAAAGTTCTCACTTAGCAACAGAAATTTTGGGCTCAATTGTGGTCGCAAGTTGAGGACTACCTAGCAATTCCATTCCCCAAAGGAGTGCTTCAAAGAGCAACAGTTTGCTTGCTGGCCATAAGGGGGCACCCTTCTCCACCAATTCCAGTTCCTCCTTTCAGTAAATCCTTAGAAAGGACCATCATTTCCCCTATTGGCCTTCCTTATACAGTACCATATGCATATGTATAATATGTACCCTCAGTTTTCTGTTGTGTTCAGTAACAAACTTCAAATAGACGAAGAACAGTGTCCCCAAGGAAGCAGAGAGGAGTCCAGCCCTCTTGAGAGTTGCTGTTCCGAAGATCAGGCAACCATGCAATGGGAATGTGAAGATCAGATCCATATTGGGGGGTTCGGAGGGAGGCAGGACCAAGCCAGAACTCAGCAATATGACCTGAAGCAGCTGGAAGCCATACAAGTTGCAAAGGATTCTGGATCTATTCTAAGACATTTATTAATGTTTTAATTCCCAAGGTTTCGAAGGCTGTTTTGAACATTTCAAATGCTCCAAAAGCGACCGACCACAAATCAAGGCATGATAAGTATGCCATAAATGATAAGAGCAGCCCATTTTGGGATTGGAATATTTCATGACAGAACATTTTGCACAGGCTTACTTGTGGGATACACGGACTAAGTCTTTGGGGACCTCATTTTTGTTCTGTTTGAGATAGGTCATGTATCTGATCAAATAGGAGCCACATGTTCTTGTTAGTCCAGATCAGTGTTTTTCTCAGCCTCAGCAACTTTAAGAAATGTGGACTGCAACTCCCAGAATTCCCCAGCCTGCATGCCGCGATCCATGCCTCTTAAAGTTGTTGAGGTTGAGAGACACTGGTCCAAATCATGATGAGTAGAACCTCCTTGTTCTGAGCAAGATTACCTTAGTTTCTGGGGTCAAACTTTAGAAATAAACTATACTTGTGGGTTTTCTGGAAGGTTTCTGATATCAGCCAGGAGGGTGGAAAACAGAATGCTGGGCTAGACAAACTGTGGGAGGATACAACCAGGGTTCCCAGCTGCAACAAACAAGGCTCAAAACATTGATGTAGAAATATACCTTTTAGATAAAATTCTGCAACCAGGCCCTTTTAGTACCTGAACAAATCCAATTTCTAAAACACATTTTGCTCACAAGAAAGCAGATGGAGATTCTGCCGCTGTGGCAAAATGCCAAAATCACAAAATATCTGAAGAATATTTAACCAATGCTATTAAAAAGACATTATTATATGAAGGGGCTCAGGGAAGTTAAAAAATGCTAACTATATCCCAGTTCCCCTCAGTACAGAGGGCTGAGAAAATAACTACAGACCCCTCACATCCTGGGCATAAACTGTTTCAACTCCTTCCCCTGGGATGCCGCTATTAGGGTATTACAGTACATGCCAAAACTAGACACAAAGACAGTTTTTCCCTTGTGCCATCATTCTGCTGAACACCTAATCCTCACAGTACTGTCTTATGTCTAAATATATTTGCCCCTGTTGTATGGCTATAGTATTATTATTACCCTTCTCATCTTCTCTACTAACCCCTCTTATTGGTATCATTATTATTATGATTATTACCCTGTTGCTTTGCATGTACACTGAGAGCTTTTGCACCGGAGACAAATTCCTTGTGTGTCTAATCATAGCCAAATAAAGCTATTCTATTCTATTCTATTCTATTCTATTCTATTCTATTCTATTCTATTCTATTCTATTCTATTCTATTCTATTCTATTCTATTCTATTCTATTCTTCTGCATTGAGATGTTCAAAGAAGCACAGCTCCCCCTAGTGGTCTATGCATATCTTTGCAGGCTTGAGGTATGCTCTTCTCTACGGAAAAGAGACACTATTGCTTTCTCTATTTCAGAAGCGTGTTAGTGATGGAGTTTTTGCAGGCTGCAGCTCCCACGTCACTTTAGCAGCTGGCAGAGAGATAAAAAAGAGTCCTCCTTCCCCACCCCGCTGCTAAGCTCTGCCGGGTTTCCAGCACTGTCTTGGATCATGCTGAAATGTGCAATCATCCTCCAGGCCAAAAACTCAGCTGCGTTCTAAAACCATTTCTTTAATAGCCTGTTTCACACGTTTCACTTTGTTTCCATTGCTAACCAAGGCCGCAAGTCCTCTTGCAGTACAGACACAGCAGGGAGCAGGCCATCTAGCCCAACCCTTCTGCATCTGTCACTTCACTGGACCGGCCTGGCCTCTTGGCTCAGCTCCCAAGCAGACATTCCTGGACTGGCCCCTCTGACAGGCTGGGTCTTTGCAGAGAAATTCTCAAATTAGCTGGTGCTTTCCTAGACACCATGTTCCCAGGGGCTGGCGCTCAGCTCGGGCGGCCACAGCTGTGCAAACAGCTCCACTTGGCTCCACTGTGCCATTTGGCTGGGGATTCGGTCAGTGCTGGGAGGGGAGCTGGAAGCAAAGCTAAGCTGAAGTCTCAGATGCCCCAGTGAGGTGCCGGCGGGTTCACTTGTTCCATTCGTAGCACCTGCAAACCCTGGCTAATCGCCTGTCAGGTACAAGACATAGGAAGGGAGAGCTGCCAAGCAAATTTCTCTGGGATGGGTGCATTGCAAACTGGTTGGGAGCAACCTGGATGGCCCAATGAAACATGGTCTCCCAGAGAGTGTTGGGATTAAAAGTTATCCTAAATAGAATGAGCATCTTTTTTCAGATATATTATCTGCATCTTACCTGGCTTCGAAATTTGTAACCATACATTAAATTAAATGGCCTGAGTTCATCAACATGCTAAACTATGCACAACTACGAACAAACCAAGATTACATGCAATTGTTAGAATTTTAAGGTTGAATTTTAATGTGTTCTTTTATTTATTCTATTTATATCCTGCTTTTCTTTCAAGATGAGGATGGGCAACCTTCTTTCAATCAAAGACTTTTTTCATGGAAGGGAGCTTATAACCAACCTGGTGAGCAGGGCTGAAGCAAATACTATAGCAGTCAGTGCTACAGCCAGAAGTGAATGGGAACCTGTCCTTTTTCTTTCTCATATTATAATTTCTTGTTTTTTATTCCATCCCTTTGTTTTTGACATCTGCTTCATCTCTTTCCCAAACAGCAGGCTGTGAAGAAGCAAGTCGTAGGCTTTCCTGAATCAATCTCTTCCAAAGTCTGTAGAGATTCCAAACAGGGTTATATACGGTTAAGGTGTTGCCGTGGGCCAAGAACCAAATTTAAGTCCCCAGCCTGCTATGGAGCTCAAGGGTCAGTCACTGTTTCTCACCCCAATCTACCTCACAGATTGCTGTTTGAGGAGAAAATTAGAGAGGGCCTGTTTAAGCTGCCAGGAAAAAAATGGATATAAAAATGCAACTGATCAATCAAATGGAACTTTACATTAAAGTAATCACAACCCATCTCAGCTCTAAAAATTCAAGTTTGCATTTATATCCCTCCCATTTTATCCCCAGAACAAGTCTGTCAGGTGATTAAACCTAAAAAAAAATAGAGACAATTTTTACAGAACACTCTCTTTATTGAATTAAACCATTTGGGGGGTTCAGAAAATACACTGGTACTTGACATAATCAAGTGGGTGGAAAATACACAAGGCACTAAACTGCAAAAATCTAAACCATGGTCAGTACTAATCAAACACAATACACTTCACAAATGCAGCTGTTAGATGTTTAACTGACCTAGTTAAGCATGTTGTGTGAACATAGTAAGACATCCTAGTCACCCATTGAACGCGGCTAAATGAGAGATTGCAGCCTGGGTCTTCCTGTTCTGGTCCAACACACTGACAATGCCAAATTAAAAGACCAATTGTGAGATCTAGACGTAACCATTATTTAGTCAAAACTGACTCAGTTTTTTACATTTGCAAAAATCCTTGAATAATAGAATGCCATTCTCAATAGAATAGCATGACACACTAGCCCAATGTAGTTATTTAGTTTGTGGCTCAGTGGTTGAGTTTGTACAACATGTTAAATCCTAACCTTGGATTAAAACAATATAATTGTTGCATGCAGATACCATCCTAAGGTCAAATAGACGAGTCTCATTATGGAAACCACAAAGAGGGCTGGTGTTTCTTGTCCCAGCTCATGTTGCTAATAAAAGAAGAGCAAACACTCCAGAAAACAGGGACATTTGGGGGGAGCTGCTGAAGCTTGTTTAGTTGGAGAGAAGGTCTGCAGAACTGATGCTGCGAGACCTGAAGGAGAGATTGGAGGTTTTGGTTGCAACTATTCAGCCCATTTCCATTCTGAATGCGGATGGTTGCATCATGTCTGAAATCCATTGGATTGATAGGAAACGTGAGAAAAAAAGACATGTGTTTGCATGAGCAAACCATAAGAAACAACACACCTCTGCAACTCCTTCCCATCCTTTTCGCCCTTAGCCTCAGCTGAGGGAGCCTCTGGCTTGCAAACATCAATAAAGATTTGGTGAGAAGTCTCCAGACAGGAGCTCTGGGTTACTAACAGAGTTTCTAAGGACTTTTTGTTTTATCCAAAAGGCATGCATTGGCTCAAATCTTTACAGCTCCAAGGAGACTTGTATAGGGCAAAAATACCATAAAAATTCCATAAGATTGGAATGATCTCA
This sequence comes from Azemiops feae, assembly GCA_023970755.1. Classification (NCBI taxonomy): domain Eukaryota; kingdom Metazoa; phylum Chordata; class Lepidosauria; order Squamata; family Viperidae; genus Azemiops; species Azemiops feae. Next base: position 102,697 of record JALGBA010003846.1, on the reverse strand, counting down.
TGTTCTTCCAGCCCCAGAAATAACTCTCAGCAGCATTCTGTGGTATGATCTAGACTTATCAGATGCCTTAAAGAAGAAGCATGGTTTGGAGAGAAGAACTCTGCTTAGGGTCCTGATTTACCAGGAGAAGGTCTGGAGCTGGACAAGAGCAAAGAAGTTTCAGCAGTTGAACTCCAGGGAGGGGGCTTACTACCAGACATTTCCCTCCACCTGGCCCATGGGCAGGCTGAGAAAATAACATGAAAAATGAGATGAGATGGAGTTCATTAATCTCTTATTTCGTAGGTGGCATCTCAGTCCAGGCTGCAAAAACTCTAGAAAAAAAAAATCAAAACATTCACATAAATACCTGAATGAACTTATGAATAAACAGAGGCTGGAAATCTCTACTGCTAATGGTGGGATGGGGGAGAGGTGACTCCCATTTGCTCAAAATTTGGCAAGGAGAGGCTCTTCCCGCTGAACGAAGATCCTTGCCAAAGTTTGGGCAAATGGGAGTCGCCACCCCCCTCCCACCGTTAGCCGTGGAACAAGTGCTGCCACTGCTAGATTGTGCTATGAGTTGTGTTTGTGTGGTAAAAAGAGAAAATCATAAGGGGGGGGGGAAATGTCACTTGCTATGGGGATGCTGCAAGGTGAGTCAACGCCATCGCTCTTTGCATTTAATAGATGGTGCAGACAAGGCGTCTCTAGGGCTTGTCCTAGGCACCTGTCCTAGGACCAGAGGTGTTTGCAGGGCATGAGAAGAAAAGTCTAGACTGGTCATGACAGTGATGTCAAAGCTTGCTTTTATGAGTCACACTTCTTTGCTTATCAGCTTCCAAGATTCTCTAATTCACCCCATTATTGCATTAGGAACACCTTATTCAAGTCTGTGTATACCTGTGTCCAGGTATAAGGGGCTTAATGTCTGCCCCTATTGCAGATCCCATTTTCTCAATTCCATCTACACTGACTCCCTCACCTACAGTACATGAAAAGGATGGAACACCAGCTTGATATAGATTTATTTTCCCAAAATATGCAGTGGTGATTTCCAGTTGTATTAGCACTCTGGCGGCTGCTGCTGCTGCTGCTCACCGCTGCCTTTCTAGCTACTTACCTCACTATTGGACATGAGACTCCAATGTCAGCAGAGAGATATCAGATGACCCAGGAAGACCTTTTATGATTTATATAGGAAATGTGAATTCAGGACAGGCATGCATGCTATACGACAGATTTCTTCTGTGTTATGTCATCTGCATTTATTAATTGTTATTTATATTCCTTCTTCCCACATGGGAGTCAGTGTGGTGTACACAATTAAAATCAAGCAAATATAACCCTCCCTTTCGTACACACACACACAAACATACTGTGACAAAAACTGCAGTACATGCAGTAATCCAGATGAGAAGTGACCACGGCATCATGAATGATTAGGATTAGGGACCCCCAATCCAGAAATTGGTACAATTGGCACATAAGAGGGATTTGTGCAAAGATTTGTGAGCTACAGTTGCCACTTTGCTCTTCAGGTGGAATCTAGGAGGACCCCAACAGATATGTTTGGGGCAATGTGACCCTCTCCAGAACCAAAGATGGAAAATCTTCAGGTCCAGGGAGCCTTAAAATCTATACTCAATCTTGCTAAGGTTGAGTCTGAGCCTTTTCTTCTCTGTTTAGAATGTCACAGACTATAAATATGGAAACAACCTCAATAGAATTGCTTGGCTAGCCAGTCAAAGGTTGAAATATATAACCGGGTATCATCAACATATTGATAATATTAAACACATGCTGGTGGATGACTTCACTCAGTGGCCTCATGTAGAATTTGAACAGGACTGAGGAGAAAATTGAGCCCTGAAGCAAAGACTGAGGGATAGCATCAACAACACTGGAACTGGCTCTGGCAGAAGGAGAAAAAGCACTTTTAACCTCCTGAACTGGTCCAGAAGGATACCAATGATACTGAAGACTGCCAAGATAAATTCATTTCTCCTATTCTGGTCCCACATAGGTCATCAACAAGCATGGCCCATATTATCTCAGTATTGTGTGCCCAAGCCTGAAATCTGACTGGAAGGGATCCAAATAATCCTTTCCCTCCAGGGTTCTCTGAAACTGTAGCCTGATACTTTCTCAACAAATTTCCCTAGAAGGGAAGATTGGAGGTAGTCAGAAATTGTCCAACACCATTGGGTCCAGTAATAGCTTCTTGTAAAGGAGGCAGGCCACTGCCTCATTAAGCTCAGGCAAAACACCCCCTCTCTCAAGGATAAATTCACCACTATTTAGACCTAAGCACATGTCCCATCCCAGAAGGTGTTAACCAACCAAGAGGGATATGGATCTGAATAACAGATGTCAGCACTCACAGCTCCAATTCACATCTCCAAAGATTATGTCCACATTGTCAGAATCTACTGTATATATCAGATCCTCCAGAAGTTTCCCAGAAGAAACCCATCCATCAGGACTTGAGTTGGAGTATCTGAAAGGGTCTTATTTTCTTGTGGTGGGTAGCAGGTATAAAGAATCTCAATGCAAAGAGCAATCTGCCCTGTCAGACAGAGAGTAACAATCCCCAACTCCAGATCATATTGCCACTGCTCTGAGACAAAAAACTCACACCTAAATGTATAGCCTCCAGTGTTGTCAATCCCTTGATGACTTACGTCAGGTCCATGATTACCATGGTGGATATGGATTCCCAAACTGCTTCAGAGTTCAGTTCTGTTCCTAAGGGAGACAGTTTAAAGTCTCCCAGTACAATAAGTTTGAGAATTGTCACTATTAACCAAGCCATGATATTCAGCAGTTCAGGCAGAGTAACTGCTGTAGAGAAGGGAAATTAGCACAGCAGCATTCTAATTTCTTCCCTACATCACAAACAGAGTTTCATGTTCTGAGCAGTGGCATCTTTGAAAGTCACAGTTGTCTCCATGATGCCAATAGCTACACCCTAACCCTATCCTAGTCATAGCTGATGCCACATTCAAATGTTGACGAGCACATGTCTGTAGAAAGTAAGGAAGTTGCCCTGGATGCAAATATGCAGTAATTGCTACTTAAGGAAAAGGTGTTGAAACATTTTTAAAGTCGAGAAATACAAGATAACATTCCAAAGTGGCTTGAGCAGACACTTCTCCTTCACTTAAGCATAAGGAGGAGGTACAGAACAATCAGATATGCAAGTTTCTCTTATAGCCAATCTCAACAAAAGTAGTGTTAGGTTTCAGGTGGAGTTTCCTGGTCTGGATTACTTAGTGGGACCGATAGGTACCCCGCCTCAGTTCCCATCCAGATCTCAGCAATACATTCCAGGTTGGCTCTGTTATCATGCTAAGGAACTCCTCATTTCAGGCTGACCTGGTCCTAAGCAACAACAGCCTGAAAGCAAAGCCACTGAGGATCTGATGACCAGGATTTGGAACTAGAGGCTGAAACATGGAATTGATACAAGGCAGAGGGTATGCCTTCTCCCTCTGCCCATCATCACCAAGATGTTACCACCTGCACTTCCCTGCCCCTCCCTCATTAAATCAATCTGTCTGACCCTATCATTCCTCCTCTGAGTGCAAGGATGCCATTCAGTTCCCGGATGTAAACTAGCCACTCTCTAGTTAACTAGCTTGGCAGAACCAGCTGGCTTTTCATGGACTGAAAACAGTTATTTGCTACAAATGGTACCTTAGTTTAAACTCAGTGGTTAGTCATCAATTTCCTTTTTTTTCTTGTGTGCTTAGGAAAAAAGTAAGGCATTCTTATTTGATAAGGATTCACCATTACATGAAGATCAGGAAGCAGTGACTTCATTTATATATAAACATGTATGCTGCAGGGTCCCTAAATGCTAGGATTTCGGGGAAGTAAAATGCATGGAAGGAAATGGCACCGAGGCTACAATTAGGTAAGGTAATTGCTATGAACAGAGTAACAAACAAGTTGAAGGAAAGCAGATTTTCAGGGAACATTTTGTGTCTCCAACAGCACGTTTTTTGTCTTGATTATTTGTTGGCGAACACTCTACACAGCGATTTGTCAGTACAAGCATATGAATACCTGCTTCCATTGTATTTAATGGTTCTTACTCTGATAAGCATGCTGCAGATTGCAGCTCAAATCAGGCCTGCACACACTAGCCCACAAGTTATCCAAAACTCCTTATCCCAATCTCTTGTGCATCCTGCTAGTGAATGAACAAGGACACAACTGATGTCACTATGTGACTTTAGAGGACACTGTCTGCTACTGCAGAGGAGTTAGGAGGAAGCTATACGTAGGAATGCACCCCTGGAGTGTCTGGTACTCGATGGAGTTTGGATTGCCTGAGAACGCAAGGCTTTTCATCTGATGAACTGCCAGAACTGCTCTAGTTTGGGCTGATTTACTGCTGATTTGCTTGCTACCTGGTCATGAGCCATGGGTTTGCAGGGCCAGTGTGAATGCCTTAGTGACAGCCGAGCTGGCTGAAGGCATGGGCAGAAATGTCTAGATTTATGAGCTGGGAAAGTGGGCAGCTATCCAGGCTTCTCCAGGGGCTCGTGGTGCTGAGTGGAGCTTCAGGGCAGTGTATTGCAGGGCCGTTTTGTTGTCCCTTTGCCAGAAAGTCCTTATGCTCTGCTCCCATGGACTGGGTGACTACTTTGCATGAAAAAACCTCCCGCACGGTAAGTTCTGTCCAGGACTAGGAAAGAATTCAAACCCTCTACATCTCAGCCAAAGTCTCTAAGTGTCAAGAAAACAACCACAATGTTAATTATTCACCATAAAAATCATTATTTCTTCAAAATTGCTGGTTCTTTGGAGTAGTTCTTCCTCTTTCCATTGACTGAGCGAGATCCAACAGCCCTCAAGAAAGATTTACCCACACAGTGATGAACTTATGATGCCATAAGTTGACACATCACAAGATGAACACAGCATAAGGGATGGTGTGGCATTGGGAGAAGACAGTAAATGCTATCTATCTGTTGCTGCCTGGCAGAGGGCTGTGGTCCTGCTGAACTTCTTTGATGTCCTAAACCAGTGATGGCGAACCTTTTAGAGACTGAGTTCCCAAAACCCGCCCTGCCCCCTGCCCCACCCTGCCATGCGCCCTGCCCCACCCCCCACCCTGCCCCCCATCCCGCCCATCCGCAGGGCCACTCACCGCCTCCATGGCCTGCCACAGATCGCCCAGGTGGCCCAGCAGCGCCATGGCAGCCACGCCCTCTGCCCGCGCCCCGCAGCATCATCTGCATGTGACAGGGCACGAGGGCGGAGTCTTGACCCCCTGACAGGTTGCCATGTCCTTGGCTGCGCTGCTCCTTGTGGGCCATGCACGGGGGCGACTCTCCTCCAGGGGGGCTGCTGGTGAGGAGGAGGCCACAGGGGGAGGCAGGGCTGGGGCGACAGCATGTGTGTCCACAGAGAGGGCTCTGAGTGCCGCCTCTGGCACGCGTGCCATAGGTTCGCCACCACTGTCCTAAACTGAATAGACTTGCAAATACAATCCAGTCAAATCAATTATAGCTTTACCTTCCTTTACAACTTGGGCCAAGCACTGGACCATCTAGCTTCCCAATCTTATACTGTGTGAAAAGCACTTCTGAAACATTTGGACACAGACAGCTGTTAGAACAAAAAAAAAAACCCATTCATAGAGGATGATGTCCACTGTGGCTCAGTATAAATTGTACCATTTTGAACTCTTGCTTCTTCTACTCCATGTTTTATTTGATGAGTGTAGGTAGGAGAAGAATCTCCGTGTTGATATTATGTCCCTGATAAGGTATGATGTAGCATTATCACTGAAGATTGTCCATTGGCCTCTGTATGAGTTAACGCTCTGGGCTTCCCTCCTTGAAATCACAATGCATGGTGCATCAATGACTTCTGAGAAGATACTGGAAACAGCTCTAAGGGTTTCTGATCCTTGATCCTGATGTCATACAAACAGACGAAAACTTAGCCCTGTAAACCTAGTATTGCTCCAACTAGATAGCTTCAGTATGAAAATATCCTGGAAAAAGGACTTCAGTAATGATAATGATGATGTTATCCATTCAGTTGTGTCCGACCTTTAGCAATTCTATGGGCCAAGTCTTCACCTTGCACTACTTCTTTGAGTTATTCTATGTTCTGGCTGGTGTCAGCTTTGATGGTGTCCAGCCACCTTGTTCTTTGGCGGCCTGATTTCCTTTCATTGCTAACTCTTCCAGACTTCAGTAAGAAGCTCGATAATATGTACTTTCCATGCAGAATTTGACTCTTGATATTATCACATACTTGCCTGGTACTGTTTCCTAGCCAACATGTTTTGGGATTCTCAAATTCCACAAGGCACAGCCTCTCCTGTAGCAGAAAACAATTGCCCAACTGAACAAAATAATATTGATAAAGGAGAATATTTGTAGCTCAGGGTTGAAATGAGGCACTGATGATGTTACCTAGTTTGGGTAATAAAACATCTGCAAGAAAACAACCAAGCTCAGACATCACCACGAACAATATAAAAGCCAGATGTTTCTTTTTTCTTTTTTAAATAATTCTTGGACTGGGCTTTATTCTTGGAGTATCACATATAGGCTACACAAGGACAGACAGAATCATATTTGCTAGGAGAGGATGACCAGGGCATTGTATTCAGTGATGAGGTGCTTAAGGCCTAAAAGAGATTGCGCAACCAGCTGGGATCCAGAGGTGGTGGCACATTGCCCTAACCCCATTCCCAAGCCTTGGAGAGACTTGGAGCATTCTTGGCCCAAATCCCATCTGTATATGTCTGGTTCTTGGCCCTGTTTGGCTCCTTGGGCAGGTATTTAAGTATTCTAACCATTTCCTTTTGTACAAAAAGAAGGGGCTGGCTATAAATATCTCTTCCAGTCATAGAAACAACATTGTAGACAGATTGCGTCCATGGCAGCACCGGCCAGCGCCCCACACTTGTTCCCTTTCTGGCAGGCCAAGTGGCTATCAATTCCACAGCAACAGCCCAAAGACACAATCCCAGGCCAGCTCTGTCCCATATTTGCTGATGATAGATTGATTCTCTCTGCCTGACACTAAGTGGGCCAAGTCTGCTGATCCTGCACTCAGGGGGGCAGATAAAGAGGTTGGGAAAGATAGTTTGGGTGGGATCCAAGGTACTGTTCGCACCCCAATACATCTGTGGCCCATAATTGCTAGAATGTAGGGCTGGATCAGGATTTTATTTGTTTTATACTAAGAACTTCATGACCGTTTGCAAATTTAATTGCTTCATCAATGGGCCAAAATTTGAATGGTTGTTTTTTTAAAGATAAAAATAAATAAATGTACCTATCCAGGCAGAAGGTTTGGAATATTTTGCTTATCAAAATTTGGGCTTGGGTTCTGTACTGCAAGCATGTTGTGTTGCTCTATGAAAATTCTCACCTTGTTTTCTTTCTCTGTCTCTCTCAAGATTTCTCATCTGTAGAAGTTTCAAGACAGGTAAATACAACATGATCCTCCCTATGCTGACAACTGGCACACATTTTAATTCAGTTCTGCAGTGGACAGGGGAGAGTTTCCTACACATTTTTTTAAAAAAACAATAGCTTACCCCAATCTACCAACTGAAATGAAACAAAACATTTGAGCTGATACAAGGGAACAATACTGACATCCACCTATGAAGTTTAAAATGGAAAAGGTGGCATCAGATATGTTGAGCTAGCAAGCCTCTGCATAGCTGCAGGGGGCTCTCTCCATCTGCTGTGAACTTTAAATGTTTTGTTCCAAAAGGAATGTCAGGATGTTGTCCTAAAAGGCTGTGCCACAGGCTGGTTCTCGTGTTTGCTTATTCATGGGAATTGAAGACTGGATAAGATCCAACCTCTTTCATGTCTATAGATCCCAGAGCTTCAGTGATTGATTCTGAATTACAGTAGCTCTGCAGCTATATGCACTAGTGTGTGCACAAACAAAACAAGACTCTGAAGGGTGCAGGTTTCTGGTAGAAAAAGTTTCCTTAAAGACATTAAAGCAATACACACAATCCTTGACTTACAACTATTTGTTTAATGACTGTTTGAAATTACAGTGGAGCTGGAAAAAAGTGACTTACAAGTCCTCGTACCTACAATTGTCATAGAGCCCCTGTGGTCATTTGACCAAAATTTAGGTGCTTGGCAACCTGCATGTAGTTCCAAAGGTGGCAGCATTCCAGAGTCACATAATCACCATTTGGAACCTTCCCAGAGGGTTTTCAACAAGCAAAGTCGATGCAAGAAGCTGGATTCATTGAACAACCAGATGATTCACTTAACAATCACAATGATTCGCTTAACAGCTAGGTGATTTACTTAACAGCTAGGTGATTTACTTAATAATCATGCTGTTTCGCTTAACAACTGTAGCAAAAAAGGTTGTATAATTGCTAAGCAATGTAAGTCTCGGTCCCAACTGTGGTTATAAATTGAGGACACGGTTTTGTTTGCAGATCACACCTGTTTATTGAGTTAACCCGCTTGACGGGTGTGTGCAGTATATTGACTCATAAATGCTACTGTACACTTGCATAACATACTACACCATAAGAAAACACGTTAATGTTAAAGCTGTCTATAGAGACTTCTTTTACCTTTCCCTCATACCTGTGTGTTCAGTATTTGATTACTCCTCTGTGTTATTGATAATACTTTTACTGTTTTGTTTCTTGAGAGAGCCAACCACAGCTTGTCAGATGATATTTCAGACTGGCTATATCCCCTCAGGAGAGGACAGAGCTCCAAGGGAAAGTTAGTCTTGGAGAAGAGGCTCGTGCTGCTATGAGAGTGCATATTTCGACATATTTTACGTCAAAATAAAGACAAGCCAAACTGCCATTTTATATTTTCAAAGGTAAATAAGAAAACCCTCTGACATTAAATGGACCAGAAAATTTATGTCTGGCTATTTTATTAAACATCTGGACGTACATCTGCTTCAGGAGAACAGCTCTTTGCATAAGGGGGATTAGCATAAATGGAAGCGGAAGAGGCTCACTTACTGATAAGAGAAGCTGTGAGGAAGTATCACTGGGTATTATTATTCTCTTAACATTTGTCAATATTTTCTCATCAATTTTAAATTCAAAATCTAGAAACAGTTTTGAACTCAAGGAAATGAATCAAATCACAAGCCTGGCTGAACCATGTCTCGTTTTCCAAATCAGAATGGTTCAGTTCAGTCAGAACTGAAGAAGCTTCTTGGATGAGAAGTGAAACGTCTTCAAGGAAAAACAAAGAAAGTCCGAAAAAAGCACCTTTGGCTTCATTTGTACTTCATTCGCTTCACTGTTCCCCGAACTCATTGTGTGATAAAAGCAGCGAGTTTCAGATCACACAGACACTGGATCAAGCCACATGTTGCAAGTATGCCAGTCTTACTATGGATGAGGAGAAGTGGGATGGAGATGAAGAATTCCTTTCAAGCCCATAGAGGATAGTTCTTCTGATTCAGTATGAAACCAAATCTGAGTCCTTCCATTAGAGAGTACACATCTACACCATTTAGTTTCTTCTGCTAGGGTCACCTGAATGGGATCCCGTTACTAAATACAAGTAGTTGTCGACTTACAATCTTTTATTTAGTGACTGTTTGAAATTGCAACTGAAAAAAGTGACTTATAACTGGTCCTTGTACTAACAGCCATCACAGCATTCCCATGGTCATGTGATTAAAATTTGAGCATTTTTGAGTCTAGGCCAGATCTGTAACCTGGCTAAGTGTCTCCGGCATGACCCTCCCTAGTTCTCACAAAGATAAAGGGGTGGTGGTGTGTGTGTGTGTGTGTGGGGGGGAAGCACATTCAAATTTGCAAGATTTCTGTTACTATAACCTTATAATAAAAAGTAGTACTAGCTTGCATGCTTTGCTTTTCTAATTTGCTTTTTTAATTTTGCAATGACAATGTGGCACATAAAAATATAGTTAGAACTTTAATTGCACCATCATAGCTGTCATCTTCATTTTTTCAACCAGGCTCTATGGACACTCCTGATCAAGTCAAACATTTGCTTTCAACAATGGTCAATCCAGAGCTTATCTTAGCATCAGCCATAGCAAACTGGCTCAAACAGCAATTAGGAAGCAAGCTTGTATTTCCCTCAGCTCCTGGCAGAGTTGGCAGCCTCTGGTCCTGTTCCCCCTCTCTTACCTATCTGCCATGGATGGCTACTACTCCTATAGGTAGGACTGCATGCCAGGAGTTTTGCAAAGCATTTAAAATGGCATTTTAAAGTTTAATTGAACTTTAAATAGCAAATATATCACCCCAGCAATATAGTGATAGCTGAATATTTTTTGAGCCCATATTTCCCATAGTAAGTATGTATAGGTTTGTATAGGAAACCACACTTAATTCCTACAGTAGAGGAAATGGGAAGTGCATGTGTCCATAACAATATCTACATTAACTTCATAAATGAAAACAAATCTAATGTTCATTTCAGCTACAGCTGGAAAATTGTACAGGGAGTACAATTCTATACATAATTTGCTGTCCTATTTGAAGTTTGTATTGTTTTAAAAGAAAGAATTTAAAAACCCTGAAATTTAAATTCTTTAATAACGATCACGTAATATTATATAGTATTATTAAACATCATTATTATAAATATAAATCTCTCGGCTAATCCAAACTTTCATTTAAATAACAAAATATTGGTTTTGCAAGTATTGAACATTCATGAAACCATCTTTATATTTGTTCAATCCAACTGAGATATGCCGGTAAAATGAGATACCTTTTCCAGTGGAATTGTTTCCGTTTTCTCTTAATTTCTGCTATATTAGTCTGCAAACACTTCCAACCAATATTTGTAATTTGTAATTTCTATATATTTTGGGGGTTTTTTTCTTTGAAAGAAGAGAAAGAAAAGAAAGTGACCCAAAAAATGAGAGAATGAGAAAGAGAGAGGGATTTGGAAACCTTTGAAGTGATGCTGTATTTACACTGCTAACAGAACAGAAAAACAAAAACAAAAACAAAAAAACTCCCAAAATTCCATGAGAAGGAGAGAGAAGGAGAGACAAAAATAACTAACCTGGGAAATCCTAGGCCTTGTCTAAAAATTTCAGCAGTGCCCTGCTGAGCCCATCTCACAAGGAAGCTTCCTCGTTTCCCAGCAGGTGGCCTTTAGAAACTAATAACCATTCATCCTTAGGACTTCCATGAATTGGTCCAATCCTTTTTTTGAAGCCAGCTCCACATCTCAAGATCTCCAGGCCATCTGGGAGAGCAGGGGCAAAGATGAAGAGCAAGAGCTGTTAGCACTGTGGCATCTCTATCTCTGAAAAGTGAGATTATCCTATAGCAGACAGACTTTGAATAGAGTGCCTCTGTTTAGCTGTTCCTGCCAAAAACTGAGCAGTGACATCCATGGATTTGTATAATCCCATCTTAAGTAACCATCATAACTTCTGCAGCACATTTCTTTTTATTTAATGTTCTTTTCTGGAAATGTCTCATAAGGACAAGGTCCCTCCTATTGCCTGCTCTTTTCCAAATTGACCTCCACAATAGCATTTTTGACTTTCCATGCAGAGCTTGATGCAGCAGTTCTATGGTGCCAGTGGTATCTGCACAGAATAGGTCACAAAAGTCAAGATGGTGTCACAAACTTCAGTTAAAGCTTGCCCCTTGCTATGCTCTAAAAAGAGGGCAGGGCTTTGATTATATGCTTGTGGGCACCATCTTGCTTTTTTTTTTTAACCCACTCTCTGCAGCTACTCTTGTATGACACCAAAATCTGAGTAGGCCTCAATGCTTTGCTGAAATGTAACTAGCGTAAGAGGTTGCATTGCATGATCCCCAAAAGCAAAGGTCACCTCTCCTAGCCCAGGTTTCATGCTTTTGGTATGGCTTGCTTCTGCCACAGCACCCAGAACCCCCCTGCTGTCCTAGCCATCTGCTTCTGCTCTGGGGACAAGCCTGGCTCTTCCACAGGCTGCAGGGTCTCTGAGCCTTTCAGTCCCCCACATCTCTCCACTCTCTTTTTAGCCTGGCGCAGCTCTGTGGGCAAAGGCCCAGCTTGGCACACTGCCTTGCCTTTCCACAGAAGCAGGCAGCAGCTGCCATTTCTATGGTTATTGAGTGCGACCCCTCATTGTGCAGAGGAAATGGCTGCTCCTCACACCCAAAGAGGTTGTAGCAGGGAGCTGCTGGGGGTGGCCTTGGCCAATGTCCATTGCTGGAAACAAGCCTCATGTTTTTGTTTTTTTTTAAACTGTAGCCACTGGCTTGAGGAACAAATGAGGCCCCTGGCGCTACTCCTGGCAGGGTTGAGATGTGCTAATGAAAGGCAGCTGACATCTCCTGCCCTCAGAGCTGCTTAGAAAGCGGAATGGCTTTGTGTCAGCATGAGCTGTGCCACACACCTGGCTCAATCGGCACACACAAACACGCACAGAAACACACACACACACACACACACACCATGAAGTCCAGCAGCGATCGGGAAGCCTGGCATCTTGGCTACTAGCTCAGGCTCAAATAGTGCTAGTATGGCTGCTACCAAAGCTAGGCCAAGGTCCTGTACTGAATGCAGAATATGGCCTGGAGTTCATTTTCTGGAGCTGCTTCGTTGATCAGGTAAGGGCAGAAAGCCAAGCCACTCAAATTGCCTTCCTCAACTTAGTGCCCTCCAGATGTGGCTACAGCTAGAGATGCAGAGTCTAGACAAGAATCTGGGGAGTGGAGGCCTCACTGTCTTCTCGATAGAGCTCTGGCATTGAAGCATATGTTGTCTTTCAAAACCCAGTAAGCATAGTCCTGGGACCATAATGGATATCTTCTCATTGAATCAAGGGGACATTGAGATGTCCTGTTCTGTTTCCCAGTATTTGCTGAAGTTTAATAGGTTGACAGGGCCTTCTCAGGAATGGGCCTTTTGCATTAGAAGAAGCACACTTTCGGAGACAGACACTTCCGGTGAAAACAGTGTTGTTTCCATACATATTTATCATTAGCAATAAGTGAAGGTTGGTCCAAGTTTTGTTCTAGCTCTGAAACAACTTTTCCAATTAATAACACTCAATGTAGGGCTATCCTTGCAGGTGATTTAGAAGCTGCAGCTGATATAAAGTGCAGTGGCAAAACCTGATGGGGAAATACCTATTTTGAAATTAATTCATTGCCATTACAGTATCTTACAGAACAAATTCATAGTGCTAGTGATCACCTTTAAAGTGCTTTCCAGTTAAGCACAAGGATATGTTAGGCAACCAAATTTGCCAAAATCTGCCTATTTGATCTTTTGCAGACCTCCCCTCCTCCCAAAATATGCAAGGAAGTGAAACAGATAGCAGCCTTGTCACCAATGACCTCTATTTACAGAAAAATATTTTGGTGGAGTTATAGGTGACTGCTACCTGGCTGGCATTTTGAAAAGTAGTCAAAGCAGTGTACTTCCAGCAGGTATATAGTTATTAGATTAATTTAAATGTGCACTTAAATTATTAATGATATTTTAATTATTTGCATTAGGTATTACTGTCTGCTTCTTCTTTTAATGTAGTTCCCATCTATAAAAAAGGAAAAAAAATAGATCCAGGAAATTTACAGATCTATCAGCCTGATCTCAATACCTGGGAAAATTCTGGAAACGGTAATCAAGCAACAACTCAGCGAACATCTAGAGGCAAACAAAGTCATTACCAAAAGCCAACATGGGTTTGTCAAAAACAGATCATGCCAGACAAATCTTATTATATTCTTTGACCAGGTGACAAAATTAGTGGACCATGCTGTGAATATAATTTACTTGGACTTCAGTAAGGCATTTGATAAAGTAGACCACAATCTACTACTTGATAAGATAGAAAAATGTGAGTTAGACAGCATCACCACCAGATGGATTTGTAGCTGGCTGATTGGCCGTACTCAGCAGTTCCTCAAAGGAACTGCATCTACATGGAGGGAAGTGTGTAGTGGAGTACCCCAGGGCTCTGTTCTGGGCCCAGTGCTCTTCAACATCTTCATCAATGATTTGGATGAGGGGATAGATGGGGAACTCATCAAATTTGCAGATGACATCAAGCTGGCAGGAATAGCCAACACTCCAGAAGATAGGCTTAAGATACAGAAGGATCTTGACAGACTTGAACATTGGGCGCTATCTAACAAAATGAAATTCAATGGTGAAAAACGTAAGGTTCTACATTTCGGCAAGAAAAACCAAACGCATAGGTATAGGTGGTACCTTGCTCAATAGTAGTAACTGTGAGAGGGATCTCGGAGTCCTAGTGGACAATCACTTAAATATGAGCCAACAGTGTGCTGCAGCTGCCAAAAAAGCCAACACAGTGCTAGGCTGTGTTAACAGAGGGATAGGATCAAGATCACGTGAAGTGTTAATACCACTTTACAATGCCTTGGTAAGGCCACACTTGGAATACTGCATCCAGTTTTGGTCTGTGGGAAGTCAGTCCCCCCAGAGAAAGAAATATTTTGGGGAATATTAAAAAGGCAGAATATTATATTTCCCCAAAGGAATAATGGAAAATCTTAGGTAGAAGCACCCCCCCCCAAGTCTTTCTGCCCCAAGCAGAAACCAGGTCTGTAGAAATGCAGATGTGATAATCCTTTCAGAAAGATTGGAGCCAGGAAGCTTGGAGCTGATGGGATTAGAAAGACAAAAATCCCTAGAATCAACAACCCCTCACCCAAGAAATCCAACACAGGAAGTAAGCCATCAGCCGCAGCCCCAGAGAAGCAGGATATGACCTTTGGGACATAATAGGATTAACCCACCATCATCAGAATACCAGAAAGGCACACTAAACCTCAGGTCAAAGTTCATGCCATAGGAACAGGAAACAACCCCCAAAGCCCAAGAAGGTATAAAAACCCACCACTCCCAGCAACATGTGGTCAGCTTTCTCAGAGCCCTCTGTCTGGCTCCACTCTTCAATAAACTACAACCTTTTTTCTAAAGCAGTCTCCATTTGTTTATTCCCGGCTTGGACTGGACCCTGATGAACATTTTTCTTTCAACAGGTCACCACGGTGTAAAAAGGATGTTGAGACTCTAGAAACAGTACAGAGAAGAGCAACAAATATGATTAGGGGACTGGAGGCTAAAACATATAAGGAATGGTTGCTGGAATTGGGTATGTCTAGTTTAATGAAGAGAAGGACTAGGGGTGACATGATAGCAGTGTTCCAATGTCTCAGGGGTTGCCACAAAGAAGAGAGAGTCAAGCTATTCTCCAAAGCACTTGAAGGCAGAACAAGAAGCAACAGATGGAAACTAATCAAACAGAGAAGCAACCTAGAACTAAGGAGAAATTTCCTGACAGTTAGAACAATTAATCAGTGGAACAACCTGCCTCCAGAAGTTGTGAATGCTCCAACACTGGAAGTTTTTAAGAAGAGACTGGACAGCACTTTGTCTGAAATGGTATAGGGTTTCCTGCCTCAGCAGGGGGTTGGACTAGATGACCTTCATGGTCCCTTCCAACTTTATTATTACTACTACTACTACTATTACTATTAATCTCATTGCATTTGAGCTGATACCAGCTTGGTGCTACCAAATCAACCAAGTAATCAATCAACCAATCAATATTGTAAAATATTAAAAGAGTAAAAAAGAATAAATAAATAAATAAATAAATGTAGTCTCTTTTCTACTAGTGTTTTGTTCTGCGTGCTGTTTAAAGGAAATTTAACTAATTTACTTAAACAATATTCTCTAAATCTTGCTATAATTTTTGATCTTTGCAAACCATTCTTATGCTCACCATATATTGCCTGTCCTATAAATTTCATATTTCTTTTGTGTCTGAGGATTTAATCAACTCCACCTAATTACAACTCTCTCGGTCTTCCCATTCACTCTATTTCAATTCACATTCATTCTGTTTAGATGATTAAATTAGTTCAATATTCTTATTTCATACTGGACTCTCTTATTTTTATTCAATCTACATTCTTGCAGCATCAATTCATCCTTGAGCCTATCGCTTCTTGTTGTATTATGTCTCTCCTTAATTATCCTATTTCCACTGCATTCAATGTACTTTTACAGTATGTTTCTCCTGCCATACCTGACTCTCACTCCTACATAATAAAGGAAGGAGGAGCATGCATAAGCCCATTTTTTGCTTCTTTCCACAAACATTCAATAAACAATAATAATTGTTCTTGCTAATACAATGTGTTGAAGGTTAATGATGGCCCTGCCATTCAACTGAGATGGGTTTGCATAGAGTCTAAAATGCTGGTGAATTGTTCTGCCAAAGCTCTTCAGTCTTCTGCCCTTCACCTGCAATACAGCAAGAGAGTGAGATCAAGAGGCTCTTCTGATAGTCTCCTTGAAGTGGTATGAACTGTGATCTTATTTTACTTGAAATGTCAAGACTGCAGCAATCATCTGGCTCATTTTTGGAGTAGAACTCTGGGAAGCAAATGGTTGGAAAGTGTTCTACCCAGCTGACTTGGGTGCCAGCATTAGAGTTAGGGTGAAATTTTAATGCCATTTTCAAGACAAGCCAAACATTTTGATCTCTTAGCTCCTGGTCAGGAAAAGCTAAGGGAGAACAGAAATAACTTGTGAGAGCACAAGGTCAAAGGTGAGAGAAAAATGTCAGCTCAGGACACTGTTGAGCAGACGTTCCTCAGCAAATAGCCACTTCAGTCAATGACAAACTGCTCCACATGCCTGCAATTTGTCTTCTCCTGGGAGGATAAGGAACTGAATTTCTTTAGCCTAGAGAAGACCAAATGGGAGTATAAAAGCATGTCAAACATCTGAAAGAATTGTCACCCATTGATGCAAGTCAAGATCTGTTTTCTATCATTCCAGAATGCAAAACATGAAGTAATAGTTTGCGCCTTGTAGGAAAGCAGATTCTGACTGAACATTAGGAAAACTTCTTCATAGTAAGAACAGTTCAAGAATGGAACAAGTTACCAAGAGAGGTGATGAGTTCTTCTTCATTTGTTCAAATGTTGGACCGTCATCTGTAATTTAGATTCCTGCACAGACTAGAGTTGGACTGAAAGGTCTAAATGGCCCATCCAACTTTATGGTTCTATGACTTCCTGCCATTAACAAGGCAGAAAGTGTTTTCAGATGTATTTTGGGTATAAAGATTATCTTGGGTGTAAATAAAATAAAAACATTTGCTGAGTAGGAGAATAATATGGTCCATGCACATTTATCTAGGAAAGCAGTTCTGAGAGCCCTATCCCTTATAACCAAACTCACCTGGGGGACCTCAGTCTGTCCATGAGGTTCTCTTAATTTTGCAAAAAAAAATATTGCACTATCTTTCTCTGGATCCCAGCTCTATTATTTTCTTGCCAAATAGCTAGAATAATGTCTCTGAAATGCTGTGAGAAATTCAGAAAAGCAGGGATTTGAGTAATAGAGAAAAGTCTGCTTTCTGCTTAGAGATGCTAAGAAGAGCCCCAAGGCAGGATAGGACCACAAGTTGATCTTGCCTAACATCTGGTTTTTATCAGTGGCCAGCCAGATGTATCGGACAAAATCACAAGTGAATGCAGCAACTGGTGTTGAGTGTTATACTGCTCCTGAATGTTGATATTTGGTTTAGGTATTAGGGTCATGAGCCATTTTTCCTGTTCTTCCATGAAATAAGAAAATAAGCAACAAATAGTATGACTTCTCAGTAGCAAGAAAAGCATAGAAACAAATATTCTGTAATTAGTCAGAACGCATGCAGACTGTGGGAAGAATTTCTAGTATGATTTGCTTTATAATAAATAATTGTTCAATATACATGCATGTATCTTGAGTTTAGACAGTACAGTTGCTAGGGTCAAATTAATGTACAGGTGGGACTGTGATTCGGACCCCGCCAATTCCTCCTGACTCCTCACCTCCCCCTCAGATCTGCTCTGATTTCTCAAATTCTACATTCTTCAGGTGCTGGATTCAACCTAATTGGAATTGTTCCAGTCTTTAGGGTAAAGCCCTGGAGTGCCTCTTAATGGGGATTTAATGGGATTTCAGTGATCAATGTCTCCTTAACTGGATTTTACAGGGGAGCCAGCTGATATTTTTTACTTGGAACTCTCCCTTGTATTCATATGTACCCTCTGCTTTGCCTTTTTCTATCTCCCACTTTTTTTTTGTTGGTAACAAGGCAAAGATCAAAAAGCTGCACAATTTGTTGCGCTCAGAGCCATCCATCTGGATGATTGCCTGCTTCTCTACAACTTGGCTTGTTGCAAGAATTCCTGGAGAGCATAGTCTACCTGATTCTTGGCACTGGGTCTGGTTAGGAGACCTTCCTCCCACCCCCATCCCCACTGCCTTTCCTTCTGCTGCTTTGCCAAGAGACTTCTTTGGGTTTCAGCCTTCCTGTTCTGTAGACGCCGGAGCCATCACCCAAGTCTTTTGGCTTGTCATAACATTTCCCTCCCCGGGTTGGATTGCTTGGAGCTTAAGGCCTGTTGATGCAGCACAGACCGTCTCGCCTTGCTGGGTGGCTCCCCCCCACCCACCCCAAACATCATCTTCTGCCATCAGAATAATCTCTGAGATTCTGCTTAGAAATGCCTGTTGTTTTAGGGAAGGCTGTGCATGGATGGTATTTGAAAGAATAGGGTGATCTGTCTTCAGAAGCACAAATCTGTTGGAGCAGACCCAAAGGCAATGTAGCTATGCATTAGATGGCCAAGAGCAGCTAGCTGGGGATGCATATTGACCTTCTCTGTAGCAGTTAGAAATATAGATGGCCTCTAAACACCAAGATTCTGTTGAATTTTTCCATAAAACCTAAAGCAGCCTTCTCTGATATGATGCTGATAGCCATGTTAATTAAGAATTATGGGAATTGAAGACCAGCATCTCAAGGGGCCATCGGGTTGAAAAAGGTTAATCTAAAACCTTTGGTCTCACCCATTTCTTCAACTAGCAAGTTCCATAAGATCCTTTTTCATGGAATACATTTCCTGTCACCTATAAAAAAAATATTGCTAGGGCATTCATTACACGTGATAAATTACTTGCTCCCATGCTCTAAATAATTTTATAGTCATTAATATCCAGCTACTTTAATCTGATGTTTTTCTGAAGTAAAAAGTCTGTAGAGGCTTTTTTCATAGTATAGTCATTCAAAACCATCTTTCCCAATCGCACATTCCAGATGTGTGGAATCATAGTTTTCACCTTTCGGGAAGCAAACATCATGAGAGTTTAATGGGCAGGAAGAGGAGAGATCAGCCCAGTGATTACTCTTTAGTTGGGTGTTGCTCCTTTCTCCTCTCCAATTAGATAAAGTCACTGGGAAAGGTCATCAGTGGCTTGCAATTTGGTATCATCAATTTACTGATAACACCCAGCTTTATATCATTCCCCCAGACTATGTGGTGATGTCCCTGAAATCCTGCCCCCAAACCTGGAAGTTATGAAGGTCTGGATGGGAAAGAACAGGCTTAAATTGAACCCCAGCAAGACATGGTTGCTGCTTGTGCATCAGATTCTTCTCTGTCTGCTCCAATTGTGTCTTTTGACAAGGTGACACTACTCCCAAAGGAGCAAGCCCATGACTTGAAGGTCCTTTTGGACCCATGGCTTCTGCTAAAACAATAGGTAGAGGCCCTTGCCCATCTTCCGCTGATGTACCAGTGACAAATCTAACCGAGGCAGGAGGATCTTACATTAATGACTCACAGTCTCATTACCATCTGTATAAACTACTGAAACTCACTTTACATGGAATGCCCTCCAAAGACCACTGAGAAGCTACAGTTGGTTCAGAGCATAGCATCCGTGATTTCTAATTGGTGTTCACTAGTGGAAACATATGACATGCTGTGGGTCCTATCATTGGTTACCAATAGGCTTCTGAGTGCAATTTAAAGTATTGATGCTAATATATAAAGCCTACATGGCTTGATGCCAAACTATAACCAGGACCACATTCTCCCATTGGAATTGATTTGGCCAGTTTGATCAACACAGGGAAAAAGTGATTTCCTACTATAAGTGAAGGTTGGACAAGGCTCAGTGGTGCTGCTTTTTGTGTCACTGGTCCAGCCTTGTAGAATGGCCTCCCAATAGGCTTCTAGTTGGCTCTACCTTCCCTATTTAAAAATGGCATTCCAGTGGAGGGTATTTGGACTTTGATTCTATTTTGGTTAAGATATAGTTTAGCTTGGTTCGTTAATTTTATTCTCTGCCTTTAAATTTATTTGAGGATCTTTTATGCATGCATTGTTATTGCATTATGTATTTTATTTTGTAAGCGGCCTAGAGTCCCTTGGTATTTACAATGTTTCATAAATATGATTAACAGGTAAATAAAGCTGGAGTTCAATATAGCAAAATGAATTTTATCTCCACGCATTTAATTCTTTTCCACTTCATTTTCAAAATTAGAGGTTGGGGGCCACTTTTGGAAAGACTCTAAAGAAAACAGAAGAACCTGGGGGATCATAAGCAGCTATGAAGCGTCAGTTGCGCCCTCTGTCCTAGATAATTTGATGGTTGATTCCCTTTTCTTACTCCATGACGGCGTGGGTTTTTCTGTTTTGTTTTTGTCCTTTGGAGATAAAGCAACACAACTTGCCCACTTTATTTCTAATGCAGTTGGAGTTTTGATTTATATTTAATATGATTTAGATCTCCCTCAAATCTTATCCCAGTCTTTCTTATGAGTTTGCTTTTTTTAGGCTTTTACCCCCAGAGTTGTGCGATGTTTTCAGCCATTCCTCTTCTTTTTTCTCCTCCAAGAAGGAATGGAAAACAAGGAAGGAGGCCAGCAGCAATAATCAATTGTGGCCTGGAGGAATTATTTTGTCTGCCGCAGGAGGGGAACTCTGCACTTAGTGCTGTCATTTTATTGCTATTTATAATCCCTCGTTGCACCAGCTTGGAAATTTTGAGAATTTGACCTCATCTGATGTCCCTGGGAGAGCAGTTTAGGACACTTTTCTCAATGTACCACAAAGCAATGCTGTCTACATATGGGCTAGAGATGATGATGATGAATAACAGAATAACAGAGTTGGAAGGGACCTTGAAGGTCTTCTAGTCCAACTCCCTGCTTAGGCAGGAAACCCTATAACATTTCAGACAAGTGGCTGCCCAATCTCTTCTTAAAAACTTCCAGTGTTGGAGCATCCACAACTTTTGGAGGAAAGTCGTCCCACTGATTAATTGTTTTAACTATCAGAAAATGTCTCCTTAGTTCTAGGTTGCTTCTCTCCTTGATTAGTTTCCATCCATTGCTTCTTGTCCTGCCTTCTGGTGCCTGGGAGAACAGGTTGACTCCCTCTTCTTTATGGCAACCCCTGAGATACTGGAACACTGCTATCATGTCCTTCTTTTCATTAAACTAGACATACTCAATTCCAGCAGTCATTCTTTATATGTTTTAACCTTCAGTCTCCTAATCGTCTTTGTTGATGACGATTCCAGTGAATAGAAGGGGTTCAAAGAGGTTCTTGCATGCTATGATCTTTTGGCAGGACAGTGAGAGATTTGCTTTCTTGGCTGCAGCCTTCTGCTCCCTGCCAGTTTTTAAAGACGGACATATATAGCTACTTGGGAATGGAGTGATATTTTGCTGATGCCACTTTTCTCTCCTGGATGCAACTTGATAGAGGATAGTTGTTATCACCAGAGCTCTGGAATGCCCTACCTTCACTTTTCGTCATTAGAAAATGGATTGCAAGTTAAATGCCAAGAAGTTTTTAAGGATGGTATTTAGGAGTCATGAAGTCCAAAATTGCCTCATTGTTTGGTTTCTATGCCTGTTCTGCCTGCATTATTAGACAATTAGTTTGTATTTGCAGTAAGCCCAACCCAAACTCTAGCCAATCTTAAAATCCTCTGTTTTCAAACAGAAATAGATTTGGGGCCTGATGGCTTTTGTGTCTTTACAGCTGGGAAAGCAAGCCTTTGCTTTGTCCTCAAACGTGAGGTGAAACTTGACACCAATTGCAATTCAGATTGATAAATGGTGTCTGCAACATCAGCTGAATCACAGAACATATGGCTGTAACACTCAGCCTAAATTTTGCATTTGCTCATTTCTTTCCTGTCTTCTGCTTTTTGTAACAGTTTGATGAAGATTCTTGAAAACTTGAAAACTCATACTTGAGGACAAATGAAATTAGATTAATTGTGCATTTTGGCTCCCCCCCTTCTGATAGACCAAGATGGCTATCCATTGTTTTTAATGATCTAATTAAGTTGCCAAGAATTGTTCTACACTGAGAACATTGTTGAGTACCTATTTTTCACAAATGGGTGCCTTTCTGATTTGCTGGGACCACAACCTGATAATTCCAGAATTCCCCAAAGATTCCACTATAGGAGAAAAGGAAGAGAAGACCAGGTTGAAGTGGCTACTCTAGGAAGCAAAACAATGTAATTAGATACAATTCTCAATTTCCCCAAGGAAGCAAAACAAAAACAAAAAACCCTCAAGGTTAAATATGTGGTTGAAATACAAAATTGTACACATTCCATTTTACTTTATTTGCCAAGGATAGGTCTTCTTGTTTCTTAACACTTTGTACTAGGAGATATTTTTTTATATCTTATAGGAAAGGTAATGAAAAGTATGTAAGTTGAAAACCAAGTTCTGAAAGCACCAAGAACCAACAATTCAATCCTGAGCTACATACACACAGAGAAAATATATTTAGGAGAGGTCCATTGTACATTGACTATACACACATTGAAGTCTACAGAAGGGGAAGACATTATTCTTAATACAAGAAGAAGAGGAGGAGGAAGAGAAGGAATGTTAGAAGGAACTAATGTTATTTAGTTTCATCCGTAAAAAGTTGGAGGAGATACAAAATTATTCTGGAACTCAGAGGTCAGAGGTGAAACATATGGAAATGAATGTTCCAATATCAAAACTGGTGTCAAACTTGAATTGTCCCCTCATATCACACAACACCATTTATTTCTCAGGCACTCGAAGCTTGTTTCCTGAGCAAGCCTCACATGCTTCCCCTCTCAACTCAGACAGTAAAGCCAGAAACAAATTCAACAGTGCTAAAGTGCTGAGTGAAGCCATGTTTGTACAGATTCTTTTCAAATGTGTAATTGAAGGCTAAATAGGGAGTGGAGGAGAAGGCTGATGGCTTCAGAATAAAGGCTGTGGCTATAATGATGGAGAAAGGCACGTTCATGGCACAGCAGCCTTTCCCTTTTCCCTATTGGCCACTCAGAAAGCAGAATGCAAAGTTGGAAAGCAGCCCTGGGACAGTGTCTGCCTGGCTTTCGGTTGGCTGGCTATCCCTTAGAGGAGAGAGAAAGCCAATTTCTTTGGAGATGTTAGAAAGGGCTGTACCTGTGCCAAGGGAAGGGGGATGCCTGGGAACAATGCTTCATCCTAATGCATTTAGGAAATGGGGGGTATGGAGTAGGTTACAGGCAATTGCAGATAGAGATGGGCTGCACAGAAATTGATCTCAGAAAATGACCTTGTCCAGCTTTTGAGTCCCACAATTCTTTTGGAGAAAAGTGTTTTTGTTTCGTATGGAGTCCTAATTCAAGCTCTCTTTTCAACTAACTTCCTCTCTGGAAGCAATCCAACTTTGGAAAGGCAGAGAAAGAGAATTTCCCTTGGTCTCCTTTAGGTAACAATCAGATCCTCTGAACATCACACATACTGACTCCCAGGCTCTGCACTTGACTTTGCTAGGAATATGGTACTTCATGCTATATTGTAGAATGCGACTTTTCTCCTGATAATCCACAGAGGTTCTCCTCAAGCATTAAAGCCTTCATACAATGAGGAAGAAATAGAGGTTTCTTTATTGCAATCTGGTCACCTGCCACTGTTCACATGTGGAATAGATCTGAACATCTGAAGTGAGGCAAATAAATATCTTTGGCTTTGGGAAGAAAATGCTAAAAGAGGAAAGAGATTTGATAGCGCTGTTCCCATATCTGAAGGGATATCATAATCTTTAGAGTCCAAAAATACAGGACATGGAATAAGGGTGTAGATGCAAGCAACCAAATCCACATGTATAGGGTTCAAGCCACCTACTTTATTATATTCTGCCTATTATACAGGAATCTCCCCAGTTTTCCACCTGGGAATAGATAGATAAGGTTCTATGGAGCTTAAGGGGAATCAGTTCAAGATTTCTTGTCGCTGTGCAAAGATTTGAGGCCAATCCTGTGCTTGAGGCGTTCTCCCCCGCCCCCCTGCCTGGTTGGGTGTTTCCCAAGAAAGGAAGATTTTGGTTAAATAATAGGAAATGGCTGATGGTAAGAGCCCAGCCCAACTATGACACAACAATCTGGTGAAAGTTCAGTTTTTTACTTGCTTACATTCAATAAACAGAATCCTGCCAAACTAAACCTTTGCTACTCTCACCCTAACAGATATACCTTGGAAGATTTTAGGAAGTGGCTAACCTAACTTTCTGTCCCCTATCCAGCTTTGGATTGGGTTGCCTCTTATTTCGCCCCCTCCCCTCCTTGGAATGTGCTCCCTCCTTCCTGGGAAACTGCTGCTTCACTGAGTCCATCACAGCCATGAAGCAAATACTAAAAGATGAGGTGATCTCCCCTTTGCTGGATATGCTCAAGCAGCTGCTACGAGCCATTTTAGGGAAGCCTTTTCTGGATTTCTGGGCTAAGCAAAGGCTTGAATCCATGGCTTGAAGGATCTTTCCAATTTTATCTAATTCCGCTTTATGATTCGGGAGAGCTTTGCATGTCTGTCTCAGAACAGGCATCTGCAGAGGTTTTCTAAAGCAAAAGTGCACAATTTTGGGAAAGCCTAGAGCACTCTTAAATGTTAATGAGCACTCCAAGAAGTTGTTTGGAAAATAGGAGAAGGAAGATGTATTGCATAAATTTGCCGCCTTGAGTTATTTGTAAAAATGATAAAGGCAGGTTACAAATAAATAACTCAACTAAAAGTGCCGTGGACCAATACATATACATACGCATATACTCCCATGTATTCCATAATTTTCATCTCTAAGATTAACATATGTTTATTACATTTATGGTGATTCTTACTTCATAGTGGCAAAGTGGCTTGGCTATACCAATGGAAGTTCACAACTAGAAAAATGGCAACATGACAATGGAAGATGAATCCTCTGATGGAATGCATTGGATGCATTGAATCAGCTACAGGGAAGGAGCGGAAGGCAAATATGATCCTTGTGATATGGCAAGAAGGAAGCTGAAGAGATGTTCAACTATTAAAATACTCAGAGGCAAAAGGAAAGTTTTATGCTGAAAACATAGTACCTGAAATATCAGGAGTGAAATGTTCAAGTTGAACATTGACATTCAGAATCGGTATACTTTGATGGTCTGGAATTAGTCATTTCTCATCAGAGGAGCATTAGATCTATTGCAGAAAAAACAAGTCATAGAAGAAATGAAGTAGATGTAACTAATAAATGCAATTCATAGTCAGTGCTTGGATACAATCCACAGAAATGATAGAATGATCTCAACTGAAGACCAAGGCAAAACAATCAACATTATGATGATCCAAGTCTATGCTGTAACTACAGATGCTATCAGACTCTTGACCTCTGTCTAAAACAAAAAGTAATTCTTTTTCCGAGCTTCATGCTTGTAAAGTCTCTTTAGCAAGATTTATTAAGGAGAAAGGGATAGGATTACAAAAATGCTAGCAAGTAATCTATTTCTCAATATAAGCAGCTTATTCCTAATATACCTAATATAGTATATTAGGGTGGAATCTTCCTCAGAGGTTCTTGTTTTAAAATATTTTTTGGCAGGTCTCTTCACTGATAATAAAGTGTCTCTCAGGTAGCAGTTTATAAAACCATCTCCTGAATCCTTTTCAGTCTGGAAAAAAAGAGGCAGACTATGGTTCTATGGTGACTTGCAATGCTATGTCGACACAACACCCAAAAAAAGATATACTAATTATAGAGTCTGGAAAGTTGGAAGTAAATAGTGTCTTGAATAGTAGGAAAATTTGGCCTTGATGTACAAATGAAGTAGGAAACAGACTAATAGTTCTGCAAAGAAAAATTCAATACTTATAATTCGTATCTTCTTCCAACAACCTAAAAGACAACACTACACATAGATATCACTAGATAGACAACACTGACATCAGAGTGAGAATTGACTATGCAGGCAAAGTTGGACAACCTCTATTAAGTCAGCAAAAGTAAAACTCGATTGAGGCTCAGAATATGAACTATACCTTCCAAACTATAACTTAAACTAAAGAAAGCAAATAAAATAACCAGATCAATAAGATGCAACCTCAACAATATTCCATAGTATTATAATGTATAGTAAAGGTGAAGAATATATTTAATGTATTCAGTTTGATAAATAGTCTCTCTAAACTGAATGCAGTGACACCATCAAAGATGAAGCAGATAAAAATAGCCCAAAAGGCAAAAAGCAAACTAAGCTAAAATTGACGGTTTACAATATTGACCTGTTGAAAATAGGTAAAGAAAGAAATAAAACAAGAAAACCAGAGACGGATGAACATTTGCCCAGATAAATGCTGAGCTCCAGAGAAGAAGGGGCAAGGAATTCCCTCTAAATAAGGGATTGGAGATAATACTTGAATGGGAAGGATCAGAGATTAATTTCAAATATTACTAATATAAGGAGAAACTCTAAAGATAGGCAAGATAAAAGACAAAGAGGCAGCAGCTGAAGTGGAAGAAAACTGGCTCAGCTGGGCAGACTGACAACAGCAAGGGCTCATACAAGAATGGCACAAATCCATGAGTGGTTTCAGACTCCAGGTGCGAATACTGTAACCCCAGTATAAGGAACTTAGGCACAGGAAAGATTTGGTTAGATTTTGCCCATGCAAGAGGATGTTCACAGGGAAGGGGAGTCAAAAAAAAAAAGTCAATACAGCACCAGCAATAGCTCTCTTGGAGCACAGCCTTTATTTTACATTCTTTGCACATGCCTTACATGTAAAAAACAACAACAGGGCTTCAATTATGTCATTGCAGATGCCATCTTGACTTTTTAAAATCCCCCTTCCCACTCCTGATGCCTCTCCCCCTGGACACATACTGTAAAAGAAAGTTTGAATGGAATCCTGTGGAACACGAATTGAAGAAGAGGCAGTAGCATAAAATACATGTATATATGTGTCAGCTTCCAACAGGAGCTGAAAGAGAAAGCAAAAAGTTGTCTGTCTACCACTGACTGAGCCACTGTTCTATCAGAATCCTACACTAAAGACTGCACATTATTAATGATAACCTAAATTATCTAAAGCCAAATCTTTGTGCCTTCCTTTACTACTGGAGGGTGGCCCTACTGCCAAGTCAAAACAACATCCAGACAGAATACAACAGCAATCCACTTCCAACAACATGGAGAGGTGCATGGAACCTCTAGGAGAGAATCTGGCCTTGAGGGACTCTTTACCTCTGCCGGTCACAACAAGGGCAACATACACTGCAATGTGATATCCATGAAAAATGGCTGTCCTCAGTTTGGTCCTTCTGTGGCCTTTCCTTCAATCCAAGATAGCCAACTGAACAGAGCCTCTTCTTAAAGCTTGGATAACATGGGAGTGATAATGCCAAGGGAGAAGCTTAAAATGGCTCAAACTGAACTAGCTATATTACTTACACTGAATATATTCTCCTGTTTTTTTTAAACAGGCATTTACATGTGCTCTTATCTGTCTTCCAGAACTTTTTCAGAGCTTTGCCTTCGGCCATGCTGACAAAAAGTAAGGTACAAAATTAATGAGTAGAGTGACATCAAATTTCCATTGATCCTTCTATCCCCTTTATCCCTAGCTGTGCCAAGTTTTGTTGTACCCGTCTTCTGCCCCTCTATATTCAACATGTTTGCTTTTGATTTTTTTTGGAACGAACAATTATGAGCTAGAAAACAATTGAGGGGAAGAGGAAATGCCCTCTTTAGCAATGAATACCTTTTCCACATGCCAAACAGCCTTGAGGCTTCCAAAAGGTGAGGAGCAGGATGTGTTCTACTCCACCACCTGCCCTGTCCTATATGGGATCACACAGGAACATGGTCACTGACACAGGATAACCACCTGTGGCCAGTGGCCTTCGACACTGCAAAGGTGTGGCCACAGAGTTTCCATGAGTCACTGAGGCTATTGATTCTGGGGAAGTTTCTGTTGCAAAGTTTGGCCCTGGGGGGATAATTATAAGGGGGCCAGAACAGGTAGCACTGAGTGCCCAAGACAGCGAACACCCACGCAGAGTAGCCCTCTGCAAAGCTCTACTCAGATTTGCACATCCTAGGAATGCTATAGCAGCGGAAGAGGTTGTGAAACAACAGAATACTGGGGAAGAGGAAACTGGGGTTTAGTCCTCATTTTCCACCCTCTTCCCCATGTTTTGTGTGAGTATTTCCTCATGGGAAAACTTGGGGCTTTAGAAAAGATTTTGTTTTGAATAAATTGCTTTTTAATCATTCCTTTTAGCCAGTGGAAACACAAACCAACGTATAAGATTAAAAACAAAGGCAGATCTATTGTCTCAAAGAACGTCAGCATCAGAGCTTTTGCAAATTCCAATGGCCCGCTGGGCTCCTGCAGATTGGGCGGAATAAAAAAGAATCATTAAAAGAAATCTTTGACGTCTTAAATTGCTATTGATTAGCAGCTGATTCAGGAACATAACCAGAGAACCAGGAGAATTTTGGATCCAGTTGACCCATGATTCAACTCAGCTTGATCCTGTTTTGTTTTGCGTTTTTTCAAGACTGAAGTTCCACATTGGAAAATAACAGCCCTGCAGGCTCCTCCAAGGACAGGAGGGGGTTCTCCCTCCTCAAATGAAGCACTCCGTTACTGATATCCTTGACAATCCAGCAAATCTCAGTTTGAACTCTGGCATAACTGAAGACCTCACCAAGTCAGTCTTAGATGCCAAAGTTTACGTGATTAGTTTAACAGATACCATTTCTATAGACATCAACAGGCTTGGAACTGAAGAAAGTTTATTTCGGACTCGCTTTAACTCATGGATAACAAAACGATGGCTATGATTCCTCACAATATTAAATTGAAATTTAAAAAAAAAAATCAAACCCTTTGACTATTTTTTTATTGTCTAGGACTGAAAAAGTTGCTTCCTTACTAAGAGTAGACTTTACAGTAGCCTTCAAATATCTGAGGGGTTATTTATTTATTTATTTATTTATTCTTCAAATTTATATGGCTGCTCATTTTATGAGAAAGTGGCTTTGAGCAGCATACAATAAAACTATGAAACAATAATGTATACAAACAATTTACAATCAGGAAAATTTAAAAATTGTCATTAAAGGCAAAAGTTGGGCAGCAGAGAGGGAAGCAGTTATCTGCAAGTTGATCTCTGATGATTCAGAGGGATGGGACAAAAGTCAATAGATGGACAATTTCAGAAAACTCAGATGTTGGTTAAATTTAGGAGAAATGTCCTAATTCTAAGAGATGTTTGTCATGAGAGAACAGCCTTGATAGATCACACTATCTTCTTCGTTGGATATGTCAAAACAAAACTAGATGTCCTTCAGTCAGAGAGGCTGTAGATGTATCTTAAACTGCATATCCAACTCCAAGAATCTAGGGTTGGAATAGATATTGTATATGATAGCTTCAGTTTTATGATTTAACAATTCTGTGATAAGAGTCATCATCAATCACTTAGTCTGACATTTGAAAAGGTAATTCTTTTACAGTGAGAGGACTAGAGATGTAGGTCTTGAAAATGTATTTGTTGTTCTCCCAAATGTACAGGTTGAGTGAATGTATGCATATGAGCAATATTATTACATTCAGTACATCATACATATTAGAATTGGACCCCAGTATTCTAGGGGTTTTTTGAGGGGTGGAGGCATCCATTGTTAGAATTGTTTTCCTTTTCTCTCCTATAGACTGAACATATTAACTTTGCAGCTTCTTCCCAGGCAGGTAGAATATGTGCAGCCACTGGTTTTCAAACAACATCAGTGATTTTCAACCCATGTTAAGTGCCAAGTTCTGCAAAACAATGAGGGTCAGGACCATTCTTTAATACTCAAAGAGCATGTTTACTATAACTCGAACATATTTTCCCCCTGCTCTCTTTCAGAAAAGGGAACAGTTACATTTCCCATGCCTTCAAACTTTCTGGAACTTTTGTTAGAAAAGGAGACAAATTGTTGTTGGCTATATTTCCTCATGTCCCAGATTTGCCTGTTGAATCAGTGCTGGCTGAACACCAATATTTCTAGCTATTCTGGTATAATGGGCTCCCCAGGCCTCACCCACTACAAAACAACCTCCATATTTCCTTTATTCCTCCCACCCCTTTCTCTCCCTCACGCATACACAGAGTAGGGTCAATCCCTGTTGCTAAAGGGAAGGCAGATGCTCACCACCATTCATAAATAGAAGAAAAAATATAATTTGAGTGTGAAGTTGGATGACTAAATGCAAAAGACAAGGAAACAGATCTTCTTTACACACAAAAAAAGGAGCAATGTGAAATGCAAGAAAGAGAAAAGTTGCCTTTGAAGAATCGTGTCTTGGAGATGCTCTTCTTGTTTGCCTCTGCTTATTCAAAATAAAGCAACTTGCATCCCATTAAACTATCTATTTATCTGATAACATATCTACTGTTTCTTTATTAGATTTATATCCCGTTCAGGAGCTCAAACTGGCATTCAAGATATTCCTTCCTGGTTTTCTCCACAACCCTTTGAGATAGGTTGGATTGATAGGGTGTGATTACATTACCCAGTGAGTTTCTGCTAGTGGTGGAATAAAATCTAGTTCTTCCTTGTGCCAGTCCAACACTTTGGCTATTACATCACACTGGTTCTCATGTTTAAATCTACTTTGATTACACTGGTAACCAGATGATGAAGATTGTAAGAAGAACACCTTCATCTTCATTTTTCTTGCTAGTTTTCTACAGGAATATTATTTGTAAATATGATGCTGGATGCATAGATTGGCTACACACAAGAAGATGTATGCTTCTTTTCAATCCCAGCTCAGCCCATTTTAATTCTATGGAGAGCAATATGATTGTAATGGAGCATAAATTTTGCATACTGGTTGAACCCAAAAGCAAGGCATTGAAAGCCGATGGTGAAACATGCACTACTATAATGTGTGAATATCATTTAAACACCTACCCAAAGATATTACACATAGAGATTTGGAATGAGAGAACTAATGCAGATTCTCTAAGTTATTAATACTTGTGAAACTAGAATTTTCAAACTTTAGAGATTTAAGGCTTCATGGGGGCACGGTCATAAGTAACAGCTGGGGACTTCTAAATTCCCTATGAAATTCAATAAATGAGAAAAAGATTGCTTAAAAACTAATCTGGAAGGACTATGCATCTGGAACAATGTGGGAAATGACCGTAGATGTCCACCATTGCTACAATTTCTATGTTAGTTTTCCCAATTTGGTGTCCTGCAGATGCATTGGAACCCCAGCACTTAGAATTCCCTGCTAGCTGGCAAGAACTTTGGTCATTTGCAATCTCAACAAATCTGGAGAGCAATAGATTGGGGAAATTGTTCTATTAATGTTTCAGGAAAGGACCCATTGACCTGAGATACCATCCCTTCCCTGCACTACAGAAGGTAAGATCAATTACAGCTTGATGAACATAAGGAACCTCTTCTCCATCTTTGATAGGAACATCCTTCTGAGTGTTCCTCATGTGACAGTAGTCAAATATCAGTGGGTGCTAAAATAGCCATTCAAATTTTAAAATCCACCCGTATCTCACAAGACGTTGAGTCTCGCATGCCAGATCTTAATGGATTTGGGTGTGATTTTTTTCAGCAGGACACCTGGGGCTATTGCATGAGATCACAGCTGTTGTCCTGTAACCATAGTCCAAACTTCACATTTTGGGCAGAGCCTAAGGATGACAGTACTGTACAATTTATGAGGATGGTTTTGTTCTTTGTTTCTATAGTGAGAGTTCTTTGTTTTCAAGTTAAGCCCTATAATAGGTCAGTTTTCAAGTATTTCAAGACTCAAAGAGAGGCCATCAGTTTTTCAGTCAGGATGGTGAGAGGAGTCTCTTATGGGGAGTTGCCTATGACCCTGAATTGCTCATCCCTTCCAAAGAAGAGTGGAAGGGCAAAAATGACTAGGGTGGGTCTTGGGGAGATGGCCCTGCCTTTCAGCAAACAGTGTTCTTAGAGCTACACACCTTTCATCCATCATGTAATCAACATAGCAGGTGCCTCTCTGCCCACTTCCTTCTTGGCCAGGCGACTGCAGGCTGCATAATGTATTTGCTTTGGCCGACTGCCCTCCCTACACAAGTTTCTCCACTAGCTAAAGCCTCCTGCTAAGAGATACTGATTCAATTGGCATGGAGAGCCTAAGCCTTTATCAGCAGGCCTCAGCCCAAGACATTCAATTCCCAAAGACCAGACGAGGAATGTGGAGTGAGATATCTTCTCTTGATCCTCCAGTCGAGCAGACAAGAGTATCTTTGCAACTGCTAAATAATTCATGAGAACACTGCAGGATCCAATCTGGGTGATGGACCCAGGTTGGGTTCTGCAACAATATCCTGGGACACCTTCATTTGGATGAGAACACTGCTTTAAAAATCTGTTGCGTACAATATAACACAAATCAGCAATTCTGTCTGCTAGGCATTATTTAATGAGGATAGCTAAGTAATGGTGAATTGACAAGGAGCATTGAAACCCTAAATGGTGTCAATCTAGTTTGTTTTCCTAAGTAGATTTAGGATATGAAAGAATGTTCGGAAAATCAAATGTAATTTAATAACTAAAAAACATCAAATATCCAGTAATTTATTCTGTGTCCTAGAAAGTAAGCTCCTCATTACCACCTGTTTCCAGTTCTCCTAATATATTCCAGTTTCATAATGCTGGAAAATAAGTGAAATAAAAAATAAGTGCCATATGTCCACCAAGATATTTTCTCTCAAGAAAGCCTTGGGAAAAAATGGAACTTTGATGTTATATATGTTGACGGCAGCAAGATTACTTTACACACAAAAATGGCAGGATGCTTCAGTTCCCACAATGGATGAATGGTTGCAAAAGCAGAGATGGCTAAATTGACTGCTTTGATAAAGGAAAAAAACACAAGTATTTTTGTTTCTACTGGAAACCACTTCTGGACTTTGTGCTGGAAAAAAAAATCAAACTTTGATTTTGGGTTTTACTGATTACATAGATCTGTTCAGTGGTGGGATTCAGCTGGTTCCCACCAGTTCGGCAGAACTGGTAGCTAATTTTTTGTTGCCCAGGCCCAGAATGGACTTCTGGAAGTGGCATCCACACAGAGAATCGGTTGTTCACATATTTGAATCCCACCACTGGATCTGTTGTTATAGAAATGGCTAGTTTATACTACTATGTAAAAATAAAAAGTTGAGGTTTGATGTTGCTTCTTATTCTACTGCACTACTACTTTCTTCTCCCCTTCATCTCTACACTTTTCTCTTCCCTTTTCCCTCTCCTATTTTTCCTATTATTTGCTTTTATATTTATGTATTTTACATTATAAACTAATAAAAAGGATTGACATGGAAAAAAAAAAAAGAAAGCCTGCTGACAAAATTTTTAATTAGTTGATCCATGTACTAAACCTCAACTCTTCATAGGTCCTGGAGGTATATTTCCCTCTGTTTTTGATTCAACAAAATATTAATGTTTGCAATAGTAGCGAATATTAATGTTTTCATGAGATTTATTGAAAGCTTGTTTCTATTGTCTCTGTGTGGTCAGCCTAATTAGACCATTTTTGCAAATGCTCCCATGGAGCTTATTGCAATACTTAGCCATTAAAGGAAATGGAAAATGTCATGTCTTGCACGTGGCTAGCAAGCCAATAACTGAATTAATAATTAGTAATGAAAAAAGTCAGACACTCACAGCAGGGTCAGGAGTCCAAACCCAAGGCTAAAGAAAAAGATGAGGCATCAGACAAGAGTCCAAAAGCAAAAATCAGGGGTTGTCCAAGAATCAGAGTTTCCGCAAAGTTGAAAGACATTTCTGCATCTGGTTCAAAACCATCAGAGAATCTGTGCAATTGCACAGTAACCTGGGTAGGTTATTTCCTCCACTGTGGTTTACAAATGCTTCCCAATTCCCCTGCCCTGGTTTTTAAAATAATGAGATCTGCCTATGATATGTTTTGTGGGTGATTTTCAATTTCTAATAAGAATTCATCAGAAGAGAAGTGACACTACCTTAGTACTGTAGGCAGAGTGGCTGCATTCACAAAAAATATTAGGTCAGTTACAAATCTAATGGCTAGATAAGCCCGGTGTGCTGAATTGGTTTAGAGCTAACTTTGGTAAGGATTTTTTTTATTGCTTAGCATGTTATACAAACCCATCCCATTCGATGAAATGGTTCACTCTAACCCAGACAACGAATTAATGCAATAATTAGATTAAAAAAGCTCTGTGAATACAGCCAATAAATCTAGAATCTGCATGGGGTAATGGTCAACACTTCTTGACATTTTACTAAAATATTCAATTATCACAATGGTTTGGCTGTGAGTCCAGGGTAAGTTAGATGCAATTATTAACCAAAAGTATGTAAACTATTCTGGGCC
The DNA here is from genome assembly GCA_023970755.1 of Azemiops feae. Taxonomy (NCBI): domain Eukaryota; kingdom Metazoa; phylum Chordata; class Lepidosauria; order Squamata; family Viperidae; genus Azemiops; species Azemiops feae. Next base: position 68,194 of record JALGBA010003846.1, on the reverse strand, counting down.
AAGGTCCACCCATGGCTGGCATGCCAAGAACGCAATAAAGTGACAGGGCCACATAAAAGGGTAAGGTCGGAAGAAACCTTAAAGTTGATTTATTTTAATTTAAATGTAATTAAAATAAAAGTAAAACACTCGTTTGTTATGCAAATCCAGCCAGTAATATGTCATAGCTAGAAATTGAATTAAATGTTCTTTTAATAATTTCTGAATGAGAATACAAAGTGAACCCAACAAAATCTATGCTGAATGAGACCCAAAGATCTAGCATTCTGATTTGACAGGGAACATCTTTCAAGAACAGATCAAAGGGCTACAAACCACTGAGGAAATTTAATGGGGTGTTGAACCTCTATCCTCAGCATCTGGAATTGAGTAGTGAATCGCCTCAGTCACAAAGGCTTGATTTTCTTGGTTTGGTTTGGTTTTCTATTGTCTTCCCCTGGTGTTAAGACTATCTTCCCTTCCAACTGCTTTTCTCAACCTCTCAGCAGGGTGGCTGTAGAGGCTCAATGGGCAGAGTTTAATTTCTTCTATTTATTAAATTTTACTGAGTACAAACACATGGGTATGGGAAGCAAGCCCACAGCCCAAGTCACATCAGACAAGCCTATGTGGAGAGACTGATTGCCTGGTGCATTGGGTCATACAGACAGCTGGTTGCGTTCAGGGCCTGAATTCCGCAATGGAGCTGAGGAGTCCCCCCCACCCCAAAGCTGCTGAATTGCAGCCATGAACCTTTCATCCCCAGTCCATTTTCGCCAATATTCTTCCTTTCTTCTCTGCATAACTTCGTTCTATGGATATCCAAAGGAAGAGGCACTGCAGATTTCTCTTCCAACAGTCTCCCAGTTTGACCAGCTCTTTGACAGTGCATGAATGTAATTCACATTCATACAGCATGCTGAAATGAACCCATTTTCTCGGTTTACACAAAATATTGGCCCATAAAGTAATTACGTGGACTGGGTTCACATGACATGTGAACCGTATAAAAATCTGATTAATAATAAAACTAAACAAGTTTAATATTCACAAATGCAGTTATTAGATCTTTTACTGGGGGTGTGGTGAGTGTGTTGTGTCAGTGTTGTTCTTAAGTCTTTTCACTGGCAAAGTCAAAGCTGATCCAAGGTAATAAGTTAGGATTTCTTTCTCTCACTAAATAGGAGCAACTTTCAATGTATTAAATAAGTTTAAAGAATAGAATTGCTTCTATTCCTGCCTTCAGGTACTTTGGAGAATAGATTGACCCCCTCTCCCTTATGGTAGCCCCTTAGATATTGGAACACGGCTATTATGTCATCCCTAGTCCTTCTTTTTATTAAACTAGACATACCCAATTCCTGCAACCGTTCTTTATATATTTTAGCCTCCAGTCCCCTAATCATCTTTGTTGCTCTTCTCTGTACTCTTTCTAGAGTCTCAACATATTTTTTACATTGCGGCAACCAAAACTGGATGCAATATTCCAAGTGTGATCTTACCAAGGCATTATAAAGTGATCGTTTATGTGATCTTGACTCTAAATAAATGTAGATTTATTTAGATTTTGTTTTCTGCATTCAGTTGATTTGGGCAACATACAACAGAGTAAGACCATAAAATAAAAACAGAAAGACCAACATAGAATTAATAAGAATCCTCCAGATGGCCAGCAGAAATAGTTAATTCTGGTTAAAAGCATGATGGATTAGGATTATTTTACAAAATGCCAGGAGGCTCTGAATCTCCGGAAGCAAGGAATTTCGAAGTACAGGGGGTGTTACTTGGTCAGTGTTTCTCTAAGCTTTCTCATGATGTTCTTACCAGACAGGCAGATTCAACCTTGGCAAACAGTGCTTGATGCCACCCAGTGCTACACTCTAGAATGCTTTGTATAGCTCATTAGCAGCCCTTTGAATTGAGCCTGGAAGGATTACAAGGACTTTAGTAGGTTTTATTCTATTATGACACAATTGTCCTGTTAACAATCTAGCCACCACATTTGAGGCCAGCTTCTGGGGCCTTTCCAAAGTTTGCCTCATGCAGATCATACCGTATTACAGAAACCAGCCACATGGAGATCACATGGGTTATTGCTGTCCAGGTAATGTCTAGGTACTGCCCATTAGCCTGTACCTGACAGGCACAAAAGATGAGGACCGCATGTGTAGTTCCAATTAAACTGATTTATTACTAAACATGCCTATGCACAGGAAGCTACTCAACTAAGGTTTAGCACTATTTTGGCGTTAGATAAGAATCAATGGAATTCAAGAGGGTTGGACTTAGTCCATTTAGTCCTAGAGATTCTAGGTTACTGCCTCTTTTGACTCCACCCTAGTTTCTGTTTCTCCTACACTACCTGCTTCTCCTACACTACAAGCCCAGGATGAATATATTATTGCATGTGTGTGCGGATGAATGGGGAAGGAAGAAAACATTTTTACAAATGTAAAACAACATCTGAGAATCTGCAGAGAGCAGATCTCTCCATTCCTCAACACTAATGGGTATGGAGTTCTAGGTGCTTGCCAAGCCTGGTTGTTTGCTTGCAGACCTTTCACTACACAGTTAGGTAACATTATTAGTGCTCTAATGGATGTACTACTGGTAGTCTTTGATTTACAACCAGTTGCTTAATGGCCCTTCAAAGTTATGGCAGACACCCCCCCCCTCCCACAAAGCTATTTATGACTCAGTCTCAAAGTTATATTGCTGCAGTGCCTCCATGGTAATTCACCCTTACGACCAATAACAGGGAGGCTGCAGCATTTCCCCCCCCCCTTCCTTCAGGTCCCCACAGGCTTTACTCTTCCCCATTGAGTCCCAGCAGGCCTTTCTCTTCCCCACTGAGTCCCTGCAGGCCTTTCTCTCATCTATTGGGTCCCCACAGGCCTTTCCCTCCCCAGGTTCCTGCATGCTGAGGGGACTTGTGGGGGAGATAAAGGCATGCAGAGACCTACTGGGAGGGGAAAAGGCCTGCTGGGACCCCAGAGGTGAAAAGCAGAGCACAGGCGGTGGGGAGGTTTTTGGAGGCCCAGGGCAAGAGGGCCTGGGCTTGCCTAGACCTCTAAGGGCCTCCCCCACCTCTGAGGCATCCCATGCTCTGCTTAATGACCTGTGTGTTCATTTAATGGCTGCGTCAGGGAGAACAGGCAGTGGGAGTCATTAAACAAGGCCCTGACATGCAACCTTAATGGGCAGGTGCCAATTATGGCTGTATGTGGAGGACTACCTGTATCTCTTTCTCTAGTTGAAATTGTATTAGCTTGGAAATGAGGCAGGCTATTTTTCTGTCAATCCAAATTCAAATCCTACCCTACTCCTACAAATTTGAAAGCCCTTTTTGCTACCCATCATTGAAAGTCTTCCTTTACCCAATCAGAAGTATGCTGGGTGCAGATAATCTCCTAGGATCTGCCATTTTTCTAAAGGCATGCTATTTTTTAAAATAATATTTTTATTAATTTTCTAATTTTACATTTAGGTATTTAAAAAGCAACGTGGTGGCTGGGTTAATCAATAGTTCCATAACATACAAAAATCCTACAACCTCAAATATTTCCTCTCTTTTTCCCTTAATATCTACTATCTCATATTTAAGCTAATACAGTTCTTATTATATCAACTAAATAAAAACATCATTATTACATTTATCAATAAATTTTTAGCTTATACATATCTTAATTACTTTTACATTCAATCTTTACAGTCAATCAATGTCCTGTTATTGGTTTTTCCCAATTTTTAGTTTCCCATCAATATTCAAATTTAACATTTGATATTTATAATTTCCAGGTTTTAGGTAACCAAAGTTTCCTTTATCTCAATTCATAACAGAATCTAATATTCAAAATACACATCTTATCTATTTGGGTATAATCTTGTTCTATTTCCTAAAAGTTATCTATTTCCCCCCATCTTACATCATCTAATTAATAATACAATATCCCCTTTAATAAATCAAAGCCCTTTATATATATTTTCTGAGTTAATCAATAAATCAAACATATTCATAATATTTTCTTTCTTTCTTTTGGGTCTAATTTTTCAGTATTAAACAAAGAGCATCCTTATTTTCAACTAATTTCCAAATGTTTTAAATTTAATGACCAAAATTTCCCTTATTTCAACTTCTCCCTTTAACCCTCTAATTAATAATATAAAATCCCCTCTGATAAATCAAAACCCCAATTTTCTTCAGCCTTATTCTGGCTTTCTTTCTTTGCCAGCTAGCCTTCCATGTCAACGCTTTTAAATCATCAAATAGATCTCCCTCTATTATTAAATATATTGTTTGGAATAAGAGAGACCATTTAGTTGCCATTTCTTTGGAAGGGCTAGCCCATTTGTATTCCTTAAACCGTCTCCCTATTATTCCAAATCCCCTTAATTGTCCTGGTATGTTTATCTTCCATTCAGTCTGTTCTTCTTCTTGCTCCTCAAATTTCTTCTGATTTATATAGAAAGTCTTTTCCATTTTCAGTATTGTCAGTCCCTTTTCTGGATATTCCATTGACTGTATTTGTTGGTCAATTGAGTCCTCTGTCTTAGTATTTGATTGTTCCACTTCTTCTGTTACCTTCTACATTGTTAGTTCTTTAGTTGTAGTCAGAATTTGGGTTTGTGTATCTAAGCTGACATCTTGTTCTTTTCTGTAACATCTTATTTCATCACAAGCTGAAAGGATGGTTTCATGTATTGCTTTTAACATAGAATCTTTTCCTGGTCTTCATCCATCTTCTCTTAATGGTGCGTTAAGTTGAGGACTTTGAAATCAGATGATGAAAATAATTTTATAGCTGGATATGGGACCTCTATTTCACGTGTTTGTAGGTAGTCTTTATAGTAAAAGTCGTTTGTCAAGTAAGATTTTATAATCCAAGGTATTTCATCATCTCCAATAATGACCAATATTCCTCAGATAAAAAAGTGGGAAGGCAGTTCCCCACATACAGCTCTAAAAATCAATAAAGGTTTACATTCATAGTTCAAGGAGGCCAGCCATGCCACCAGAAGTTCTCTTTACAGATGGTGTTTATCAAAGTTAAAAGAGTCTTATCTGTAGTCTGGGCTTCAAGCAAAGTCTCCTTTAGGCAATAACAAGTTGTAATACCAAGCTTCGCCACAAGATATCACTGATGCAGCTTAAGGTTTTTTAAGTCCAAAATTTTTATAGTCTTTTTTCCAATTTTATTTCTTTTTTATAGATAAAAACAAAAGTCTTCAGTGAAAATAAGAAAACTTTTGGTCCCCAAGTTTCAGAAACATATAAATCCAATTAGATTAAAGTTATTCTTTTAGTGCTTTAACTCCCCTGGGTAGTCAGTCGTCGCTATTCTTAGAGGGTGGGATAGGAATTCCCTTCCCTCTCTCCTCACAGGGGGAAAAATACTTTGGGCAGCTTTTACAGGAAGAAAAATACTTAGGATCTTAGAGAGAAGATCGGATCTCACCCAGTTTCATCCGCATTGCTTTAGAAGTGCCTGGTGGTAAGTTTGACTTTGGCGGTCTGCAGCCTAGTGATGAGCCATATTACTATGGCCGGTCTTTCCTCCACCGGTTTGGAGGGCTGCCCCGGATCAAGCAGAAGGGCTGCCGCCCTCCTGCGATCAAGCGGTGGTCCCCTCCTTGCTCGTCGCCCCTTCAGAGCGACTTTCGACCCTTTCCAGGGTCCCCCAGCGGAATGAAACCGAACATGGAACACGGAGCTCTGCTTCCAGCAGCCATGGCGGCCGCAATGGCAAACTGGAAGTCAAGGGCATACTATTGTTAACCTGGAAATATAAGTCATAATAGCTTCTCTCTTTGCAAATATTTTGATCTTGGAAGTCCCTCAGGTTCCATTCCTAGATCAGGTTCCATTCCTAGATAATGTCAGAAGAATAATTTGGGGTTCCAACTTGAGCCGGGGTTGTACAAGAATAAATAAAAATGAGAGCCAGACAGCAGTGAGGAAAGAAGAAATATTTATTCCTAAAGGGAAATAATTTGCCTTTAGGGACAGCTGCAGAGAAATGAGGTACAGCGGCAGATTTGTATAGGGGTAGCTTGTCCAGGGTCTGGAAGTGTCTACATGCTGATTCTAGGATGACACTTCAGGTGTGTGTGTCTGTGTGTGTGTGTGTGTGTGTGTGTGTGTGTAGGTATGCTTGTGAACATGCAGTTCCGCTGGGAGATATAAGTTAATTCTCTTTGTGTTTGCAGACCTTATCCATTGATATGTGGATTATTTGGAGATTTGAGCAAGTTTGAATAAAGGATTTTCCCTGTTTGCTATTTTTACTTGATTAATTTAGTTTCAACTTGACTGTCAATTATCTAGTGGAGACGCTGATTCTCAGACCATTGTGGATTCTGCTAATGTTTTAAGGGAAGATGGAAAGAGTATAAAGAATAAAATTTATTTGGATATAAAACTTCTGACAATAGCTAATAGTAAAAACAGTGTTTGGGCTCTGGGTCTCTAATTCCATGACTGAGCATAGACAACAGATGTTAAGTTTAAGCTGAGATTCTCTCTCTCTCCCCTCTCTCCCCCCCTCTCTCTCGTTATAAGCCTAGAATGAGAAGACAAAATGGTCTGGTGAGCAACTGGATCAGACTTCTTCGATTTCCTTCTCTGCTTGCCAAAGGGGCTCAGCATTACTTGACTTCCTCACGCTCCCAAAATAAGCAGCATTGCTTTCATTGAAACCCACGTTCTGTGGTTGGTGGCACAACTATGGAATGCCTTTGCATCCAATTTCTGCCCTCATCTCCACCTCCGATTCTAGACAGACCTGCCAAACTTTCTCTGCTTGACATGCTCTGTGGTCCACAACGAGATCACATTGCATGAGACTTGTTCTCCAGCACTGGTTTGTGGTCAGAGATAATAGTACTCCTTAAGTTGCTGTCCACATATTATTGTTTCATCCAAATTCTTGGCTTAATGCCTTTAACATGATTACTCTAAAAGCAGATGAGGGCAAATGATGATGATTTGGGGGTGGGAGTGGAAACATATATAGAAAAAAAAACCCTTTCCTCAACAATTAAAGAGGCTCAATGCTCTATGGCCATGAAGAAAACTGAAGCTACAAACAAGTTTCTAAGTTTTCCACTGCCTGCTAAGGGTGTAACCTCCACACCTCACTGAAAACAAACTGAGACACCCAATCAGGGCAATTCAAATCTGGGGTCTCTGCCATTCTTCTGCTGCAAAGCCATGGAAGCCTATAACTACTGGGAAAATAACCCTCCAAATTTCCAGACCAATTTAAACTGGAGAAGGGGGAATGAGAAGAGTGTACTACAAAAACCATGAGAGATTTTTTGTAAAAGGTATACTGTAGAGGAGAAAGAAATTTCCTTTCAAATGGTAGAACTCGCAGTCTCCCAATTCAAAGTGATTGGCAGGAAATTCAGGACAAATAAATATTTCTTCTTGCAACATAGATTGTTGCAATAGTCACTATCCTCAGCAGTTTTAAAGGTCTGTCCATAGCTATCTATGTTCACTAAATGGAGCCTCCAGAATCAAAGGCAGCCTGTCTCTGGATAAATAGTGTAACTGTGCTGGACACTAAAGCCAAAAGAGCTTCCGTAAAAAAGTTTTATAGCAGATCTTAGGGGGAGCAGATCTGGACACTTTGCTCCCCATAGATTCATGATGAAATAAGTATTAGCAATAGCACAAGGTAACACAGGCAATCCAGGAAGTGCTTTAAAAGCACAACAGTTGCTTGAGGACAGCTCTACACATACAGGGTGTTTCTATTGTTGGGGGGGGGGGAAAGGCAGTAGCCCCAGTCATCTCATGCATTAGAGTAGCAAGTCTTCTGTTTCATTAACAATCAAGACAGAAATCTGATGGAAGAGTAAAGTGCCTTACAATGGAACATAAAACACATTTTCACCAATCTATACTAACACTTACTCTGTATGTGTTTTTGTGTGCACATATAAATGGAATCTAACTACAAGGATGGTGATTTCCTTATGCAAGTGTGGAACTCTGGAGCACACTCTATTCTGATAATAATCTGTCAAATTAAACTAGGGCAGTTTAAGGCGCTTTAAGAGCACTGAGTTCCATTAAAAGAGAATTTGATTCAACCTTTGGAGCTACATTTTTTTGCAATGTGTTACTGCAAATCTGTCAGCAACTAGGACCAATCCTTTACCACAAAAGTCAATTCAAGTGTTCTTTAAGTCAAGCCCAACTTCTGACACAAGCCCAACTTCTGACACATTCATGTAGTTTGCTTGGGAATAATACATAAAATGTTTTGACTTGTCTTCTTCCAGGATGTTTTTGACTTTTCAGTCTAACTTGTAGGTGTGGTTTCTCCTGAGGGCCCCTATCCAAGGAATATTTTTTTCTAGTTTTTGATCTATTGGGTGCTGCCATCTGACTTAAGGACCATGTGATTTGGTATTTATTCTGTATATCTTTCTTTGTGAGGATGTTTGAGGACATACTATAAGTGGGTAGGACACATTATCTTCGAAGGACATGATTTTCAAATGTGCCCATGGTTTTGAAAAGCAGTTGTTTCCTTCTCCTTGTGTGGAAAGTAGAAGAATTAATTCCTAATTCAGCATTTGTTTAATTGCTTTTCCAATGTTAATAGACGTTTCATAGGCTTTTATGAATTATCAATAGGAATACCCTGTTCCTATTGCCAATTTAAATATGTATCAAAGTCTTGTATAGAGAAAAAAGACATTTCAGAGATTGATTGGTGACTTACGCCCTCTTCAGAGATCCAGATCATTAGGCTGCCTAGAAACCTGTATTTGCTACACACAAAAACTCCAATGATTAAAACAATGTTTTGAAACTAGGACAGTTTCTTCATCTCAGGGGCCAGGAGCAGTCAGACATATTAAAAAATGTTTGAGAGAGATTTAATTCATTCTTTTCTTACTCCTTTGAACAACTGGGAAATGCATGAAGAATGGCCACTGGGAATAATGGAAGTTGAGGTCAAACCTATTTGGAAGGCAGCTGACTAAAGTTTGCAAGAGACCAGAAGTAGAGAATGTAATGAATGGCCTATTTGGATTGAGTGGCCTCTCTGCTTTGATGGCTCGGTTCCTACAACACTCTTCAACTGAGTTTTTCAGTCAGATTTGGGGGACTAGGGAAATGTAGGTAGTCCTCTACTTATGACCAAAAAAGGGACTGTAAAATTGGATGTTAATTAGTATGGTCATTAAGTGAGGCATCACATTACTGATTTTACAGCCTTTTTTGCCACAGTCACTAAGCAAACCCCTATGTTTGTTAAATGAGATATCACATGCACGACTTGCAACATTCCCTGTCAGCTTCCCCATTGACTTTGCATGTCAAACGCCAGTTGGGAAGGTCATAAATAGTGCAACGATTACCGAGTGCTGAATCTCAGTCATGTAACAGTGGGGATGTTGCAATGGTTGTAACTGCAAGGACTGGTCGCAAGTCACTTTTTTTCAGCTCCATCGTAACTTCAAATGATCACTAAATCTGGTTGCTGATTGTTAAGCAAGGACTACCTGCATTTTAGGTTTGATTTAGAGTGTAGGTTAACGTTATTTATTCTGTTGTTTTATTGTGTTATGTTCATATTATTACTTGGTGGGTAGTGTGTGATTACAATGTTACATACATTTTGATAAATAGACTAATAAATGAATTAATAAATAAATTGGCTTTTGGCAGAGAAAGTTTGGTAAAGCCCAATGCAATAAAATCATGCAGGTCTTAGGAAAAGAGTGGAAGGGAGGAGATCTGGATCTCTTTTTCCAGTAATGCTTAATTTCTCTCCAAAAGAGCTAAAGGCATGAAGGGGGAGTAAGTAATGTCAAATGCATCATGATATAATTGCAACAATGATATAATTTGTGATGTGAGTGGTGCAAATGACATACCTGTGTCATTTGCACGATAGCAATAGTGCTTGGACTAATATACCTCTTCACAGTGCTTTACAGCCCTTTCTAAGCATTTTACAGAGTCAGGATATTGTCTCCAACAATCTGGCTCCTCATTTTACCAACCTTGGAAGGATGGAAGGCTGAGTCAACCTTGAGCTGGTCAGGATTGAACTGCTGGCAGTTGGCAGAGTTAGCCTGCAATACTGCATTATAACCACTGCACCACCACAACTCCTAAATATGGCACACATGCTGCAATTGTGGTTTGTATTAGACACCTATAGCTTAAGGGAGAATAACTGAAAGACAAAATGATTTTCATTAATTTAATTTTAGCCATATGTGACTGAGTAAATTTGCTAAAAAAGATGTCAGAGATGCTGCTCAGTTAGTTTTTCCTCTTGCAACACTTTTATAAATAAATATTGAACATCTGCCACTTTCACCCACTCATTTATTTATTAGATTTTTTTAATATCCTGCCTTATTACTTTTTAAATAACTCAGGATGGCAAACTTATCTAATACTCTTTCCTCCTTCTAGTTTCCTCACAACACTCCTGTGAGGTAGGTTGGACTGAGAGAGACTGACTGGCCCAAGTTCACCCCACCCAGCTGGGTTTCATATCTAAGGCAGGACTAGAACTCAATGTCTCTTGGTTTCTAGACCAGCATCTTAGCCACTATACCAAACTGGTTCTTTCCTATCTTTACACCCATCCATTCTCTATTTTGAATCTCAACCATCCCCAAGCAATGGCACACATCTGTTGCATGTGCAGTAACGAAAGTTAGGGAAATTATTCGTATTTTGCCTAGCTAAGCATAAAATGTAATTCAATTTATACCATTATAAATTAGGTTGAAACAGAATCATCTTTCATTTCCCAGTTCAGGTTAAAAGTAGTGTTTTTCAGTGAAAGGACAGGAATATTTCCCAGAAAAAATATCTTAATTCAGTAAAGAGTCTTCTTTTTAATATTCTTAAATTTAACTATTTTTCTTTCTTTTTTCTTTCTTTCTTTTTTTAAAAAAGCTTCTCGCTTCTCCATTAATACTTTGATACTGTATTTCTTCTTGGTTCTTACAGAGAAGTGAATTGGTGAATCAGGGATCACATACTGAGGGCTATATGATATGATATGGGGTATGAGACTGGAGCACAGAAATCCACAGCGGAGGGTCAAAAAAGTCAAGATGGCAGCTGGGGCCACATGATCAAAGATCCTCCCCCTTTCATGTGCAATATGTGCATATTTCCTGGACTGGAGATAAATGATCTCTGTTTAAACGATGCAAGTATTTCCTGAATAAACGGTCACCTTTATCATAAGTATTCAAAGATCACCGCTCCTGAGTGTTTTTGCCAAATGCTGTCCAGAAATGCCTGTGCAGAAAAATGAGGGACAGGCAGGGTGTGCACCAGAACACTGAGAGTGTTTCGTCTTTTGTGCGTATCAACTAATCACAGTTTTGAGGAGGCCAAACAGGATGTCCAAGTGTCAGGAAGATACATACCAGAATCAAAAGGTGTTTTCCTCTTTCTGTCTGTTAGAGGAAGGGCCTGAATGCTGAATAGCCACAATGTGTACTCGGAGGGGTGGGGATCTGGAGATGTATGCAGATTTAGGAGATATGCATTATATGACTTGTGGATTTATAGTGTGTGTCTGGCAGCAGCCTCCAAACGCCTGCCACTTTGGGGGAGTCTAAATGTCTCGGGTAATATATATCTGGGAACACACACATTTAGTGTGCATCATTGGGAAGAACCCTGACAGAACACTTGCAATTAGGATTATTGGAAGCAGTGGATAGCAGCAAAGTTTAAAGTACCTTTTTGCTATCTTCTAGTGTTGTCTAGATTGCTGCAACACATGTCTAATAGCCCTATGATAGATGAGCTCTGGAGAGACATTGTGTTTGTGCTTCACTTATCAGCACTGGCCTTGCCAAGCTGCAGGTCCACTAACTATTGCTGGGAAAATATATAAGTTCTGATAATAAGCTAAGGATCTATGCATAGTTTCTCTTCCTGAAGCCCCAGGAAAAATATCATGGTCCTGATTTTTGGCTTTCAGAATGGCTACCTAAAAAATAAAACCCACAGCAAGTTGTTAGTCTTAACAATTTTTCAAGATTTTGCATCCTCTTTTGGCAAATAGCGTCTAGAAGTTATCAAGCCGAATTTGAGGGATGCAGCTTGATTACTGTGTAGAGCAGTGCTTTTAATCTGATCTTTTTTAGCTTGATGACTTTAAGATTACCACATCTAGATATCTCAGCCTCTATAGCTGATGTAAGTCAGGAAGGGGGTTTCCACATACTTTAAGAATAATCAAGTGCTGCATAAACACCCTGCACTACACAGCTTCTACACTATGTGTGCACCAGTTGGCTTTTACATTGGCACCAGCCAAGAAACATAGTGGCAGATGGAGAAGAATTTTTCACAATTTCAATTCAGAGTTTAGGAAAAGCTTCTCAATGACTGTCTTTCCAGAATATTCTTAACTGGGTGTCTAAAACAGGCTAAACAATAAGTAACCAGACGGACTAGGTTCACCCAACACAGTTACTTAAACACTAACTAATTTCAATACTAATTAAGGCTAAGCATGTTATCTGGTCTGGCTACTTAATTGAGTCAAACAGAGATCTAGATAATGTTTCTTTCACCATGCTAACTTTGGTTGGTAGGGTTTTTCTAAGGCTTAAAGCACATCCACGCGTTCTGTTTCACTTGCTCTATTCCTTTTTTATATATATAATTTTTATTAAAACTTAAACCAGATGATAAAAGCTAATACAACTAATAGAAAATAAGGAAGAAAAAAAAGAAAGGAATCAAAGAAAAAAGCAGCAAATAAAGGAAAAAAGGTTAAAGAAACTAAACCACAAATGTAGATATTGTCTTTTCTCTGATTAAGGAAATTAATTTAGCTAATAATAATAATAATAATAATAATAATAATAATAATAATAATAATAATAATAATAATAATAATAATAATAATAATAATAATAATAATAATAATAATAATAATAATAATAATAATAATAATAATAATAATAATAAAGTTGGAAGGGACCTTGGAGGTCATCAAATCCAACCCCCTGCTCAGGCAGGAAACCCTACACCATTTCGGACAAATGGCTGTCCAGTCTCTTCTTAAAAACTTCCAGTGTTGGCATTCACCACTTCTGGAGGCAGGTTGTTCCACTGGTTAATTGTTCTAACTGTCAGGAAGTTTCTCCTCAGTTCCAGGTTGCTTCTCTCCTTGACTAGTTTCCATCCATTGCTTTTGTCCTGCCCTCAGGCGCCTTGGAGAATAGCTTGACTCCCTCTTCTTTGTGGCAACCCCTGAGATATTGGAATACTGCTATCATGTCACCCCTAGTCCTTCTTTTCATTAAACTAGACATACCCAATTCCAGCAACCGTTCCTTATATGTTTTAGCCTCCAGTCCCTAATCATCTTTGTTGCCCTTCTCTGCACTCTTTCTAGAGTCTCAACATCTGTTTTACATCGTGGTGACCAAAACTGGATGCAGTATTCCAAGTGTGTGCCTTACCAAGGCATTGTAAAGTGGTATTAATACTTCACATGATCTTGATTCTATCCCTCTGTTAATGCAGCCCAGCACTGTGTTGGCTTTTTTGGCAGCTGCAGCACACTGCTGGCTATATTTAAGTGATTGTCCACTAGGACTCCAAGATCCCTCTCACAGTTACTACTATTTGAGCAAGGTACTCCCTATACTATACCTGTACATTTGGTTTTTCTTGCCTAAATGTAGAACCTTGCTTTTTTCACCATTGAATTTCATTTTGTTAGATAGTGCCCAGTGTTCAAGTCTGTCCAGATCCTTCTGTATCTTAAGCCTGTCTTCTGGAGTGTTGGCTATTCCTGCCAGCTTGGTGTCGTCTGCAAATTTGATGAGTTCCCCATCTATCTATCTATCTATCTCTGCAAGCTCCATCATTTTCACCAGCCATTCCTCCATTGAACTAATGAACTATCTGAAAACAAATTGGTAAACATATGCATAATACAGGTCTAGTTTTTAAGTTAGATCATTAGTTCATTTCATTCCAAACTAGAACTGTATTATGCATATACAGTTTATTTATTTGTTTTCCGATAGCCTTCAAAGATTTGGCATGCACTTTCAACCTCCAAGTTGAAAATGGATGTAATTGTTGGCTTTGTGTTTAAATTATTTTCTGGACATGTGTATCCAATTCATTCTGATATTTCAAAGTTTAAGAGAGATGTTTCACAAGACAAAATATTCAGAGATTCCAGAAAGGTGAATCAAGTAGCTATCATTTCTATTTTGCTGAATGTCCATGAAAGTGCTCCTTGGAGGATCCTAAAAGAAATCCCAGTATTTAAAGACTTCATTAAGTATTGGCATATGATGCAACAGCTATCAAGCAGTGTTAAGGGCCACTTTTCTTGTCAAATGCATTTTGGAAAATGCAACTTAAAATATGCTGCAATTATTAAATGCGTAGATTTATTTATTTTTTTAAAAAAAACAACCTAACACATGCACACACAGTCATGGTCAATCAGAATTTTGTAAAATGATTATACTCCCCAAACTAAGCCTTGGCAGTAAATTTTAGTCCCTGATTTCATGTGATTTAAATTAGCTGCTAGATAAAGCCTCTCAGACATACAACATGGCACCACTAAATAAAAATCTTTATCACAAAATAAAATATAAGCACCTTGAACAGCCTCCCAATAGTGTCTCAGCTTATTCCTAATGAAAATAATTGCAAATATGTATTCATATTGATTTTATAGAATTATAGCAATAGCAATAGCACTTGGACTTATTTACCACTTCATAGTGCTTTATAGCCCTCTCTAAGTGATTTACAGAATCAGTCTATTGCCCCCAACAATCTGGGTCCTCATTTTACCTACCTCAGAAGGATGGAAGGCTGAGTCAACCTGGAGCCAGTCATAATTGAACTGCTGGCAGTCAGCAGAATTAGCTTGCAATACTGCATTCTAACCACTGTGCCACCACGGCTCATATAGAGTTGGAGGAGATTCTTCAGGTCATCTACCCTAGTCCAGTGTTTCTCAATCTTGGACATTGTGGATATCAACTCCCAGATGTGTGGATATCAACTCCCAGAGTTCCTTAGCCAGGATGCTGGTTGGGAATTCTAGGAGTTGAAGTCTATACATCTTAAAATTGCTGAGAAACACTGAATTTGGTCCAATGCTTTGCCTGAAATTCAGAGAGAAAACACAAGCAACCCTCGGTTCATCAGCCTGTTCTTGAGAAGAGACTTAATAAACAGAATAAAATGGAGCTATTATTTGCCATGATTTGGAAAACATGGGCACTTCCACATCATCATCATTTCCACTTTTCAATCTGGCCAAAGCAGTTCAATACTGACTTGTGACTGTCACTTCTGTTGAAGCCAATCAACAAAGAAATTATTCTATCAACATGTCATCCATCAAGCTCCAACAGGTCCTGGCATTTTAAAAAATCCTTGTCCTCATTAAACCGCTAGCTGGGTCCCTTGCTCCTCTCCCTTCACCCAGGTGCTATAATGGGAGCCTGTGTAAAATCTACGTGAAAAATGATCGTTTGTAAACTTCAAAGTCATTTTGCAACCATTCCTGCTGTGTTTCATAAAAGCTTTTGAAGATGAATTTGGAATGTTGCATAGAAAAACGCTGCCTTTGTTCTGGTTTCAAATAAACTGCTGCAGAGCTAGGAAAACAATCAACTCAACTCTCAAAGTCAGCTAAAGTGGAGCCCAGAAGCTGAGCTGACTCTGAATCTACAAGAAAAGTCCTCATGAAGAAATGCCCTATAGTGCATGCAGCCTAAAATCCTGTTGCCCTTTGTTGCAGCTACATAACTGTTGACTCAAAATGATCATTTGGACATAGTGCCTAACATAATGCTCCCTGCAACACACACAAAACAACTGACCACTGGGTATTCCAGTGTTGTTTAAAGCAGCTACTTTAGGCAATTTCATGTTAAAAAAGGGCAGCCCCTTCATACTGTATACAGTTAAATATTCTAACCCAAATACGCATTTCTGGGACCTCTGTCCTACTCTCCATCCTCATTTAATGAAACAGTGCAGTAGATTATATGAAATATCTGAAGTGTACTTCATGAAAAAAACTTTAATACCTTTTCTTGAGTTGGCAATTAATTATTGATTATAACTAAACTGCTTTTTTAAAAAAGAAAAAAACATTTTATACCTTTCATTTCTTTAAAAAAAAACATATTGTGCTTCTTCTTTTGAATTTCTGTGAAGTTGCATGCTGTTTACAAAGTATAGTCTGTGTTCACACATCATACTTAAACAAGGCAGGTAAAAAAACCAGCATCTACAGCTGCCTGATGCTACACCTGGTTAGTGTGAATCAGTTATATATTTTTATGTCTTAGTCTGCTGTACAAATCCAGCCTCTTCAGTTATTTTATGATACAGAGCACCCGTCTCCCAAATATACTAGCAATCTGTCACCAAGTTCAGCATGAGAGCTTTACTTAGCCTTATTATTCCTCCTCCCTTTCTATCTCATCCTTAAAAAAGAAGTTGTATTTTTGCTAATTACATTCCAGAGATGGAAAAGTTCCCATCAGGTCAATCAAGTTGAATTTTTCTCCACGTTCAAGATAATTTTTCAAATTCATATTCCATCCGCAACAAAATCCTGGGCTAGTCTACTCCAATTGTGTCTTATGTTTTTGAGTGGCTTATGGTGTGGTTTACTGGGCATCTTTAACGCTTCTCCAGTTTCACAAGTAGCATCCAAGCCCAGAGGCATCTGGTTGAGGCACTAGGCAAAAGGGTAGTTGGGAATGGAAAATCATGTTCAATTCTTGCTTGGAAACAGAGGAGGTTGGGGGGGGAGCAGGCAGAGGAGAGTGGATGGTGGTATAGGCTTCATTGCAAAGGTCATACCTGCTTAGAAGAAGAGGAAAGTTCATAGGCATAAAGAAGGCCAATGACTAATCACAATGCAGCAGGATGGAACATGGCAAAATCATCTGTGGCTGAGGCCAGCATCTTTTATGAACTAGGTGGAGGATTAAAGTCACTGATTTAATGATACAGCCAAAGCCATTCAGAGAGATGCTCTCCAGATTTTGAATTCTCAAATTTTGGCGATGCAACCAAGATGAATAATTTCTAGAAGCAATGTTGATCTTTCAAACTGGATTAGTATTTCATGGCTGGGGATTAGCAGGAAGTGTATTCAACAGCTCTTTTTATGCTTTTATTTATTTATTTGATTTACAACTAGCAGGTGTCCATGGAATGAAATAATCTTATATACAGACTAAAGACGATTACGATTATGAAATATTACAATATATAGCTATCTATCAAAATCTCGGTGGACTGCCAAAATAAGCCTGGCTTATCCCAACTCGCAGAATGGACAGGGTGGGGTTGTATTTTGTACCAGTGATTGAAGTATTGGCCAATTACAACCAGCGCCCAGACAGTGTACTGTAGTTAATGGTGATGGCGATAGATAAATGTTCTCCGCCCAACTGAACTGGCATTGGCATGGAGACTGACCAGCAATCTGGGTGATCCAGAACATTTGCAATCAATGAGAAGCATCCTGCAAATTTGGGTACCTGGTATGTATAGAAAAATTCCAGACTGTTTCTAGTTTATAACTCAAAGCATTTTACAGAAATACATCAAAATATTTTCGATCATCTCCAAATTGAGTGATTATGTGGCATTTTGGCACATATATGGATATCCAAGTTAGTCTCATAGAATTAGAGAGTTCTAAGTCTAATGTACTCCAGGAATTCAAGGTAAGGCATCCAGCTGATGGCTATCTAGGCTTTGCGTGCACACATTCAGTAAATGAGAACACATCAACTCATTGTCAAATTGGTTTCTTTGTCAATTGATTGATTAAATTACTGTGTGCCATCCAATTGGTGTCAAAGCTTAGTGGCCACATTTGGAATAAGTGACTACAGGTAGTTCTTGACTTAAAACTGGTTGCTTAAGTGACTGTTCAGAGTTATGACGGACCCAGGATTTGAAGTTCTGATAGCCTTCCCCTCACGTGGTCATGTGATTGCATTTTGGGTATATGGCAACCCCCCTGCATTATGGCTATTTGCAGCATCTCATGGTCATGTGACTACAATTTATGACTTACTTTTTTTTTTTTTGCTGAAAACTGGCATTTACTTCCGGTTTCTGACAGAAAAACATCATTGTGGATAATGAGTTCACTTAACAACTGCAGCGTTTAATGAACACCCTCAAAAAGTTGTAAAATTGGGTCAGTCACAGGATGATCCACTTTATAACTGGCACAACTTACAATTGTAATTTCAGGACTACCTCTATTTTATAAGTACTTTTGGGAAGCCAAATATTCCTCGTCCTCTGCCTGCACATTTGTTTTATGTTTGTTATGTGATGCATTTTGTATCCCAGATAAAATTCATTCTGTGGTTTTCAGTGCCTTTTTTTAATATATCAAGACTGTTTTGGATTTCACGTTTGTCTTCTAGGCGGGGATCAGCTTTTCTACACAATGTTATGTCATTCACAAAGCTATTTTCCCTTCATAGTTTGGCCCAGTCAAAACAGAATTTATAAATAGAGCGATCCAACAATCTCCTTTCTAGAAATGATAGAGTATACCTTGCATTCCCTCGACTGGATAATTTATAAAGATAAATTTACTGTTTATTTATTCAATATTTTTGTATGCTGCATATAACAAGCCACCCAGAGTTACTTTGTTATAAGATGGGTGGCTAATACATTTTTACAAATAAATAAAATAACATAGGTGGCTTACAATATACATATACTTAAACACCCACAATTTAATACAACATTAAAACTTTAACACAATACAGGGATCACTGTTAGAATAGAATAGAGCTGGAAGGGACCTTGGAGGTCTTCTAGTCCAGCCCCCTGCTCAAGCAGGAGAACCTATACCGTCTCAGACAGGTGACTGTCCAGTCTCTTCTTAAAAATCTCCAGTGATGGAGCGCCCACAATTTCTGGGGGTAAGCTGTTCCACTGGTTGATTGTCCTCACTGTCAGGAAGTTTCTCCTTAATTCCAGGTTGCTTCTCTTTTTGATCAGTTTCCAACCATTGTTTCTCATCCTTCCCTCTGGTGTTCTGGTGAACAACCTGACCCCCTCTGCCTTGTGGCAGCCCCTCAGATACTGGAACACTGCTATCATGTCTCCCCTATTTCTTCTTTTCTTTAGACTAGCCAAACCCAAGTCCTGTAGCCGTTCTTCGTATGTTTTAGTCTCCAGGCCTTTGATCATCTTAGTTGCTCTTCTCTGAATTTTTTCTAAACTCTCAACATCTTTTTTGTGATAAGGTTACCAAAATTGGCTGCAGTATTCCAGGTGTGGTCTTACTAGCGTTTTATAAAGCGGTAATAATACTTTGCGTGATCTTGATTCTATGCCTCTGTTTATACAACCCAGGATTGTATTAGCTTTTTTAGCTGCTGCTGCACACTGCTGGCTCATAGTTAAGTGATCATCCACTAGGACTCCAAGGTTTTTAAGTCTGGTCTCACCCAATCTATATTTGTACCTTTGGTTTTTCCTGTCTAAATGTAAGACTTTGCTTTTCTCCACATTGAAACTCATTTTGTTGGACAGGGCCCATTGTTCAAGTTTGTCAAGATCTTTTTGGATCCTGAGTTTGTCTTCTGGGGTGTTGGCTACTCCTGTCAGTTTAGTGTCATCTGCAAATTTGATGAGTTCCCCTTGTGGTACCCCACTGCTTACTTCTCTCCATGTGGATGTAGTGCCATTGAGGACTACTCATTGAGTACAGTTTGTTAGCCAGCTACAGATCCGTCTGGTGGTGATGTTGTCTATTCCACCTTTTCCTAGCTTACCAAGGAGTAGGTTGTGGTCTACATTGTCAAATGCCTTACTGAAATCTAAGTATACTATGTCCACTGCATTTCGCTGGTCTACTAGTTTAGTCACTTTATTGAAGAATGAGATGAGATTGGTTTGGCATGACCTGTTTTTAACAAACCCGTGCTGGTTACTGGTTATGACTTTGTTTGCTTCTAGTTGTTCGCAGATCTGTTTTTTGATTATCTTTTCTAGGATCTTCCCAGGTATTGATGTTAAACTGATTGGTCTGTAGTTTCCTGGGTTCGTTTTCCCCCCCTTTCTTGCTCCAAGATTTATGAAAGATGTGGTACAATGGTTCTGAGATAACATCTGCCAGGTCTTTCAGAACTCAGGGATGTAATCTGTCGGGTCCCGGTGATTTATATTCGTCAAGGTTGGATAGGTGTTCCCTTACCATTTTCTTGCTTATTTTAATTTTTGTTTCTAGTATGTCTTTTGCAGTGGTTTTTTTGTTGTGTTGGGCTATAGTTTCTTTTTGTGTGAAGACTGACGCTGAGAGAGAGAGTGATTGGCCCAAAGATACCCAGATGGCTTCCATGGCTAAGCCAAGATTTGAACTCACAGTCTCATGCTTTCTAGCCTGGTACCTTAACCACTAAACCAACTGACCCTCTTAAAAGCAATGTTCAGTAAAAGTGGTTAGAGAAAACAGTTAACAATAAAGCCACCTATTCTAAAATAAGGAAATAGAACAATATGGTAAGGACATAATCATTACAAGTGTAGCGGGACTGGCTGAAAGGCTTTGCAGGAGCCTGCCTGGGGAGAGGGAAGCTTGGACAGCTGCTGCCGGTTTTGGGCGTGGCGGGCGTGGATCTGGCGGAAGGAAAGAAAAAGGAGGAAAGAAAGGTGGTGGGAGTGGTTGCTGCTGCTGCTGCTGTTGTCGGGGAGAGACCAGGTGAAGTCGGAGAGGGATCTGAGGTTTTAGCTGATCCCTCTCTTTGAAGGAGAGGGAAGGAGAGAGTGAGAGAGAGTGAGAAGGTGGAATTTTACTGCTTTCTTTCGCAAGGGGGGATATCCTGAGCGGAGGCAAGAGAGAGAGAGTTGCTGGGGTTGCTAAATTTAGATTTTAACAATAAAGAAAAGGGGGGAGGGGTTTTGACGCCGATGAGACCTGGGACTGCGAGCGATGACAGAAGAGAAGGAGAGGCTGGTCGCTACTGCTTTGGAGACTAGCGATCACCCGAACTTTGATTACTGTTACTTGTGCAGGTTATAGACCTTGTGGGGAGTTGCCCTCGCAGGGCGAGCTGTTACTGCAGAACACTGACCACCTTTGCTCGTGTTCCCAGTGCTGCCTGGAGTTGGGGTTTTCACCACCCTTTTGTTTCCGAATGTTTGCTGTAAAATCATTGACTATTGCTGCTATGACTGCTGGGGGCTGTTAAACACCGCCACGCATTGACTATCATGGTTAGGGGCTGGTCATCTTCGTTCCTGAAAGCCCCCCCTTGACAACGAGAATCTGCCACCTCCTTGCTTCGCATGAGCTTCCGCTGGAAAAGACACTTTATTACCGCCTCAAGAGCGCAACTGCTGAGTGCGACGGAGGGGAGTGGGGCTGGGAAGGCCTGGGCTTTGGCAGCCTCTGAGGGGGTAACACTATACAAGAATTAAAACAGACTTCACTTTTAAAAGGCAGCCAGGTCTGGAGCAGCTGTTATCCTGGAAAAAGTTGTGATAAAAAGTAAGATAGCATGAGAATTGGCTTCATTTCCTGAAACACAGAGACCTGCCATCAAGAAGGTCATATTAATAGTCAGTCCACTATGATCCATCCCACCAGTGGAAACCTAGTCAGGACCTCCAATTTGATATGGAGGTTCTGCAGAATGGGGTGATATTAGGAGTGATACATATGTTTAAAGTGTTTGGTTTCTACACTATGGGTTACTTGTATATTAATGCTAACATTTAAATCCTGTGCAAATACAAGGATAAAAAATCAACAGCTTGTCAGTCAGAAATAACTTAGCAAAGGGCAGAGACAAAAGAGACATGATAATGCTATCTACTCCTGAAACAATAGTGCAGGAAATTACCATCCCGATCACAAACATAGGGCTTTATACCATCTATTCATTTTCCAAAACAATATATGCCATCATTTGCCAGTCAAACTCCATTGCATGTTACACAAGGTGAGCAGAGCCATCTCTATTGGATACATTAAATAAATGGTAATCTGATTTCAGAAGTGGCGATATTCTGAGCACTTCAAAAGTTCTTCTCCCCACAGGACAACTCATGCTCAAACAAGGGGTCTTCAGAGACAGTGAAAAAAATCCCAAATCAAGTTTGTCTCTTACTGTCTCCCTGTGATTTTCCATTCTCTTCTTCCAGGATGTTTTCCCAATTTTCTCAGTCTCACCTAACACCTTGGAATTTCCTTGTGGGGTCTCTTCTATATGGGAACCAAGTTATACCCTGCTCAGCTCGTTTTGGGCTCAACCAAGATATAGTAGAGGCCATCACCTAGCTGGACTCAAAGATAGTGACTTTCTTCAAAAAAAAAGATGGACTGCAACTCATCAAAAGGGTTTACTTCTGTCTCTCAGAATAAGGAAAGAACATTTTTAAAAAATCACAATGCATGTTTAAACACTTTTATGAATGGCTGTTATTAATGATCACTCCTTGACAACTGACTCACATTTATGATGGTTACAGTGTTCTGGGGTCATGTGATCACCTTTTGCAACCTTCTGACAAGCAAAGTCAATGGGGAAACCAGATTCACTTAACAACCGTGTTACTAATTTAACAACTGTAGTAATTAACTTAACAAATGTGGCAAGAAAAGTTGTAAAATGGGGCAAAACTCATTAAATAAATTTCTCACTCAGCAACATAAATTTTAAGCTCAATTGTGGTCATAAGTTGAGGACTACCTGTATTGTGCCATCTCCCCAACCCAGTCAACTGGGGAAGTGGCTGAGACCCATGTAGTCAATCTTCCCCAAATTTGATAGAAATGCTACACATATGAGCATGCAATGCATTTTATATCAGGAGCCAAACTTTGCATTTCCTCCAAGATCTCAAATGAATATGCCTTGTATACTTCCTCCTTTCTAATTTTTTTGTTCTCTAATTGAGAGAATGAGGCTAAACTTGGGGGCTAAATTTAACCTCTTCTCCTAGAAATGGACCTTTTGATATTCCTACAATATACTGACCCTTTAAACTTGTTGCAGGTGTAGGGCCACTGACGGCGATGCATGTGCTTAAATTTACTCATCCCTATTACTTCTCAAAGCAGTCTAACATGTTATCATCCCCAATCAGTCAGTCAGAAGATGATGGTCCCTTCCCATCTCATAAAGTTAATGTCCTAATGACAGACACTAGTTAGCTTGTCATTATATAAGGAAGCTCTGTTGTCCTATTCTTTTCCTCCACAAATTTATTTATCTTTTTCACCCCAAAGCCAAAGGCTCGCATTTTATACAGGAAGGAGTGACAGAATCTGGGGGTGGAGTTAAAAGAGGGATCAGCCTGGAATCTCTACATAGTCACAAGCACACTAAGTCCAATCCCCTCCCCCTGGATTTTGTTGAGCCATATCTAAGTCTTAGCAGTTGCTAATGTTAGTTGAGAAGATTCCTATGCATAGGCATGGGTAGCAATAAATTAGTTTAATTGGACCTTCATGTGTAGACCTTATCTGTCATGCCTGACACATTATTAGTGCCATAACTAATTCCTGCTCATGTCCCAGAACTGAGTCTCAACAATCCTAAAATGCATGTTGATGCTGACATCTTTGCATGAGCTGCTGAATTCTTTGTAAAGTTCCATGCTCTTGCCATTACAGAGTTGCCCCTTTCCTGTTCTCCTGATCCTGGAAACTTGTTGGTCCCCTTCCAGTCTCATTGTGTCTTTATGAAAGCAACAAGTTCCTTCATTTCATAAACAATGGGAGTCATTTGAGCTGTTATTTCCCCTCAAGCTGGGCCAGAGCCAAGTGGAACAAGGCAAGATCATACTGCCTACAGCTGGGCCTGCAGGCATTTTTAAATACTGCTGAGCATTCCCAAAAAATGAAGAACTCTTGAATTTCTCCTCACCTGAAAGTTACAATGATGACCTTTCTTTACTTCTGCTTAAAAAATGGGCATGGGGAACCAGACAGTAAGAGTGCTGACAGGTAGGCAACGGCTAATAGTTAGGGGTTAATTCTCCTTTGGTTTTATAGTGAATGGTGCTCTTATGATTTTAATGTTAGGCTTTGTTTTATGATATTTGTATTGTTATGAGCCATCCAGACTCTTGGGACATAGAAAATCTTCTAAAATAAGCACATAAAGGGTAACAGACTTGGAAAAGGATAACGAGAAGGACCAGAGGACTAGAAACTAAGATCTTTAAAATCCTGAGCATGTTTTGCCTTGAGGAAAAAAAAAAACCCCAAGGAGGAATACATTACAAGTATGTGAAAAGTTGTCACACAGAAGAAGGTCAAGGGGACATAGAAGAATAGGTTTAAATTACAGGCAGCCAGATTCAGATTAAATGTTAAGGGGGGGGGGGACAACCTTAACAATAACAGCAATTGATGGTGCAACCAATTACTCTTCCATAGTGGGTGAGTTTATAGAAAGGCAAAAAAAAAAAAAAACACAAAAAGGATTTGTCTGCAATGCTTTAATTTGAATTCCTACAATAAGAAGGCCGTCACCTTTGACAGCCTAAAGCAGGGGTGTCAAACTCACAACGTCACATGACGTGTCAGGACGTGTCGTGACTTTTTTTCCATTGCCGGCAATGGGGTGGGCGTGGTTTCGCTATGATGCATCCGGCCCGCGGGCTGGCAGTTTGACACCCCTGGCCTAAAGGACCTCTTCCAGCTCTATATTTCTATGCTTGATCAGACCTAAGATCCACAAGGGTATTTGTGTGTATTTCTCTCTGTGTGTCAAGATGACATCCACAACTGTACAACCAAAGCCATTCCCCTTTTTTACACACATTATTCTTCCTTCCTTCCTTCCTTCCTCCCTCCCTCCCTCCCTCCCTCCCTTCAAATTTTTCCAGCAATATAAACCAATACACCATGATAGTACAATTCCATAGCTTCATTGTTTGAAAGTGTTCACTTCTGAGTGCACAACAGTTCTAAATTCCTCTCCTACTTCTTGATCACTCTTAATATTATCCTTCTCCTATTAAATAAATTAGTAAACAGAAGCATAAAAGGCCTGGTTCCCTTAATTATTGTGCCAAGTTATTTTTCAATTAGCGGTGGACACTACATATTAGGAATAAGGATCTGAGGATCTGCATCTTTCAACTTTCAGTTCTGAATTACTTTACCATATAGAATTCAAATGGAAAAGAGGACACTTGAATGTTTACAAACAGCCTCATTAATTGAGTCCAAAGATTTTGCCCAGTAATCCTGAGACAGCAGAAATATACTGCATTTAAGCATAGAAGCCCAAGGTTATCTCTCATAATGGTTAATAAATATGCTTTTATATAAACTATCTTACTGGGTTAGATCCATCTAATTGTCACCCTTTCATTAGTGCTGGCTGAATTTATTAAAGAAGATTGAAGGACATGACAGCTTTTCACCATGTCCGCCTTTCCATTGTTTTCAGAGGTAGACTGTATATAGGCAGTCTAGGCAGTGTTTCTTAACCTTGGCAACTTTAAGATGTCTGGACTTCAACACCCAGAATTCCCCAGCCAGCATGCAGAAATTCTAGTCTAGAAGTTGAATAGATATCAGTAGATTGTCTGCACCATCGCTTTAAATTCATCTGACTTTTAACACCACCAAAGACAGGAATCATCACCATGTCTTATAGCAGTGGATGAGAACACATTTAATTACAGTTGTCTCTCCACACAGTCTTCATCTCCATAGCTCTGAAAATCTATTATCGTCTTTGATGATACAATCCCAGCAACAATTGTCAGCAATTCTGTTTGGATGCTAATTCTCTGCCTTCCAGTGTAACTAGGATGATTCACCCAGCCGCTTTTTTGGAACAGGTCCCCAAAGTGTCCACTTGGTGCATTTCTGAATAGCTAAAAAACAAAAAAAATATTTGATCCCTCTGAGTGTTTAAAGTGAAACAATGTGCAGAACTTTCTTTTCATCACCTTGGCTCTGGCAAATCAACCTCTCAGTTCTGGGCAGTTAGATTTAATTTAAAATTGTTGAACTTCATGGTTTCAGTCCCTTGCAGGGACATAGATTGGGATGAAACCAAACTGATACATAATTCATGAAATTCAATATGGAGGGATTAGAATTTTAAAGGTTTTTTTTCCCACCCCAGAGTTGCTATGTAGAAGCCAGATAAATGCCCTAGATTTGATTTTGGTAGACCCACAGGGCAAAGAAAATCCTTAACCAGATAGATTGTGCTTCATTTCTGGTACATGAACCAGAACTCAATCTAGTCTGAAGACCTTTGCTTGATATACTCAATCAAATTAAAAATAATGCTCAAAAAGTGAAGATATAAATTCTGCATAAGCTCAGAGACATATCAAGCGGGTTGCCTCCAGGCTCTTTAAACAGCTACTTTCATTAGTCAGTTGGAAGACGTAGCAGGGGAAATTTGTAGATGACAGAAAAATTGGCATGATAGCAAAGTTTCCAAGTAAGAGAAACAAAATTCTTGATAGCTTAGAAAAGTGGGCTAAAAGTAACAGAATGTAACATGTTATAATAATTTTCAAAGTTCTTTACTGAAAGAATAAAATTCAAGTGCACATCTTTAGGGTGAGGGATACCTGGCATGCTAATAGTCAGTGTACATTTGTGAAATCACAAACTGAGCATGAATCAGCAGTGAAATATGGCCGCTCAAAAGGCAAATGCAATTTTTGAAGGCACTGTAGTTGTATTATTTCTAAATCAAGCTAAGGAATAAATTCTACTATATTTTTTACTCTTTTACTTTTGTGAAAAGAATAGTTTGGCAGCTTTCTTCAAGTACCTGAACACTTGTCACATGGAAAAAGGTCAAGAACCTGCTCTCTTAATTACAGGAAACAGAGTAATGCCCATAAGTTATAGAATGTCACATTTCAACTGCAGTTTAGGGAGTTTCCAACTCCCAGACATAGCAATTCAAGAAGGCAACCAATTTATTGGTATAGTTTTTCATGGCTGGCCTCAATGAAGCAACAATGAGCTTTCAGTTTGAATGGCCAGGGCCAGCAGTGAAACATCAGAACAAAAGAAAACTAGACCATGGCTGTTCAGCTTGAAAGCTTATGCTGCTTCAGAGGAACCACTGATTTATTTTAGTTATTAGATTTATATCCCACCTTTTCTCTGGTGTCTTAAGGCAGCATATATAATACTCCAACTTTCCCCATAATAACCACCCAAACTGTAAATTAGCCCCAAATAAGCTTCCATGGCTGAGAACAGATTTGAACATAGTCCAACATTTTAACCCAGTGTTTTTCAACCTCGGTCACTTTAAGATGAGTAGATTTCAACTCCCAGAATTCCCCAAGCCAGAGGATGGATTGGGAAAGTCCAGAGCATACTACACTGCCTTCACAAAGGGGCCATCAGACGGACGTCACAGAACAGAAAAATGTGAAAGCAAAATAATTACTACTAAGGTTATTCCATACTTCTCTCTTCTCCCTGCCCCAGCTTTTTTTCTGGGTAGATTAGACATGCTTCCAAAGCTCCCTTTTAATTTCCTAAATGGGCCTCTGGTTGGAGAAAACTCCTGAGAACACAGTGGATAAGCCAAGAAAACAAACCAATTGACTTGTTTTAAATCCCCTCAGGATTTCCCTGCTATGTGAGAATGGTGGCAAATTTGAAATTAAAGATGATGCTACAGACTTGTGCATTGTATGCCAGTTCTTCTTCTTTTTATTTGAAGAAAAACAAGGGGCTTTTTTATGTCAAGTAGGTCAGGAAACATTCACAGGAAGGAGAGAATGCCATCTCCCAATTCAGCAGAGTGGATCTTAAGAACATCAGATCTGCCTTGTGCAGGATCGAACTGAGGTTTCCAAAATTTGCATGCTATCTTCAGCAGAGCCAGCCAGGAACTTTCAAAGCCAGCAGGGCATGGAGCAAGGAGAAATGGCCCACCACGGGATCACCAAAGAGCAGAATGGAGGACTGATGGCTCATCTATCAAGAATCAATACATCCCCATCTTGAGAAGACTGCAACTGTGCAATGTGTCAGTTAGAGATGAAGGAAATGTAACAACAGGTACTCAGAAATAGGTAGGAAGTTACAAGATTTGGCAACAAAAAGACAAGTAGCAGAAACCCAAGTAGGGATGAAGGAAACGTAAAGCTTAAGCAAGATATAACTCTATAGGGGCAAAATGACATGTAAGCAAGCTCAGGCAAGGTGCAACTTCATAGACAAATGGACACCTAGACTAAAAGCAAGGTAGAACTCCAAAAAAGAGTATTAGCTTTGTGAAATGTTACTTCCCTGTTTCTGGAAATCAATTGTATAAAAGACGTGCTGTGCTGCTGTCCAGGGTCTCAGCTCCCAAACTGGACTGGGATCCTTTTGCTGAAGCGCTTCAATAAAAGTTTTGCAAAAAACCCGTCTCTCGTGTCTAGCTCTAATTGGCTTCTATGCCAGGCTGAACCTATTTTTTGGACAACAGGACTGTCCCAAAATCCTGAGAAACTGTTATGTGCAACTTGAATTAAGAAACAGCAGCCAGGGTACATCTCAAACTGGCAAAGCTCTTGATGAGAAAATGATGTGTTATTGTAAGAAGCCCATTTAAAAATCGCCAAGGGGATTTGAGCAAACAGGCTTGGGGGATGCATCCAAGAACTGTCAAATCTTCAAGGTACATTGACTTCAACCTCTCTTATGGCACTCAGTAGGAACTCTCTGCTATAAAACAGTGGGCAGTAGCATACATCATTCTGTTCGGAATGGTTTCTTCCTGAACAAGTGCATTTAAACAGCGTTGGCTCGAGAGTAAGCAGATAAAATGAATTGGGAAGTAGATCTAGTCTCTAGGCTGTTGCTGCTACTTCTCTTTGCTTTCCCCCCCACCCCCACTGTTTACCTCCTCAATGCACTACTAACTTCATTAGTGACAATTAAATAGACAGCAAGGAGGAACATCTTTTACTCTGATTTATAGCGGCTTGAGGATGGCACAAAATTAGGGTTACTGGATCAGCTCTGCAAAAATCCAAGTGACCACTAGATAGTCTTGTCACCCTTCAAAAACACTTCCAAGTGATTCTCCTGAAGTTGGAGATGCACAAGAGTACTAGATCTGAACTGCAAAATATAGCTGAACATTAGGGGGTGGAAAACAGGTTGATATCCTCAGTCTCTTTGCTGCCCTTTAGCAGCTATCTGGATATTTTTAGATAGAAAATAGAAATCTGCCGATAAATGCTTTTTCACATCCCAGAGATAAATATTGCCTCTGCAGGCCTCTGTTTTATATACAGGGAAAAAGACATCTTAGTTCTAACCATCCCTGAATCAAATGGATGCAATGTTTAACATGGAGAAATGATTCTTATAATTTGATCAAGACATTCAGTGAAACAGCTGCATGCTTAGGAGTAGCATGCTGGCTAAGGAATTCTGGGAGATGAAGTCCACACATCTTAAAATTGCTAAGGTCGAGAAAGACTGATGTAAGATGGGGTCGATCCTTTGCATGGTCTAGTAGAGCTGTTTTATTATGACTTCCCTGTTTGGGGATGATGTCCATGGGTGTCTCCAAGGTATGGTCAAAAATATCAATATGGTGGCCGGGACAGTACAACTGAACCTCCAGCTGTTTTTTATCTGTGTTGCAGCCACCATTTTGACATTTTTGACCACACCCTGCAGATACCTCTGGTGAGGTTACATTATTCCTGTGTTTGTTCAGTGTGCTTAACCCATTTCCTGAATTAACCCATTATCTGGATTTGCAGAGTACTTTGAATCCAAAGCTAACAAACCACAATAAACTAAGCCAAATTCACGCATGCACACACTCACAGAAACAATTAGTCAAGTTTTGCATCCTGCACAAATGCCATCACTCAGTTTTTAATTGGCCCAGTTAAACATGTTGTGTGAATACCTTCAGAGGGCACATGGATAATGTTGTACAGGCAACAACTACAGCACCAAATCCATCCATAAGAGAGGTTTGTTTTTTCCCATCCTTCAAAGGCTTAAATTTGCGAAGTTGGCTTCTCTGGCAGCAGCAGTCATCTGTCTTTCCTGCTCGGGGTCTAAGACAGGCTAGAGGGAGGCTTGGGAAGGGTCCAGTACCCTTGGCAGACTTCCTGCTGCAAGAACAATGGCTGACATCATGTTTTGTTTAAGCTAAAACTGCCTTATGGTGTTGGAGGGAGAAAGTTTATTTTCCTTTGCCGATTTGCCATGTCTCTCTCTTTTGCTCTCTCTTCTTTACTGCTGGCTCCGGCCAACATTCCAGGCGAGTGAGCATTGTACAGGTCCAAGGGCCTAGATTTCCCATTAGGGTGACTTATTTGTGAACCAGATTGCCCTTTCCACAATCCACTTCAGCCCTGCAAGGAGAGCCTTTCCTCCAGGACTCATAGGAGGGTTTCAGTTGTAACATTTTGCACCCCCTTTCTAGAATTGTGGGTAATCGGTGCTCAAATGGATTAACATTCTGCAAAGAGCAATATCAATAACACTTAGACTTATATACTGCTTCATAGTGCTTTTACAGCCCTCTCTAAGCGGTTTACAGAGTCAGCATATTGCCCCCAACAATCTGGCTCCTCATTTTACCAATCTCGGAAGGATGGAAGGCTGAATCAACCTTAAACAAGTCAGGATCGAACTGCTGGCAGTCAGCAGAGTTAGCCTGCAATACTGCATTCTAAACACTGTTTCACCACGGCTCTTAAAGAGCAGGATTCTGGGCAGGGCTGTCTTCAGGTAGTCAAAAAAAGGCTTCTACAGTGCAATTGAAGGCCTGTCTGGTGTGCACCTAAAAACGAAATGGAGCTTCAATTGCACTGCAGTAGCTGCCATCTTGACTTTTTTGACCATGCCTTGTGGATGCTCCTGATTCTGAGAATAGTAAACCTAAGCATATTTGTGTGGGCATGGCTAATTCAGCTGACTTCTTTCAATCACAGGAGGTGAAGAGGACAAAGAACATTTCAGGGTAATCAAAAAGAGCCTTACCCCAGCCGTGGAAATCCCATTCCTGTTCTTTTCAGATTCAATGTTAATTGCTCACATTCACAATATACATTCTCAGCTATGAAGACTAGAAACAGGATTTCTCCACAGTCCACAAATCTGAAAGATAAGCATGTCTACCCAGCTGTGGCCTCAATCCATCCTTTTTCAGATCAAGGGATAACAACTGTATCACCGCATCTGCATGCTCAAATTTTACCTGCTTCAAACAGTTTGCTTTATTTGGGTCTGACTTGGTATATCTTGCAAGCCCATGCAATAAATGCTGGCCAAGCAAATTTTGATTGAATGTCTTATATATCACTATGATTTCTTCTCTTGGGTTTGCCAAGAACACTGAAATATAGTACACAGATTTCTATGTCTGTGTATACAAAGTAAATTTCTACTCAAATCTCAGTTTATATTTTCAGATTGAAAATAAAAAGTGGGGAGAAAGAGTAGAAAGTTGAAGGAAAATAGTTTATATGGTTGTGGCTGTATGCCACCTTGATTTTTTTGACCTCCTGTATGGATGCCCCTAGGCTCCCAGTTAGACCTATTTGGTCACACTTGGAAAGAGCAGAATGGAGAAGTCAGGTTCTCTGTGGTCTCATCCTGAGGAGCTGTTTTCATAAGTTACTGATAGTCATTTCAAAAAGAGTGCCCAATCAACCCATTGGTTTAAACTGATCCATGTTATGATCAGCAGATTCCTTTTTGTTAGCTACAAAAAGGTTGGTGAAGTGTTACTATATAGTTGTGTGGGCCAGGCTCTAGTGCTGGCAAATAGAAAGGTGTAACTGGTAATTCACTGGGAAGAGAAAGCTTGGAACATGGTTTTTGCATTCTTTCAGTCCATCCATTTTACAGGGTTATTGTTTTTGGGACATAATGAAGTGCCATACAGACTTACCTAACTTCCTGAAGAAAAGGCAGAATAGGAAACTAACATATAAAATAAATAACCCAACCCATGTTATAACCAGCCAAGCTTAATGTGTGTGAAGATAGCCACTAAGTTTTTAAGTGACCTGAGAAGGCCAAGCTAACATGGTACCATATTTGGCTCATTTTCTTTTTCTGCTTTGAGGCTTTGATTTTCCATGTTATTCTTAAGTTTTCTATTGATTGTTTTATGTTAATTGCAGCAAGGGGGCAGAGACCATTGTTTCTGTTGCAGATTTTTTTGCCCATTACACACGATTCCATCATTCTCCTACCCTTCTTTGCTTCCTAATCAGAAAAATCATTTACGAAGCCCGAGATCCTACTATAAAGACTTCTGGAGAAATTAAGAGCAGTAAACCCAGTTTGCAAAAATCCAAATATCCACCAGACAGCAGCAAAGAAGTAGATTAAAATCTAATGCTTTGCTGCCATCTTGTGCTCATCCTGTGTCTTGCAGCCCAGATTTAGTAACCCTAGGAGAGATTAGTCTTGAATGAAGAAATGGGATATTCATCTTAAAGAAAGTTCTGAAAACCAAGAAAAAAATCACAGAAATTGTGAAAAAAATTAAAAACATTTTTTGTCCATTAAATTATATTTTCTCTCAGGGTACCCACAATAATTTATGGAATTTCAATAGTTGCTCTATATTTTAAGCTGTCACCAATCTAGATGACCTTCAGACATATGGATTTCCAGAATTCCCCAGCAAAATGGCCATTACTGGATGCTGATGACAACAGATCTGGAAGGGTTCTGGGTTCAGGAAGGCATGGGATAAATTACTGTACAAATGTTCTGCTAATGAAAGGAGAAAGAAGGAGCTACGCTGAATCTGGATGACTATTTCCCCATCTTTGAAGAGTTGTCTGATGGCTTTAGAAAGTTAACCTAAAAAATGTTAAGTCTCATGGAATAAAATCTCAGTCATCTTTTAATTTTATAAATAGGGACTTCTGTACCCCTAATCAATTTTCATGTTGATTTTTTGTATTTTTATGTGCTCTGGATCATGAGCTAATCACAGCCTTTAAAAAGTGTATAACAGGACATCTTTTTGATTGGACTATATAATATGAGTGTAAGCCAGGACCACATGATGGCAGTGATAGATGTTCATATTGACTGTGGCATGTTGAACCAACCCAAGAAATATACAACTATAAGTTGAGCTTGACAGTGTGGTGTAGTGGTTAAGGGCACCAGGCTAGAAGAGAGATGCAAGATTTGAGAAAGTCCTTGAGAGATGGGGCAAAGAAATGCTTCTTAGGGAATGGTCAAATAAGACAGGGCATAGCCTACATCTGCATAATGGATGGAAAAAAGAGACTCTGAAAGGACCCTCCCTAGTTTTTCAGACTGTAAAGGAGACGGCGGAAGATCTGTACTTTCAGACTTACAAGATTCTGTAAATATAGCCTTATAATAAAATAGCTCATGTGGTCATGCTTCCTGTCTGGTGTACCTGGGAAGGCTGACAGGAGACTGTGATTTCTAGTCTTGCCTCTTAGGCATAAAGCCAGCTAGGTGACCTTGGATCACTCTCTCTGTCTCTTGGCCCTAGCAAATAGGCAACGGCAAACTGCTTCTGAAAATGTTGCCAAGAATAACTGCGCTGACTTGTTATGAGGAGTTAACATTGATTTGAAGGTACCTACACACACACACACACACACAAACATACACACACACACACACACAGAGAGAGAGAGAGAGAGAGAGAGGGAGAGGGGCCCACCAAAGATTTATTTCAACAGCCTGCTTCCCCAGGTATCCACCAAATGCCCCTGAAATGTTTGCTTCTCTCTTCTCTCCATAAACATTGGAATTGAAATGCAGACTGCCATCGACCCGGGGAAGTTTCATTTAGGTATAATGACTAACTGTTACCATTAATAGACTTTTCCCCCTCCTCTTCTGTGAATATGCTAAATCCTCCTGTCTAGGCCAGGGTCACTTCTACATTTCTTGTTAACAAATTTTGTATTATGCAGTGTATGAGGTATTTCCTCTTGTCTTTCCAGAATCTACTATTAGTCAGTTTTACTGAGTAATCCCAAATTTGGCTTAAATGAGAAAGGGAGAAAACATTCTCTCTGTTTTCCCCACGCCAGGGCTAATAATCTAAACAATAAGATTTTCCAATGTGTACTTTTCTTCAGCCTGAAATATAAAGGGTTTTCTCTTAAAACTAGAGCCACCCCAGGAAATCTTGCTAATGTTATTGGAATCATTTTCTTTTTCTCTCCCAAAGTTCTTTTGTCCATTCAAATATGTCTTACATTTTGCTTTAGGCAAAAATTATGCGATAATTCAGTGTTTTTTTAAGAAGTCTCATTAAGGGGCTAAACAGACGGACTCCAGGAATAGACCCATTTTGAGTGAGTAAGTAATGAGCTTTACAAATATCAAATTTGCAAAGAATTTCCTGTGAGGGAAAAGTTTTACACAGGCTCAACATTCCAGGACAATATTAAAATCAACCTCTAAATATCGGGTCTGATAGATGTTTTAAAAAAAACATGCTGTGATGTATGCACACGCACACACGCACACACAATCACTTGAGGGACAATTCAACAGTAATGATTTTGTCCAGGCTTTTTATATTTTGTTTTGTTAAATGCCTTAATTGAACAGAAATGTAATATTTTTAAAGATTTTTTTAATCCCACTTTTATTATTTTAATAAATATATGATGCTGAACATGCCTCATATTTCTTCCTTCTCCAATTTTCCCACAACAATTTGGTGATTTGGGTTGAGAAAGAAGGATTGGCCCAAAGTCAATCAACGCCAATGGCTTTCATGCCTAAAGTGGGATTAGAACTCGCAGTCTCCCTATGCCTTAACCACTAGACCAAACTGCCTCTATTTACCATTGAAGCTATCTCCTTCCTTCCTTCCTTCCTTCCTTCCTTCCTTCCTTCCTTCCTTCCTTCCTTCCTTCCTTCCCTCCTTCCTTCCCAAGATTATTTACTCTTACTTGGGTTTCTTGGCATTTTTGCAGCCCTATCTCTATCACCTCTCCATCGTTTTTCACATTCTTGCCAGAAGCCCCCATTGCAGGGAGGAGGAACCCAGTAAATACTGTGGAGCAGTATTTCTCAACCTTGACAACTTTAGGAGGTTGGAGAATGTTGGAGGATTCTGGGAGTTGAAGTCTACACGTCTTAAAGTTGTCAAGGTTGAGAAACACTGAGATGGAGGACATCAACCTGTACAGTAATTCAGCATCAGGATGAAAGGAAGAGAAAAAGCAATATGACAAAGTTTCCTTGCTCTGAGATATTAAATGAGAACATCTCCACTTTCGCATGTTAATAGTAGAGCAATATTGAGTTGTATTGTTAAAAATATTGTGCAGCCCTATTGCACGGCTTCACTCCAGAATTTCAGCTGGTCTTTTTTTTTTTGGGGGGGGGGAGTTTTGTAAAGCAAAGATTGTTCCAATCAGAAGAATCCAAAATGCTTTGGTGTTTATCAATTATACTGTAGATTCATTTGTCCCTCAATATTCTTGGAGTGATGAACACAGGGGCATTTCCCCCCCTCCCCCCATTCTTCACAACCCTTTGAGATTGCTTGGTCTCTGCAGCAATTGCTGGTTCAGTTTCATTTAATGAGGTTCAGAAGTAAACAGGAATTTCACCTCTGCCTTTTCCTCCAGCCCCATTATCTAAACCCAACACATTAATTCTCATTATACAGAAAGAAGATATGCCAAGATGTAAACCTTATTTCTGGCTTTGAATTTTTAGCTGTAACTGTTCTGCTTTATATCTGTCTGGCATTAGGACTGCCCTCTCCACAAAGGGACTTTGAGTTCTCAGTCAGATCTTCTCCTAAAGCTACCTACCTAGTAATTATATCTTCTTCTGCCTAGCAAGACTTTACTACGGTCAGTCTTTTAATAATCTGTGAAGCACGTTTTGCTTTTTAGGTAATGGAATGTGAGCTGAAACCCTTAAAGAGTCAAATAGTTCAATTTTCCAGCACAACAACCTCCCTCCTTAACACAGTCATAAAATAGTGCACTTCAGTGTAAACCGCAGTAGACAGTGCAGCATTTCTAATAAGAGTTCTTCTGAATGGCCTGCACACAATTCTCAGTAATCCAGATTTATTTTTCCAAGTAAACAAGTTCTCTTAGACTACAAGAGTCCCAGATTCCAACTTTTCATCCAGAGTTATCAGCCTTGTATCCTTTATTAGATGTCAGTTGTAAAACTGCTGCTGAAATCTTGGAATCTTTGACTATCTTATGAGTCTCTTTGGCCATTTAGGAAAAGCCATATTTCTAAAAATAAAACTTTTTAAAATTGTTAAAGGACAATAGGTGCCATCTAATTATTGTTGACCCTGGGGTTAGTTGATATGAGATTTGGAGATGGTAATATTCCACATTTAAATTACCACTTTTAACCTCTCTCTCAGTTTCTAGCTGTACAGTAATAATTTTTATATTTTTATATTCCTCTCCCTGCCTTTCCCATCACAGTGACCTCAATATGCCATTCCCAATAGTTTTTCTCTCTCTCTGTGAAAGTAGATACTTTTTGGCAAGCAAATTTTTTCAAAGAGAAAATTACGAGAAGGAGAGGCCAGTGGGAGAAGCCTTTAGGCAAATTTACTGCTGATCCTTTGTGGGGGAAAAAACATTTTTTCATTGCAGGTGTCTCTCTTGGCACCTCATTCCCCACCCCCAAATTGCCCATCCAAGGAATCATTCAGATCTTTGGAGACTTCTAGGCCAAGTTCTGGTCCCAGTTTCATCAACAAACAAGCGCCTTGGTAACCAAGAAGTAAATTAAGACCAGGTGAAGCCTCCAAGGGAGGATTGAGAAGCTTATTATGCAAGCAAAATCTTAGATATTTATCAGTTAAAACTCCTTTGATCCCTCTGATTTTTTGGCTCTCTGAATGGGTTATTAATATGTACACAATGAGAGAAATAGCCACATGGGCCATCTATACAGAATCACATATTTCCACATTAAGAGCTGCTTCATCCTTTTACACTTTACAGAGCAAGAGGACATGTGTTCCTTTGCCAAAGGGGATATTCAAGATTAAAAAGAAATATATATATGTCAGCAGCTAGGTACTTCCTATCCCA
This sequence comes from Azemiops feae, assembly GCA_023970755.1. Classification (NCBI taxonomy): domain Eukaryota; kingdom Metazoa; phylum Chordata; class Lepidosauria; order Squamata; family Viperidae; genus Azemiops; species Azemiops feae. The sequence continues at coordinate 31,128 of JALGBA010003846.1, read as the reverse complement.
GTGTTTCTCAATCTTGGCAGCTTTAAGATGTGGGGACTTCAACTCCCAGAATTCCCTAGCCAGTAATAGACTTGGAATGGAGGCTCACTCCTTTACCAATTAATGCTACCTTGTTTACAATGCAGCCTGAACAAATCATGGAAGGTAGCCACCGGATCTATGTCTGATGGGCAAGCTTTCAGCTCAGAATCCCATTTCAAGGGCAACTTGCCTCCAGTTTTCATTTCCTGGTAAAATATCCTGGGGACTTCCCAAAGGCAATTGGGAGAGAAATAGGACAGGAAATTTGTGGATGCAACTGGAAGCAGTCTTTTCCAGAGATGGGATTCATTCATTGGGCTCTTATAATATGGTTTGTTTGGATTGTCTCAGTATATTACTTGAATCCACTCAATTCTGAAATCATGGTTAAGCAAGTTACAACAGAGCATAATGCAAAAGAGTCAGTTTGATGCAGTGGTTAAGGTGCTGGCCTAAAAACCAGGTGACCGCAAGTTCTAGTCCTATCTTAGGCATGAAAGCCAGCTGGGTGACTTTAGGCCAGTTACTCTCTTTCACAGACCAACCCACCTCACAGGGTTGTTGTCGTGAGGAAAAGAGGAAGAAGAAGGAATATTATGTACATTCACTGCCTTCAGTTACTTATAGTAATAAAGGTGAGATAAAAATCTAATAAATGATTAAAATAAATATAAGCCCAGTCATGAGACTTTGAAGTTCATTTGGATTCCAAAAAGTAGTCAGGAGAATCTCTTCTCCTAATCAGACTTCTGCATGGAGATTTTCTCCCACTCCAAAGTCATCTCTGTACCTGTAATGATTTCATTTGGTCACCATTTATGTTTGGCATCTGAAGCAATTTATTTCTGGCTGGAAAGCCCAAGGGAACTAGTCTTTTCTTCAAAAGATTGCAATTCTCTGGCATGCCTAAATAATTCATTTCCCAATCTGATGGAATGCTCACTTCACATAGACCTCTGGCTTCCAGCCATCCGGTATCCTAGCAAGCCTTTCAAGGGAATGATGGCTTGACAGCTTTGCAGCTCCATTCCTGGAAATTGCTTGGATATTTTTTAAATATATGACTAGAGAAACAGACATGAAATAATTATGTGGACTGGAGGAAGGAAGCAGAACATTTTTTAAAAAATTCTGTTTGTGTGGGATAGGCCATTGAGGTTGTAATTTAGGACAGAGCAGTGATCAGGTCAGCAGAAATGAAGATGATTGTTAATAAGAATAAGCTCATGGGAGAATGTGGATTAGAAATGGTGTGGAAATGTTCTAAATCTGCAAGCTGACTACTAATACTTTTCCAATATCTAGCCAATACAGAGACTATTTTCTGTTTTTCCAAAAGATCCATGTTCCACTCCATCTGTTCCTTCTGCACTTTAATATGTTCCAGTCCTCACTCTCCTTGTCATGAGAGCTTTCTAAGTTAAAATTAATGGGTTTCTGGTTCTTTCCTCCCAACGCATTAATAGTTTACTGTATGAAAAGTAAACTTCATTTCAGTGTAGATGCTCCATGTATGAATGGCTAACCCATGCCAATTAGCCTCCTGAACTTTTGTACCCAATGTACAATGCAAATATAAACGGGTCCTTGGTCCTTGAGACACCTTGATTAAATATCTTGACTGTTTTGTTTCTTAATGTTCTGTTCCTCACTGTCTCCATGCAACGTACACAGAGAGTTTTTGCTTATTCCATCCTGTTTACAGTCCAAAGTTGGAACAAAGGCAAGGGATAGTAGTGTCTCAAAACTAATATACCTATATATCTCTATATAAACACAGGCACATGCTCTCTTGCCCACTTACTTAGTAGTAGTACACTGGAATCTCAAGCCTGTTGAAGATGCACTTAGTTAACCTTTAGGGATTCTGCCTTATTCCATCAGGTTGCAAGAGTGCACAATAGAGATCCAGAATCTCTGACTTGCAAACTCCAGTTATGCTGCGATTGCAACTGTATATTACCGGTAGCTAGAAACTTGGGAAGTTGCAGTCTCAATCCATCTAGATCAGTGTTTCTCAATCTTAGCAACTTTAAGAGGTGTGAACTTCATGCTGGCTGGGGGATTCTGGGAGCTGAAATCCACACCTCTTAGAGTTGCTGAGATTCACTCATCTACAGGATACAAAGTCAGGGAACATTGCTTTAAAACAGAAGAAAAATTGATATCACCTTCTTGGCATGCCAAAGATCCCCAAGTCCTTGTCTCAGTATCTTCAATTAAAACATTTTAAGTAGCGAAGTTAAAAAAAGACATTCTGAATCTCTGGAGGGGGTGCTATTCATCTGAGAAGGCTGCATTTAACAAGATGAGCCAATTGTTGGATTCTATGGAATCCAGTGCTTTTGATGCAACCCATGAATCAAGAGTCAAGCATCTGCAGACCATAAATCAGGAGTCAAGCATCTGCAGAGAAGGGGGGGTGGATTTAAAATGTGGGAAAATCATCCAGAACTTTTGATCTCCTGCTCCCTCAATTGACTCAACCCATTGTCCCTTGGAGACCCTTACACTTGATTTCACCTCTTTCAAATCCCTTTTTATTCCCCATCTTATTCAAGATGCCTTAGATTTAACCTCTTCATCTTCAAATGTACAATTGACTCAACTATATTCTTTTGCCTGCTTGAGCAAATGAGAGGATCCAGCTTCTGTCCAGCTGTCCCACTTTAGCAAGCTTCATGAAGGGCTTCCATAATAGCAAACTCTTCATTTAAAAATAATGGGATTTTCCATTCATTGTTGATGAAGCAACTGGTCCATAACTTCTATGCAGATTATGTAGGATGTTTTTCTTCGACTTTCTATGTAAAAGCACTTTTTCATTGGTGGGGGGGAATGACAAATTCAATTATGACTCATTAGGACCTGAGCTGACCACCTTATCTGCTATTTGTGAACAGAACAATTCTCTTTTGAGAAGCAGGAGGAGAATTCTATAGGATACTCAAAGGAATATAGCATGGGAAATCTCATTCCAGGTGTGCAGGTTCTAGCCTAGCCAAATTTTAGATTCTCCTCTATCATCCTGCAGTTTACAATAAATGTGATCTGTTGGACTAGGACTGGAAGGCTCAAATTGAAACTTGGGTAGTTAGGGGGAAGTTGCCTTGTCTTAATTCAATCTAGTATTCAATCTAGGTTGCTGTTGTGGGGATAAAATGAAATGAGATCCAATCAGGACCCTTGAGCTCTTGGAGAAAACACAGGAAATACTGTATACCAAATCAATCAATCAATCAGAACTGACAAATAGTCTACATGGATCTGCAGAGCCATTATAGGAACATCCAGAAGGTTGCTAGAGAATCCAGTGAAAAAGATTTACTTTTTAGAAGGTCCTTCCTTCCTTCCTTCCTTCCTTCCTTCCTTCCTTCCTTCCTTCCTTCCTTCCTTCCTTCCTTCCTTCCTTCCTTCCTTCCTTCTTTCTTTTCTTTTCTTTTCTTTTCTTATCCACCCAGAGTTGCTTAAATGAGATGGATAGCCATATAAATTGGGAGACAGAGAAGGTATATGACACAATAGTGATCAGAAGCAACAGAGGGCAAGTGTAGAAGGAATATTGCAGAATAGAATAGAATAGAATAGAATAGAATAGAATAGAATAGAATAGAATAGAATAGAATAGAATAGAATAGAATAGAATAGAATAGAATAGAATAGAATAGAATGAGTTGGAAGGGACTTTGGAGGTCTTCTAGTCCAATCTCCTGTTTGGGCAGGAAACCCTATACCATTTCAGACAAATGGTTGTCCAATCTCTTCTTAAAAACTTCCAGTGTCGGAGCATTCACAACTTCTGGAGGCAGGTTGTTCCACTGATTAATTGCTCCAACTGTCAGGAAATTTCTTCTTAGTTTTAGGTTGCTTTGCTCCTTGATTAGTTTCCATCCATTGCTTTGTCTCCTGCCTTCAGGTGCTTTGGAGAAGAGCTTGACTCCCTCTTCTTTGTGGCAACCCCTGAGATATTGGAATACTGCTATCATGTCACCCCTAGTCCTTCTTTTTATTAAACTAGATATACCCAATTCCAGCAATCGTTCTTTATATGTTTTAGCCTCCAGTCCCCTGATCATCTTTGTTGCTCTTCCCTGCATTCTTTTTAGAGTCTCAACATCTTTTTTACATCGCGGTGACCAAAACTGGATGCAGTATTCCAAGAGTGGCCTTACCAAGGCATTATAAAGTGGTATTGACACTTCATGTGATCTTGATTCTATCCGTCTGTTAATGCAGCCTAGAACTGTGCTGGCTTTTTTGGCAGCTGCAGCACACTGCTGGCTCATATTTATGTGAATGTCCACTAGGAATCTGAGATCCCTCTCGTAGTTACCACTATTGAGCCAGGTACCTCCTATACTGTACCTGTGCATTTGGCTTTTCTTGCCTAAATGTAGAACCTTACTTTTTTCACCATTTTCATTTTGTTAGATAACATCCAATGTTCAAGTCTGTCAAGATCCTTCTGTATCTTAAGCCTCTCTTTGGGAGTGTTGGCTATTTCTGCCAGCTTGGTCTCATCTGCAGATTTGATGAGTTACCCATCTATCCCATCATCCAAATCATTGATGAAGATGTTGAAGAGTACTGGGCCTAAAACAGAGCCTTGGGGTACCCCACTGCATACTTCCCTCCATGTAGATGCATTGATGGTCAGGCTGATAGGTCTGTAGTTTCTATATTTTTCCTTTTTTGGAGATGTGAACTACATCAGCTCTTTTCCAGTCCTCTGGTAATTCCCCAGTGCTCCAGGATCTTTGAAAGATATAGTTCAGTGGTTCTGAGATCATGTCTGCCAGTTCCTTCAGAACCTTGGGGTGTAATCATCTGGTCCTGGCGATATGAATTTGTCTAGGGTGGATAGGTGCTCACCATTTTCTTGACTATTTTAACTTGTATTTCTAATCTGTTTTTTACAGTACTGTTTTTGATAGGTTGGATTGTTGTTGTTTTTCCTTTGTGTAAAGATGGATGCAAAAAATGAGTTAAGTCATTCTGCTTTCTCCCTGTTGCTTGTCACCTTCTTGCCATTTTCTCCCACTAATGGACCAATCGTTTCCTTGACATTTTTCTTCTTTTTACATGTTGAAAGAAACCTTTTTTGTTTGTTTGTTATTTTTGACTTTTGTCACAAGCCTTTGTTCATTTTGAGCCTTAGCTTTCCTCACTTCATTTTTACAGGCTCAGGCTATTTGCTGATATTCTGCCTTTGTTATGTGCCCCTCTTTCCACTTTTTATACTTGACCTTTTTGTCTTTCAATTTATCAGAGAGTTCTTTATGCAGCCATGCTGGTTTCTTTTGTGAGCTGTTATTTTTGCTGTAGTCGCTCTCTCTCTTAATAGTTTGGCCATGCAGATGAGAGCTTGATTATTTCCAAATACTTGCCTAGGCAGGGACCATTTTCCAGAAAACATATTGACATCCCCCACCCCCCAAAATGCTCTTCTTTGCATTGCAGCAAGCCAATTTTCTCATTTAAAGATTATTTTTTAGTTCTTTTCTACAAAAGAAAAGTCAAGTCTGTCATTAAACTTGACATTTGCCAAGTGAAATAGCAGTGAGCACATTGGATCTCACTGACAGTATATTGCCCATCTCTGAAATGGTCCAACCACACAAACATGGTCAGTGGAAACTCTGAGTAATAGTAATTTGAAGGGTGATAAGGAATTTGCATTCACTGTGAAGGATACAGCCTAGGAACTTTTGTAAAGCCATATGATAACATTACAAAAAATAACCTGCAGACCTTGTCAAGCGCTTTGGTGCCTCCATAGGGATTCTTCTACAGAGGGCAGGCAAAAAAGGCAAAATGGTGACTGTTTTACCCTCCCCCATGCATTCTCATGCAAAACCAAACACATCCGATAAAAGTTGTCTCAAAGAGGGCATCACTCATCCTGATATTTGCGGAAATACTCCTTAGCCCAAGCATTCAAGCTTCCAATTTTTTTTAACATTAAACATTGTATTAAATTGTAACAAATTTCTTCTGAGTTGAAAGTACTGAGTAAAAAAAAAAAAGAATTGACCTGATTCTACAAGAAAAGAAATCTATTCATGTACTTGGAGTATTCAAAATAAAATGAGGGGTCAGCAACTAGGAGCCTCAGTACTGAAACTGGCCCTGAAATGTGGTCAAGGACTCCCTTCCCCACCTTTATTAATTTGGAGGCAAAGGAAGGGTACTGGCTATGGCAATGGGATGAGCTTGGGGGTAGAAGCTGTTATAAGGAGATTATAACATTAAGAACCACACTGGCTAAACCTTAGTGATAAGCAGCTATTACAAATAGCAAAGGTATCCTTGAAGGGGAAAAAAAAGAGGGTGTGAATTTTGGCAAGTAAGAGTCTAGTGCTGCAGGCCAAGAAGGAATTTGAGGAACAAATAGCTGAAGACAGAAAACAAATAATGTTTGAAGCGGAGGGAGCAAAGTCTGCCAAGGAAATGTTATAGACCATGAAGGCGTAAGTGGAACACACAGAGCTGACAAGAGATGTGGAGAAGTGTGATGGACCTGTTGTGTGAGGCTTTGCAGTAGGAAATATTGGGGGGGGGAACTAACCCGCCTTGCAGATCCCTTGGAGATGAAGAAAGCTGGGCAAAAAGCACAAATTAAAGGTTCCCAAGATATGGTCCAAGAATTAGGTGGGTAGATTAAGTCCTCGTGAGTCATGATAACCACATTATTAAATCACTTCTGAAACACTTCTCCATTTCAACTCCATAATCCTTATTGAGACTCTTTGCAGTGGTTACATGCTGATTGAATGCTGTCTCTATTCTCCTGCTCAGAAAAGGGCTAAGTTCCTGGTTAAAAATGTTCCAAGTGGAATATTTCATGGTTTTCCAGGAGCGAAATCTTAGCAGGTGGGGAGAGACAGCTGCTGTGTTTCTGGTGTGCAACATAATATTGATAGAATCCACTGCTCTAAGATATAGTGATAGCCACCTGGATAGATAGTCCATAGCTATTCATTTAGCTAGCTAGAGGGATTTTCTGTCAGTTTCTCTCTGATTGGAAATTAGGATTCTGAATATGATGGACCCATTGGCTCTCAGTTATGTTCATAAATGCAAGTGTGTACAGTAAATACGCAGTGCAAGCTTCATGTGTTCTCCTCTCCCCTTCTATCCATTAACAGTGAGTACCACCAGCTCCAATAAGAGCAGATGTCGTCTTTATTCACACTAGGTACATAACCTGGTTCTAATTTAACCCATTTTCTGGATGTCCATAATATATTGAACTTTAAATTTATTAAATTTAAATTTGTTCAATGGACTGGGTTTGTGCAACACACTAAACCATCAAGAAGGAAAGTGAGCTTAATCAGCAGGGCTGAAAGACCACCATCATTGGGTTCCAAAGATGCTTCTTCCAAAAAGCAACTGGACTTTCTTCGTTTTTTCCTTTGAAAACAGTTCGCTTTTCATCCAAGAAGCTTCTTCTGTTCTAAAAACCAAGGAAGCCCAGTTGCCTTTTAGAAAAAAAACACCTTTTGGATAACCATGACTTGGATGATTGAGAATCTCCATAGACACCATCATTCCATTAGCTCAACTCAGTGGTTGTATTCAACAGCATATTTAACCTAACTCATCTTCTGGATTCATAGAATACAAAGAACCATACATTAACTGAACAGACTGGCCTTTTACAACATGCTAATCCACAGAAAAAAACCCAATCATGGGTCACAGTAACCAAGATTTGCATGCTTTACTGGGCCTTTATCAGAATTGGTTAAACCATTTGCTGTTTTACACAATATGCTTAATTATGTTTAATTCAAATACTTTTCTAATTTTGTATCATTCTTCGAACTATAAAGTAGACACAGCCTGGACTGAGACAATATAAGCAAAAATGTGGCATGTTTGATTTAATGTGTTTTATTCAAACACTCCATGGTAAGTCACCTTAAGAAAGCTTCTGTTTTGAAAAGTAACATATACAGCTTTTCATAAATTGAATAATTCTAAGAGCTCCTACCATGAATTACTACAATATTTAACTTTGCAACTCGGAGCCCTAGTCTTTTTCTTTTTTTGCCTCTTCCCCTTCCTCTCCTGGCTTGACTTTCTTTGTTACTTTTCTGTCCTAGCTTTTAGCTGTTGGTATCCCATGTCATACCTGGCTGGAAAAGAAGTTGGCTTAAAACACTGCTGTCCCATTTGTTCAATCTGTTTCACGGCTTTGGCAATGATGTCAGCCAAGTTATCTGTCCAGACAATAGTTGTCTTGGGCCCTGCTGCTTCCACCCCCTCCCATCTGTATCAGAAAAACAAGCACCAATCATCTTCCTTTCTGTGGGTGGGTCTCTGAGGACATTGATGGACCTTTTCCATGGCTCCCTCACCATTTTAGATAGCGGTTTACCAGTCTTACAGAAAACGTGTAGAGTTTTCCCATTGTTACTGTCACATGAGCTAGAATGGGGGGATTCTTGTCAATATCACCCCAAAGAAAAGGAAAAGGGAAGGAAAAAAGAAAGGGAAGGGAAGGAAAAGGAAAAGAAAGAAAGAAAGAAAAATAATAGAACAAGGCAAAAAGAAAGGAAAGGGGGGAAAGAGAAAGAGAAAGAAAGGAAAAGGTAAGGGGAAAAAGAAAAGGCAAAAAAAAAAGGGAAGGGAAGGGAAGGGAAAAGAGAAGGAAAGGGGAAAAGGGAAATTAAAAAAGGGAAAGTTTACCTTTCTACAGTTCTGCCAGAATGTGAGCAGACTGTGGGTGTGGATGTGTCCACTAGTTTACTGGTCCTTTTCACCAGCTTATCACAGATCCAAAGTGCTCTCAGCCTGGGCAGTGACCAGTGCCTAGATGTTTGGGGGGTATGCCCACAACAGCATAGAGTAGCCAATTGGAGTGGAGGGATTTGCCCAGGATGAAGTGTAGCAGACAGAATCACTCAGCCTCTCTTCCACTGGCAGAGGTTGAAAAACACAATTTTTGATAGTCAGCAAGAAAAAAAACAGGGAGAGTTGCCAGCAAGTTAGGGGTGGGTTAAGGATAACAATGTGCATTTCTATCTTCCCAAAGTGGTAAGTGGGCCATCTTTATGTTGAAGCCAGCCAGACATATAGGCTATAAATCTACAGTCAGAAATTACTTTTGCTTTATTTTATTGGAAGTCATTCTTGGAGGCCTTTGAATTGAAGTGCAGCAGTGTAAATCTATTCATGTTTATGCTAACAACAACAATGATGATATAATAAATAACATGAGTAGAAAGCAATCCTTCTCTAACACATTGCTAGGTTGCATGAGGTGATTATGAAGATCCTGATTGTTCCAACTTTTTAAAAGATATGCCTGGAGAACATCAGTGACATTTTCATAGGTCTCCACATATTTTATATGACAAGCTGTCTTTCCTCCAAGAAACCCGGAGCAACACATGTGAACTTTGTCATACAAGGTTATCCTGGAAACAACAGGAATGCCTCCTTAAGCTGTGAAGGGGCAGCCTGGGTCCTGTGTGGGGAAAGCAGATGAAGGTTAGCAGGCCAATTAAAGCAAAAGGATGGGAGGAAAGGTGGCAAAAACTTGACAGACACTTCAAATTAAAATATCTCTCTCTCTCTCTCTCTCTCTCTCTCTCTCTCTCTCTCTCTCTCTCTCTCTCTCTCTCTCTCTCTCTCTCTCTCTCCCTCCCTCCCTCCCTCCCTCCCTCCCTCCCTCCCTCACACACACACACACAGAGAGATCATGCACACACAAACATAAATATATACATATATAAATATAAAAAAAATGCTCTCAGCTGGAGCCTTTGGCCTAGATTTTACTCAGTCCTCCTTCTCCAACCTTGAACATTACAGTATAGACCTACAAAAAGCAATCCAAGATTCCACTTTGCTTTAAAAGTATTACAAGTGCTGGTTGGACATGGCAATGAGAGAAGGTTATGCACAATAGGCAATAATTCTCAATCCATTTTTGACCTTATGGTTTGGTTTCCATGACACATTTAGCTGGATCAAGAGAAGAAGAAGCAGTGCATTGTGCAGACAGCCAAACACAGTCAGCGTTGGAAGCAGAGAGGATAGAATTTAATCACAAATATCCCTCAGTCGGGTTATGGAAATCTAGCCATTGTTTAAGTTCAAGGGAAAATTGAAGAGATGCATTGGCATAATATATTCAGTTTGGTTAATGTCAATCTCGGTTAATGTTTTTGTAGCTTAGCAAGTTGTGCAAACTGGTTGGCTATAGATTAATATACAACAGTCATGATATAGCTAAACAACAAGGCATGCAAAAAGAGCAGGTCCTTCCTTAAGAGCTAAACTTTGATTGTGCATATATGAATTCCCCACATCCCAAAGTTCTGCTATGCTGCCCCAAAGTGGCAGAGAAGTGTTCCTGGGAGAGATGAGCAAAGAACGCTGGTAGTATATGCCAAGAGTATGCAATCCCAGCAGGGTCACCCAAGGCCTGACAGTCATCCCAATTGTACAACAAGCAGGCACTTATATTGGGTAGTAGCAATATGGGAAGATTCTAATGATAGATGGCAATCAACATACTATTGAGGAGAAGCTAAGGATCTTTCAGTGTACAAGAATTTCAAATAACTGTTAGAAGAGGCAAGAAGCAGTATTACAAAGACATTTGTAAATACACTGAAGATGGAAAAGTGCATGGAAAAAAGGAAATTCCAAAATTCTTCTGAATACAGAAGAAGGTTCCAATTTCAAATTAGTGTCTTAAAGGATTCCAATGGACAGACAGAAAGCAATTCAAACAAACATGGAAGGAGTATACTGAAATACTGTACGATAGAGATGTCAAGAATAGAATAGAATAGAATAGAATAGAATAGAATAGAATAGAATAGAATAGAATAGAATAGAATAGAATAGAATAGAATAGAATAGAATAGAATAGAGCTGGAAGGGAACTTGGAGGTCTTCTAGTCCATCCCCCCGCTTAAGCAGGAGAACCTATGCCATCTCAGACAAGTGACTGTCTAGCCTCTTCTTAAAAATCTCCAGTGATGGAGCATCCACGATTTTTGGAGGCAAGCTGTTCCACTGGTTAATTGTCCTCACTGTTAGGAAGTTTCTCCTTAATTCTTCTCTCTTTGTTCAGTTTCCAACCATTGTTTCTTGTCCTGCCCTCTGGTGCTTTGGAGAATAACGTGACCTGCTCGTCTTTGTGGCAGCCCCTCAAATACTGGAATACTGCTATCATATCCCCCCTGTTTCTTCTTTTCTTTAGACTAGCCAAACCCAAGTCCTGCAGTCGTTCTTCGTTTGTTTTAGTCTCCAGGCCTTTGATCATCTTAGTTGCTCTTCTCTGAATTTTTTCCAAACTTTCAACATCTTTTTTGTGATATGGTGACCAAAACTGGCTGCAGTATTCCAGGTGTGGTCTTACTAGGGTTTTATAAAGCGGTAATAATACTTCGTGTGATCTTGATTCTATGCCTCTGTTTATACAACCCAGGATTGTATTACCTTTTTTAGCTGCTGCTGCACACTGCTGGCTCATGGTTAAGTGATCATCCAATAGGACTCCAAGGTCCCTCTCACAGTTACTGCTTTTAAGCCAGGTCTTGCCCAGTCTGTACCTATACCTTTAATTTTTCCTGCCTAAATGTAAAACTTTGCTTTTCTCCACATTGAAACTCATTTTGTTGGATAGGCCCATTGTTCAAGTTTGTCAAGATATTTTTGAATCCTGAGTTTGTCTTCTGGGGTGTTGGCTACTCCTGCCAGTTTGGTGTCATCTGCAAATTTGATGAATTCCCCTTCAATTCCCTCGTCTAAGTCATTTACGAAGATATTGAAGAGTACCGGGCCTAAGGTGGAACCTTGTGGTACCCCACTGCTTACTTCTCTCCATGTGGATGTAGTGCCGTTGAGGACTACTCGTTGAGTACGGTTTGCCAGCCAGCTACAGATCCATCTGGTGGTGATGTTGTTTATTCCACCTTTTTCTACCTTACCAAGGAGTAGGTTGTGGTCTACCTTATCAAATGCCTTACTGAAGTCTAAGTATACTACGTCCACAGCATTTCACTGGTCTATTAGTTTAGTCACTTTATCGAAGAATGAAAAAAGATTGCTTTGGCATGATCTGTTTTGACAAACTCGTGCTGGCTACTAGTTATAACTTTGTTTGCTTCTAGTTGTTCGCAGATCTGTTTTTTTATTATCTTGGATGTCAACCTCCAAGATATCTTAAAAGATATCCCATATTTACAAGAACCTCTAGTACTAGAAGATCAAGTTAGATCAGCACTCTAGTCATTATCAAGCTGGGAATCTTCAGGAACTGATGGGATCCACAGAAATATGGCAAACAGCAGAAGAGTCAATAAAAGTTGTAACCAAGCTATGCCAACAAATCTGGAGTACGACACAGTAGCTAATAGATTGGAGGAGATCAGCTACAATCCAATGGCAAAAAAGGAGACTTAATAGAATATGCAAACTATAGTGCAATATTCTTAACTTCACATGTGATCAAAATAATGGTTAGGATCATTCAAGATTAGCACTCTGCAAAGAAGAAGAGATGTTTGGAAAAAGGAAAAGAACATATGACATTATTGCTGATACTAGCTGGATAACTGAGAAAGCTAAAGAATACTAAAAAGAAGGCAGTATGTGCTTCTTTATTGTAGAAAGGCCTTTGTATCAATCATGGCAAACTATGGAATGTGCTTGTGAAGAAACAAACTGGGTTCAGATTGGCAAAGGAACGAGACAAGGCTGCATACTCTCTCCTTATTTATTCAACTCATATTCTGAATATATTTTGAAGGAAGTAATTGGAGGAAGAAGAGTGTGGTTTCAAAATTATAGGAAGAAAGATCAATAATGTATGCTGTTCGGATGACACTAGTCTGATAGCCAAAAATGGAAATGATCTGCAAGCTCTAGTAATAAAAGTCAAGGAATATGGTGAAAAAATGGGATTAAGATAAAAAAAGGCTACTACATGAATGAAAAAACATACAACAACCTGCCTTAGAACTGACCATGAAGATATTGAAGAGGTAGATAACATTTGCTTTTTAGGATTAACTATCAACAGTAAAGGAACAAACAGTCAAGAAATACATTGCAGGTAGCTTTTGGTAGAGCAGTCTATACATATAAACATCAGAATGGTTCATGCAATGTATTCCCTGTGGCACTCAATGGAAGCAAAAGTTGGACTTTGCAGAAGCAGGATGGACAGATGCTTTTGAACCTTAGTGTTAAACTCCCGAGAATACCATGGACAGTGAACAAAACAAATGGATTATCCAACTAATCAACCTGGAGTTCTCACTGGAGGCACAAATAAATTATTCTACTTTGGATACATTATGTGAAGCCCTAGTTCTCTGGAGAAGGCTCTGAGACTGGGAAAGGTGGAAGAGGATGACTAGAGCAAATTGGATGGACTCAATTTCATTGATGACTTGGAGGACCTGAACAGCCAAGGTTGTCAGGGAGAAAATCTATCTACATCATCACTAAGAGTCAACCCTGACATTATGGCACATAATCAATCACCAATTGAACATGTATGAATGGCAATAGAACAAAGATAGGAAAAAAATGCTAGATAAAAAGGATTTTTTTAACTTTTAAGAATATATATATATAAACAAACATAAAGAAAAAATTAGGAGATAAAAAATAAAGCATAAATCAGTAAAAAAAAAAGGGCCTAAAATGTCAGGGAAGTTATAATTTTTATGTATTATTAGTAAAGTATGAATGATTGGATAAAGTGATGTATTAGTCATTAAAATGACTAAAATCATTTTGGGGTCTAAACAGACATCAAGAATCATGATTAACAGAATAATAAATCACTACATAAAATTATACAATATTGTATACAATATTATATAATAGTCTGAGTCAAAACTGAGAATTTGTTCAGCTTTAAATATATAGCATGAAATTGAAGTTATGTACTCTGACATAATGAAATCCAAAAATCTGATATGTTAAAATCTATGTGTTAAATTATAGTGCAGGAATGATTTCCATTTTGAATTGCCTGTCGTGTTAAATGTATTTTTAAAGTAAAGAATTATTATGGACATTGAAGCATGCTCCCACAACTTGGTTAAAAATTTGTCCAAAGAGGGAATCAGATTAGTTTTCTAGTAAAAAGCATATAATATCCTTGCAGCAGTTAACATATAGATATATACTGTATATAGAGCTAGTTTAGTATATTTTATAAAGAATATATGGTTTAACAGGGTTTAATAACAATATTGCAGATAGATGTTCAATTTTTAACATTAATTTCATTCTACAGTAGTTTCATCTTCCAGAACTGCTGAGTTTTACAACATCACTACCAAATACAAATGAACTGACTTACTCATTACATTTCCAGTAACGTTTTAGAAAATTAATTATTCATTTTAGCAATTAAGAATGAAGAGATGTGTCATTAAAAATCCTGTACCAATTTTCTCTAAGAATTATATTTAAAGCAAATTTAATACAGTATTCTTCTTCCATTGAAGCTTCCATTGTTACATCCCTATTACTGCATTCAGTTCTGCATCCATTTAATCATGGAATCTTTTGACTTGTTCAGATTCTAAGTCATACGTCACCAACAGTTTCTAAATCAGTTCCAAATTGCACACTATGCTATGTATTCAAGATGGACAATGATTAATGTTTATATGTATTTATATAGCATGTCTACATGTGTGTTATGCATATGTACACTTTTGACAACAGGCAACAGAATTTCATTTTTAATGTGCGCCAGTCTGCCCACAGTAAAAAATGGCAATAAAGGTTATCTTATCTTATACTATAAAATTTTTTGAATCCAGTCAAGTCTTTCATTATTCCTGCAATTCCTTTAGTGTGGCACTATTTATTTAAAGTTTCTGAAATTAGGTAAATTGGATCATCATAAAATCAGAGTCTCAAAAGATTTTATCTTTATCTTACTGATAATTAATTTTTGTAATATAGCCAGTTAATCTTCCACTGATCAAATTTTGTAATCCTTTCCTCTTCATGGAAGTAGCCATTTAATGAAGAAGATGGGAAAAATCTGGACTTACTCATTTTCTATATTTATCGCAGATGTCCAAGAGATTTCTTATGATTGTATCATTTCTTATATTTTTTTTCCTGTTGTATCAGCTTGGAGATATTTACAGAGATTATCTGGAAAGCCTGCACTTTTTGTAAAAGTAGCTGAGCCATAAGGAGATTTAATTCATTCTGAGATCCATGTTAAATAACTTATATAGTAATACAGTTCAAGGTTTGCAATTGCTAATGTACTTTTGTTTTTTAAATCTTGAAAAAATCTGGAATATAACTCTTGATCTTTTATTGGACTATACGTAGTTCATTACTTGTTTATTCCTGTCATTTAATACCTTACTGCCAATATATGCTGGAATTGTTTGAAAAACAAATTTAAGTCTTGGTAAAAAAATAATTTTAATGGCTGAAGTACTTCTTAACCATGACAGTTTTAGTTTTTTCCATTTAGAAATATCTGCTATTCATCTTTTCCAGCTTGATACATTTTTAAATCAATCTTTATTATTTTTGTCAGATATATTCCTAAATACTCAACTTTTTTACTGTAATTTTAAACCCATTATTAAATGCAAATATTGCTGTTCTTCCTGAACCAAATTCAATAAAAATAAAACTTGACCAACTATTTCTATGTAGAGCTGTAAGAGTTGAGCTACAACTACCTTGATCCCACTAGATGGCAGCAAAGACATACAGGAAAACGATCTCTTTGCTGCCCTCTAATGGTTGACTGGATTGTTAAAGCCCTGATCTGGGAGATCTACGGTTCTGTTTACTTGGGCTTTGTGGCAGTGAGGATTGAGGCATTGAAGTGGGTTTAAGAAAGGAAGGAAGATGCAAGAGCAGCAACAAAAAAAAGCTGAGTAATAGTAATGAAGCACAGCATGATAGCCCCATTGTGTATATTTAAATGGCTCAAAATCAGAGATTGTTGAGCAGTTATAGGATCACTATTACCAGAATTAGTTCATGGTTTCCCTCTGGACAAGCTGGCAAGAGATATGACTGGAGAATTGATTTATAAAGAGTCTTCTGTTCAGAGAAGAAAAACTTGCTGCATGTCTTTGGCCTCATGCAGATGGGATTTGAACTCCTTACCTAATTCTCCAACAACTCCTCAAGAAATTTCTGAAAGTTTTAAAGTTCTGATACATAAGGGTTACATTCACATAGCATGCTAAGCTTTCTGATGGCATTATCCCATTTTCTAGATTTGCCTAAAACATTCGTCCAAAAGCTAATAAGATGGGTTGGGTTTCTACAATAAACAATACAAGAAAATTGTCAGCCTTCCCAGGTAGACCAGACAGGAAACAAGACCAGATGATCTAATTCTACTTTATTACAAGGCTACATTAAGAGCATTTTGCAAGTCTGAAAGTACAAATCTCCCGCCGGTTTCTTTACAGCCTGAGAACTGGTATGTACGGGGACCTTCTGAGCCTTTTTCTTGCCTATTATGCAGTTGTGGAATGTGCTGTCCCTTATCTGACCATTCCCTAAGCAGCATCTTTTCCTTCCCCCCAGGTCATTCCACATACCGTTACCAAAATAGGTTGCTGGTATTAACAATAATGAAGAACAGCATGGTATGTACAAATGCTTCTGTTCGGTCTTTAGCTGACCTGCTTAAGCATCTTCTTTGAACACAGCCAGTATGTATGACTTGCTGCCACAAGAAATAATATCTGTTATTTTACAGATACAAATTTTGGAATGAATGTATTAGGATAAGGATACATTATTGATAATTGAATTTCCAGGGTCAGGTATTTTATTTTAAAATATAACAAAAATTGAAAATAAAGCCTTGGGATATGCCAGGTTGATTGGCCTCCTAGATGCACATACAAGTAACCTCCATTTATAACCATTCATTACCAACCCCTTGAAGTTACAACAGTGCTGAAAATGCTACTTACGACTGGTCTTCACACTGATAGCATCCCCGCAGTCACATAATGGTGATTCAGGCACTTGGCCACTGGCATATATTTACAAGAGTTGCAGCATCCCCGGGTCACATGACTGCCATTTGTGATCTTCCAGTTACCTTCCAACAAGCAAAGTCAATGGGAGGAAGACAGATTCATTTAATGACCACAGCAAAAACCTTATAAAAATCAGATACAATCACATGATGACTCAATTAATGACCAGATTGCTTAGGGATGGATGTTCCCACCTCAGTTGTGGTCATAAGTCAAGGACTACCTGTAGTTGGCCACTCCTGGATATTGAGTTAGGTGGACCTTTACTTTTTCTATGATCTACTGCTTCCCAGCTCTGCATGGAAACGGTTTCTGGCACAGGATGGCATGACTCATATACTGCTCTAAGTTGCTGCAGTCCCTCAAAAGTATGTGAGACATTCCTGGCATGTGCAATGTACAACATACGCACAGCCCAAGCACTCACTCACTCATTCGTTGCGGATTAACCTTGGCTGGGTGAATCTGGAAGGAAAGAGAGCCAAGGCTTGAGATGGATGATACACCACCAGCCAGAACAGCTACGTGGAGAAGCAATGAGGAGACTCAAGCTCAGAGGGCCTGCTTCCAAGCTAGAGCTTAGGCCCATCTGGCTCCTTTTAGGAGGAAGAACAAAAGCTCTTCCATTTTCGGACAACACCTGGCAAAAGATGGAAGCAGGATGGCTGAGGTAGTAGGTTGGACAGTACCATTTTTGACTAGAGCTAGACTAGATCACTTCTGCATGGTCCCTTATGCCAAAATCTTTCTCACAAATCATCAGCACACAAGAATGACTTCTAGTCAGGATTTCAAGGAGACTGCCATTTGTTTGTCTAAATCAACCTTGGCAATTTTGTATGGACTTCCAGAATCCCCCAGCCAGAAGTCTTAAGATGTTCAGGTCTTCTCAACTTGAACATCTTAAAGTTGCTCAAGTTGAGAAACAGTAATCTAAATACATGGATCCCATATACACCCCTACACATATTTCTTTCTGCTGCAAATATCTCTGAAAAGCAAATTCACATATTACTCAATATGAAAAGAAATATTTTTATAACATGTTTAACTTTGTTACGAATTAATCCATTTTCTGAATTTGCGTAGTACATCGAACCATAAACTAACCTAACCCAGTTTAAGAAAATGAAAGTTTACCATGTTGTGCAAACAGTCATTACGTTTGTGACTTACCTGGTCAATCATGCTGCAGAGTTAGTGGAGCTGATTTCGGATTTCAAAGGAGGGAGCATACTTATTTGAATACTTCTTTGGGTGATCAAAATAGTGACATGCTATAAATCATGGGCCTTCAAACTTGGCCCTTTTATGACTTGTGGACTTCAACTCCCAGAATTCCTCAGCCAGCGACGCTGGCTGAGGAATTCTGGGAGTTGAAGTCCACAAGTCATAAAAGGGCCAAGTTTGAAGAACCCTGCTATAAATGTTGACCTCCAAGAGTAACCCTGTGGCTGTGCTCACTGCATTCAAAAATACGGGGGAAACCCCACCTGCGTTCACAGTGGGATAACTGCAAAATCCTACCATCTTCTTTTGCACAATGGGCTTTAGAGAGGAAAAATGTGCTTTAGAGAGGAACTGATGGGAAGTCTGCACGGTCTGCTTTCCTTCCCAAACACCCAAATGTTTTATTTGTAGGGGGGGGGAATATTTTTTTTAAAGAATACATCCCTAGACATGGATGTCATGACTCTTGCAATATGTTACACTTTCAAGGCAATGAAGCCTATAGAAGCTGTCCCTGGAATGTCCTCCTATTCAGAGATTTGGGGAGAATAATACAATGAAGCTTTTCCTTTGTTCAACCGAGTGTTTTTCATACTTGGCAACTTTAAGATATAAGGACTTCAACCCCCAGAATTCCCCAGCCAGCATGAGGAACACTGCCCTACCCAAAACACTTGGAATAGAGCTTATTCCTTTTTTGATTAATGCTACCCTGGGAATTCTGGGAATTGAAAATTCTGTCCTGGGAATTGCCCTGGGAATTCTGGGAGTTGGAGTCCACACATCTTAAAATTGCCAAGTTTAAAAAATACTGGTTTAACAAAACAAGAGTTCCAACTTCTCTCTCTCTCTCTCTCTCTCTCTCTCTCTCTCTCTGCAGCAAAATATCTTGCTGCAATTAACAATTCACAGAATTTATGAAGCTGTTTGTATGCACAATCTCAGCCATTTTTGCATGGCCCCTAGGCAGGCCCTTTTCTACTTTAAATGAGAGGGGATTCTATTGGGCACTAAGAGAGGTATGTACAGGAACATTGGTGGCTGTAGTCACCAGGTTGCCTTCACAAGCACAGGGCTTGGCAAGATGGATCAATCTTTTAAGGCAATTCTTATGAAGATTTGAATCTGGGACTTCACAGACACACAAACAATCTGTCTGTCTCTCTGTCTCTGTCTCTCTCTTTCTCTCTAGAATTCAACATTCTCGGCAGGTCACTGCTTGGAGGGGAAAGAGAAAAAAATGTTCTACAAGCCAATTGTGGTAACAGAAAGAGATCCAGTTCCTTTTGTTCATTCAAAATCTGTAATTAGTTAGCTATGAGTGCCCTCATGTCCATTGCCTTAAGCAAATGAGTAAACAGCTGTTGCCTGTTCATTTTTTCCAAAGGATATGAGTTCATTTGCCTCTGGCAGCTCCCCCCCCACTCCGTTTACAGCCCCACCCAGACGATCTCTTGGGCAGAGTGGTCCTGTGCATTATTCGAGATGCACACCATGGGATGCAAAGGCTCTGTGTGTGTGTGTGTGTGTGTGTTTGTGTGTGTTTGAGAAACAGGCTGGCTCAGAGCTGTGTTGTGATTATACCATCCAGATTTCCTGTAGCATCCTGAATCAAGATAGATCCTCTATACTTCCATGACCCTGTACCCAAGATGGGTAGAGTTGGTGTTTCTTGAAAAGTCATCCATTCCAGGGAAGACCACAAAAACAAACAGCCAAACATGCAGCACATCTGTCTTGTTTGGTTGAGTAATGCTTCCCCATCTACTGTTGTGGCACCACATGCTATTTTCTTCCCTTTGTTGGTCTTTCCTTCCCTTGCCACCATGGCTTGGCAATGACGCCATTCTTGAACAACCGAGCCAATATTTTTATCCCCCATTTCACCTCCCCTTTAGTAGGGGTTGAAATTAGGAGAGAGAATCGAAGGAATGTTTGTGGATTTGGGAAAGGGTTAGGTTTGTCCATTTCTGCCTCTTGTTAATATTTGGCTGTTACCTCTGCGATATCCCACATCCTAGGAAGTTATTGTCGTCAAAGCTTAGTCCATCCCATGCTCTATGACATTCCTACCAGCCTTCCTGAATATGATTCCCTCCAGATAGGTTAGACTCCCATCTCCATAATTCCCAACTCTGTATCAAAGGAAGACTCTGGCTTTCAGCCAGGTTCTTTCCCCGCATCATTTTCATGGTAAAACATGCTCTCTACCGCTGGTGTTCCTAAAGCCGCCTCTCCTTGTCAACAACACCAAATGTGTTGCTTAAGCCAATTCAGCACAGAATATCAGCAAACAGGGATCATGTGAAGTAAAGAACATGTCACCCAAATGAAGTGCTTAACAAAAAAATTATGTGAAAGCACACAGATTAAGATTAATCATTTAGGCTTGTTCCCAGTCCAGAATGAATCAGCTTCCCATGAATTTTAATAGCTTTTTAATGGGATAATTTACTTTTAATAAAAATATCTGTTTCTGTTACCTGTCCTGATAACAGGACAGGAGGAGCTGTGAATCTGAAATAGACAGACAGAGCCATTGCATGCTTTGTGGACTGTGGCTCCCTTCCATAATTTTGTCCTCGCTGGTAGAAATAAAACAAGACAAAATAATAAACCCCATTCGTTATGTATTTGGGACTGGTCCAAAAGTCTTCTCCACCAATTCCTGCTTGGTAGCTGGTCTTTTTTCCCTTATTTATATAACTCCAATATGTCTGCTCTTCATGGTAATTTTTTGAATTTTGTCCAGCCTAACAAAATTCTATTTTCAACACTGTAGACCTGCCAATCCTCTTTCCCTTTCTTATAGATCTTCTCTTCTTCTCTTCTCTCTCTTTCTCTCTCTCCTTTTTGGGGTATAGTGCTCCTAATTCAGCTTCTGTTCAGAGAAGAAAAATCTCAACTGCTCTTTCAAAAGCAATCTGTCTCAAGGAACCCCAAATCCAGCATCTGGAGTTACTTCCGAGTAGTTTCTTTATTGTATTCACCTATTGATAGAACTTTTGCCAGACTAACAATAATCGAGCAAAATATACTCTCTGAATTGCTAGGAAGGGTCTGCCTTCACCCTTTTCCTGCATAATCAAAGACTCCAAGCTTCCTTGCCTCCTTGCTGTCTGGGAAAGGACCCTCCCTCCTACGACTCTAGACTACATTCCTCCCCTTAACCTTTGAACAAGTCATTCACCCTGATGCTAGAAGTGGGAGATCATAGAATCCCAGATTTGGAAGGTGGCTTTTAGGTCAGTAGTTACCAACTTCAACATCTTTAAGATGTGTGGAGTTCAGCTCCCAGAATTCTCCAGTCAGCATGCTGGGAACTAAAATCCATGCCTCTTAAAGTTGCTGAGATTGAGAAACACTAATTTAGGCTAGTAAGTAAAACAAAGGTCTTTGGTGCTCTTTAATCTTGGTTGTTTGCTTGCAGACATTTAGTTCCCAACTGGGTAACATAAGCAGTGACAACATCAACATCATCAATATTGAATACAGTCCAGGTTAAAGTGTCCCCAATAGGTGACTGTTCTGGAATATATCTGACAAAGGGGAACCCATGTCCTTCAGTAATGGGCCAGGTTGGATGCCTTGATGCCTCTGCAAGGAACAAAGGAGTGTAATTGGATTCTGTAAGAGCCAATATGCAACCTGGTATCCATGTAGACAAAGATTCAAGTGTTACATGAGAAGTAGACTACAGCAGGCACACGCAATGTTTTCCCCCATTAAAGATGTTTGCAGAAGTAATCTGTTTAAGTTGCATCACTTTTCAATAGTAGTGGGGTGGGATGACATGAGATCCAAAACTAGGTGGGGTGTCATTCTGTTTTTTGCTGACATAATGTTCTCCTCACATGACAGGTGTCCTGTGAAGGATAGTTTGAATTATTCACTTGCAAAGAGCTTTTGAAATTAAGGCAAAAAAATTGTGTGGGCCTTGGACAATATTTTCAAATCTTGGCAACTTCTAGATGTGTGGACTGCTTCAAATCCCAGAATTCTCCAGGCAGATGACCATTTCTGAAAATTATGGGAGTTGGCCAGCACCTTACTTTACAGGTTCTTAATCAAGCATGAGGATCTGTCTAGAACTGGGACAACTTTCAGAGAAATAATCAAGGCAGAGTAATGTTTATTATTAGTAATAAGCATTTATATCTGTATGGTTTTTGAAAGCATTAAAGTGCTTCACATTTATCTTTTGTGGATAATTAACAGCGGGATAGGATTATTGCCTTCCTGAAGTAGTTGTAGACTTTGCAGAGGTATCTGGCTGACTGCCATAGGAAGTAGATTGCTGGATTCCCCTTTGATCTATCTCATCATGGCTCCTCTGATGTTATTATAGAAAGGATTAAATGGATTTCTGGAGGAGAGGAGGGCTGTCAGCAGCCAAGAGCAAGGATAAAATAAATATAATCTCTATGTTCAGAAAGCAACAATCAAAAAAGTGTTGCTTGCAGCAGCCCTGGAGGGCATCTGGTTGGCCATTGAGAGAAGCAGGCTGGGGGGCTCGGTGGGCTTTTGAATGGACTCATCCATGTCATTCTTAATGTTCTTATTCTGTTACTAGCTCATAGGTACAACTGGTTTGTTGCATCATTAAACAAAGGAAGCATATCCCAGTGGATATGAAGTATTGGAAGTATTGGAATAAGATTTGGCTATATGAAAGGAACAACATCATAAAAGATATAAACTCCCAAGGATTTATAGACATTTTTCAGAGATGTTTTAATTTGGATTTCTACATAGAGCTGAAGGTTGGACTCAGCCTAAATGGTCTCTTCCAACTCTATGATTCTAAGAAGATTTCAGAAAGCTTTCTTTTTATGTTTTCAAGAATTTCCTTTTTTTTTTTTGTGGTTTGGAATTAAGTTAAGATCCTAATTATATTCTATCTGAGTTAAACAAAAATCTATAGCCAAAGAATGGGAGAGTTGGTTTGAATCAATACACATATTCCAACCCATCTTCTTGGCCCTCCTTGACCCACTTAAGGTTGCCAAGTCACAATGTTGATGTGACAGCAAAAGCTACAACTAGCCAAATATCTCGGCTATGGAGCAGCATCTTCCTTTACTTTCACCTGCCTTCACCTTGGATTCCCAAATCTCATTTCACTTCTAACCACCTATTGCTTCTTATTTCTCATTAAAACAAATTTACATTCAGAACATCTCTCCCTCCAGCTTTGTAACAGGTTCTCATATGTTCCAACTGCCCTTGTTTTCTGCTCCCTAGAAAATAATTGGTTCTGTCCAGATTTAAGGACAATGAAGTACAAGGACATCGTGCTTTGGGGTTCATCTCCCCATTCCTCAAAGCAACAGAAGCTAAATTTATTTCATCTCTCTCTCTCTCTCTCTTTTTCACTCACTCACTCACACACACACACACACACACACACACACACACACACACAGTCCCACACTGAAGTCTAGGGCAATATATCCACAGTAGTGACTGTGTATGCATATATGAACAATCCAGTTACTGGATCAAGACTATATTATTTCAGTCCAGTGGTTGGATCCAATATTTTCTTCATTTCTTTATTTATGTTGCACATGTTCTGATCTACACCATGTTCTTTTGAATAGGTTCCAGGGCACAGTCTTGGTCCCAACAATGCAGAAACAGAGGTTGAAAGCTCCAGTCCTTTCCTCCATGCATATTTGTGCCCACGTGTGTGGCCTTTTCATTTGTTTTCCAGTTTATATATGCAGCAGAAAAGATACAAATGCCTGCACGACCCTTAACAATCCATAACTTGCTCGGATATGAGATAAGATCCAGGAACAAGATTGGCTCGAACTTCTTGGCAATCAAATGACAGACAAGGCATGCTTTGATGCCGTCTGCAGAGCTTCCTGGTGTACAGATGTCTCCAATTGATGACAACTTAGAGGAAAACTTGCAGAGAGGTAACCAGAGGTAAGTACATGTGCCAGCTCCCATCCAGCCTTGAGAGATGCCTTGAAGGCACTGGACAAAGGAACCATGCACGAGAACAATGGGAAGGGGTGGTTGTCCTTCGCTGCTGCCAGCATTCTGTCCATTCCAACACACTGAACCATTTAGAGCTAATTTCATGCTAACTCCTTTAATCAAGAACATCTTCATCTCTTTTTGGAAAGAGAGAGAGAGAGAGAGAGAGAAAGAGAGAGAGAGAGAGAGAGAGAGAGAAAGAAAGAATGGGGAGATTTTCTATGTGCTTCAATCTTGTTGAGGAAAAGAAGTTAAGTGCCCTGGAAACAATCTAAGTCCCCAGGAAGCCTCTGACCCAAAAGTGCCTTCCAAGCAGACAATGGCTACTTCTAGTCAGATGTGAAGTCACTTCCTCCTCCGTAAAAAGAACATCTCATACTTCTGGAATGACTTGATGCATTCAAAATACTGTTGAAGAACCAGCAAAGCATATGAATAAAAGAAGTTCATTGGGTTGAATTCCTCCATTAGAATCAGGTTCCCCTCCTCATCCCTAACATTTTCCAATTGTGTGAGTTGATTAAGTATTTTCAGAATAAATAAAAGAAAGGTTTCCACAATCCAGGAATGCCATGTGCCATTTGGTTATAGACCATGTTTCTCAACTTCAACAACTTTAAGAGGTGTGGACTTCAACCCCCAGAATTCCCCAGCCAACATGTTGGAGAATTCTAGGAGTTGAAGTCCACACCTCTTAAAAGTGTCACACTTGAGAAAGACTGAGAGCACAACATCTTCCTGTAGTTCAGCATCAGGAAGGGAAGAAGGGGAAAAAACAATATGACAAAGTCCCCTAGCTCTGAGCACCTATATCTTCTCTCCACTTCTATGTGTTAATAATACAATAATATTGAGGTGTATTGTTACAAACATTGTGCAGCCGAGTTGCACATCTTGGCTCTGGAATTTCAGCTAGGTTTTTTCTTAGAGATTTACTAGAAATGATGAAAATTGTCTGAACAACAGCAAATACATTCTGAGTGGCATTTTGCCAGTTAATAATATATTGAATCAGTTATATTACTAGAATAGTCTTCAAGGTGTACTGTGCACTGTACTGTATAGTAACTACTGTAAGTGTTACCATGACATAAGTAATTGTGGTTGATCTCTTCCCAAGAAATCTTCCTGTCTGTCACCTACCCCAACCCTTTGGAAGAAAAATGGAATAGGAATATTTAACCAATGTACAAATACAACAGTGTGGAAAGTTGTCATTGGATAATATAATAATTATATACTTGTTGTATACCACCACTTCTAATGCACTTTTTCCAGTAAGCTATGTTCACACAACACTGTCAACTAGATGATGTGTATACCTAGCAGATACATATGTTTTTGTACCTTGGTACATTATATTAATCCAGCCTGTTTTTTTGTTACATGTAGAATGCAAATCCAGAAAACAGATTAATTAAAAATGTGTGTTACATGTATTGTGCAAATGTAGTCAGTGAACTCTATACCCAAGTAGCTACTACTAATTACCAAGCATTTTATTATGTCATCATCTATTTTCTATTAGATGCCATGGGTACTTGGTACAGAAAGACAGGACATAAATGCAAATAAATACATATTTTTAAATAAACTAGCAATATTTTATAGAACAAGTAAAGATCTCTTCTGAGATCGTCCAGTCTCTTTTTGCAGTATTAGGAATCTAATGTAAATTCAGCCCTACTGGAGTGAAACATTATCTCTTGTACTTGATAGAGCTAGCAAGGTCTCCTTTGACTATCAGTGTATAAATCTGCTCCTCAATCACTTCTCCTATTTTGTTTAATATCCTGGGTTCAACAGATGCAAAATCCTTGGACCAGATATTAGAGGACCTTGGAAAATGAAAATTTCTGAATTCTGACATGAACCAACCAGAAAGATTACTTCTGTTTTTTTCTAATATAGGTATAGTAGTCTTCACTTAAAAATCACTCATTCAGCAACCATTGAAACTTAAAATGGTGACAAACGAGTGGTATTTATGAATAGTCCTCACAGTTGCGGCTATCACAATGTTCCCACAGTCACATGATCTCAGTCCAGGGACTCAGTGACCATCTCGCAATTATGATGTCATAGTGTCCCCATAGTGTCATTTGAGATCTTCACTGCTGATTTCTGACAAGCAAGACAATGGGGAACCTGGCAGGAAGTCGCAAATGGTGACCACATGACTTTGTGCTTAACAATAGTGTGGGGTTTGCTTAACAATGAACTGCCCGAACTGCCATTGCAAAGTGGTCCAGTCATGTGACATTGTGCTTCACAACCATATCTCTAGCAACAGAAATTCGGATCCCAATAATCATCATTAACTGAGGACTACCTGTAAGAGGTCAAGAGAGCAGACATAGGATTCCTCCTGCGACAATATCCCCCAGCAGCAGCCCTGCGAGATTCATTATTTTGAGAGAAGTGCATTTGGAAATGTGTTTTTGAGAGGAAGAATATTTTGAAATATTGTCTTTCAGTGTGGAATTTAGTGTGTCTTTAAAACATTTGCAAGCCCTTTGGGCTCCGAAATATTTGTAAAATATTTAGAAAAATGATACTGCTCTGGTGTCATGTTTAAGATTTCTTTCCTTTCTTCTTTCTTAGCCCCAGTGTGTCCTGTCTAGTATAAGAATGTACTCATAAATAGCTTAAGGGGAAGAGGTGGGGGCGGAAAGCAAGGGTAATTCTGTGCTGATGGAGCAGTGGAATTTTTGATGAAACAATTGGAGAAGGAAAGATTATATGCATGTATGCATGCATGTATATGGTAAACTTAGGAGGGTCATGTTCAGCTGCATATATATTGATCCCCTGAGCCTCTTCAGGGTTAAGATTTGGGGCTTAGTAAGATTCCCTTTTTCAGTTGACTGAAGAATATTTAATTTTTCAAAGGAGCACAGGACCTACTTAGCAACCTACTTAGGATGTTGTGGTCTCCATTGCTCTAAAAGTTCTCCCCTAAAGACAAAAAAAGACATTCTGCATATGTCTAGGATTTATAATAATCTCCCTTTATCATTATTATATTAATACTATAATATGAAATATTCATACAAATCTCTTCTCCACCAGACATCTGTTTCCTTCCTTCCTTCCTTCCTTCCTTCCTTCCTTCCTTCCTTCCTTCCTTCCTTCCTCCCTCCCTCCCTCCCTCCCTCCCTCCCTCCCTCCCTCATATTGTATTATTTTCTTGTTCCAGTTCCTACTTTTATTCCATCTGGGTCTTATCCTCTCCTGGAAATATTGTGATGTGTATTACGTTTCTCTCTCGGTGGTACATTTTCATACGAGGAAATGGCAATTGTTCCCTCACTTAAAGAGAAGAACCTGAACATTTTTTTAAAAAAATTAAGCCTTAAGGATTTACCACTCCTACAAACCTTTCTTCTTTCCACCTTGCAGAAATGAAAATGTCTACCAATAAAGTTTCCTAGAAATAATTCAGAATTAATTTGCCTTTCCCCTCCTGCACAGTTCCACCCACCTTTCTATTTTGTTTTTTCAGATGGTAACCTAAGGACATCCTTATTTATTGATCTAAAAGCGGTTTTGGAAACATTGGGGCCAAAAATTGAAACAATAAATGCTGCAAGAATCTAATGCAGCCTTAAAGAAGGGGGTAATCTGCTTTTAAATTTAAGAGGCTGAAATTAAGCAGCAACAGAATTCATCCTCTGCTTATGAGTTTTCAGGAATTAACTAGAACTCATAAGAATGGATTCTTGGAGCAGAAGGATTCTTGGTGTGTTCAGTAGTGGTCCTCTCAATATGAAATGGAGAATAAAGCTGCAAATACTGATACCTAGAATCATTCCAAATCACATATTCCCTATCGAGTTTTATTGGCTAATAGAATTGAATGGTTCTATGGAAGTGGCTGATAGAGAAGGGCATGTTATTAATTATGGTGACAGGAAGAACTTTTGTTAACTAATGCTAACAGTTGAGGATGGAAATGGAAATGGCTAAGTGGCATCTATCACATCCCTGATGTATGTGAGAGAGAGTCGGGGGGGGGTTGGAGAGGAGGAGAGAGAGAGAGAGAGATGCCCCTTGTGGCTCAAACATCTTCCAAAGGTACTTTTTATACAAGGAAAACAATTGACTTCAGAGGTTCGCAGAAATTTCCACAAATTCCTGAAATAAAAACAGGAACATTGCCAGTGGACTTCTTCCTTAATGGGATGATACTCTAATGTGATATGGTGGTGTAAATCTGCAAAGTCTTTTGAGGTACAAGCTGGATGAAGCTGTTTGCACCCTTTTACAATAGGAATACACAGAAAATGGGTTTGTCTGTAGCTTCTGCGAGACTTTAGAACAGGGGTGTCAAACTCAATTTCATTGAGGGCCGCATCAGCATTACGGTTGCCCTCAGCGGGCCAGGTGGGTGTGGCCAGGGTGGGTGCGGCCTACTGGGTGGGCGTGGATGGAGTGGGTGTGGTCTACTGGGTGGGCGTGGCCAGCTCTACATCGTTCACGTCAAGGGTGCCTGTGGGGGCCTGGGCAGGAGTGGGACAGATCTGAAGGTCTCTGGCAGAAGGGGGTGGGACCAGGGCAAGTGCCAAGGCATGGTCCACTGGAGGAGCCTCACTGTTCCTCTCAGGCCATGCAAGGGGGGGGCTGGATGGTGGTGCGGGCTGCCCGGAGCCCTGGGCAGCAGAGGTCAAACGCCCAAGCCTGGCCCTTGAGCACCCACGGCACCAAGCCCAGCCCCACTTCCCCAAGGGGGCACCCAGCTGCACTTACTTCCTCCTCAAGGCTGCTGCTGTTGTGCTTGCTCTCCTTAGCCAGGTTGCTCATGATGGGTACAAGGGCAAAGTCAGAGGGAGGCCCATTCCCTCTCCATGGGAGGAAACCCGACTTTGTATCCAAAGCTTCCTTAGCAATAGGATGGGAGACCCCCAGGATAGGCCAGGAGGAGGGGGCAAGGAGATGGTGAAAGGGCAGCAGGACAGGACTAAGGTAGGACTTCCCTCAGACCCTCCCTCTCCTTTCCTTCTTTCCTTCCTTCTTTCCTAAGTACAGAGTGGAGGGAAAATATTTGAGATGAGGGAGGAAGAAAAACAGGCAAGAAACGCAGCTGGGGAGGTGTCACCCTTCGTGAGGAATGAAAAAATGCACCATCGCCTGGAAGTGGCCAGCGCGATGGTGCATTTCTTCATTCCTCACAAAGGTGACACCTCCCCAGCATACACCCAGGGGGTGGGGGCGACGTGGCAGGGGCTGGTTCCTCGCTGTTTCCAGACGGCCTTGTGGAGCTAACACTGAATAGATGGCCACCATAAAATTGTACATTGGCTCCTGGCCACCCTGGGCCAGGGCCAAGGCAACGGGGGCCGTTCCCTCACTGTTTCCAGGATGGCTTCGCGGGCCACATGAAACCACTTTGCGGGCCGCATCTGGCCCCCGGGCCTTGTGTTTGACTTGTCTGCTTTAGAAGCAGTCAATATTCTTGAGATCACCCCAAGATTGCCACTTGGAGCTGCCCAATCTTTTTGATTAAGCTAATAAAACACAGTGAGAGAATTTTTGTGAGCAAATAATTGTAGATGTCTTTCCATTCATCAACTGAGCTGCTCTGCTTCTTTTTTACTGATAGTTCATATCAGAAGAATACCATGACAGCATGCAGTTTCTACTGCATCCATTCACTGAGTCATGGACTGTTTTTTGTTCACCTCTCTCCTTTTGAGCCCCTCATCAGCTCCTTCCAAACCACAATATTCTTGGTCTTCCTTCTCTTCTTGACCCATTTACTCTTCTTTTATATATTTATTCTACAATTCTGTCTTCACTCATTCTTTCTGAATAAGCAAAGCACTTCAATATACTTCTTTCTAGTAATTCATTGTTGTGTTCAGTCCATCAGCACCGCTCTTTCTTGCCCTTATCCCTTTTTGTTTTACCACACATACGCATTTCCACTGCATTTCATTTACTTCTGTGTTTTTCTTTACACTCCCAACTCTCATTTCCACATAGCAAAGTGGGCAGCAGCACACTCCTATGTAGTCATTGTGGCTTCTTTCGTTCCTTACCACAGACCACATGACTACTTACTACCTTTCTACAAGCATTTCCTCCTTCATGGATTACTGCCTTGTCGTGGCGAAGGGGCTTGCGTAACTCAATGAAGTTATGAGCTATGCCGTGCAGGGCCACCCAAGACGGACAGGTCATAGCAGAGAGTTCTGACAAAATGTGATCCACTGGAGAAAGAAATGGCAACCCACTCCAGTATCTTTGCCATGAAAACCCCATGGACAGTACTAAAAGGCAAAAAGATATGACGCTGGAAGATGAGCCCTTCAGGTCGGAAGGTGTCCAATATGCTACTGGGGAAGAGCAGAGGGCTAGTACTAGTAGCGCCAGAAAGAGTGAAGCGACTGGGCCAAAGCCGAAAGGAAGCTCAGCTGTGGATGCATCTGGTGGTGAAAGGAAAGTACGATGCTGTAAAGATTTTTTTTCCATAGGAACCTGGAATGTAAGATCCATGAATCAAGGCAAATTGGACGTGGTCAAACAAGAGATGACAAGACTGAACATCGACATCTTAGGAATCAGCGAACTAAAATGGACAGGAATGGGTGAATTTAATTCAGAGGACCATCAGGTATACTACTGCGGGCAAGAATCCCTCAGAAGAAATGGAGTAGCCTTCATAGTCAATAAAAGAGTAGGAAAAGCAATACTGGGATACAATCCCCAAAATGACAGAATGGTCTCAGTGCGAATCCAAGGCAAGCCATTCAATATCACAGTAATCCAAGTCTATGCCCCAACCACTGGTGATGAAGAGGATGAAATTGACCGGTTCTATGAAGCCCTACAGCACCTTATAGAATCA